>OX104115.1:35127569-35727569 GCA_944474755.1 Limnoperna fortunei
CGCTTAAAAATCGTGCTTCTCTATATTGGTCAGCCAATGATGCCATTTTGTCTAAAGAAGACGGAATTCGTTCCTTAAGAAACAACAACAAATCTTTTGAACAAACATGCATAAATTGATCCCGTAGTATCAAGTCAAAAAGTCCGTCAAATGACATCTCGGTTTTAGACATTTCAATTCATCTTTTGAAATAACTATTCAACCGGACAGAAAATTGAACAAAAGTTTCACCTATTTCAGGCCTACAACTAAGGAATTTACGTTTGAAACCATCTTCCGTTAAATCGTACCGTTTCAAAAGAGCATCCTTTAATGCTTCATAATCGAGAGCTTTATCGGCAGGCATTAATGCATAAACGTCTAAAGCTTTGCCTCTCAATAAGGCGCTTAGGTTGGTTGCCCATTCTGAGTTTTTCCATTTTTGCGAAATGGCATACCGTTCGAAGCGTCGGAGGTAACTATCCATGTCATCTTTTCCGTCTTCGATTTTAGGTGCGCGTGGAGCACTGGTATTATCGGAAAAAGAAACTTCGGATCTTGGACTTAACAGCGACTGCTTTTCCAACATTTCAATCTTTTGCATATGTGCGATTTCCTGCAATTTTATTTCGTGTACTAACCTTTCCTTTTCAAACTGAGCTTTTTCAATTTCTAAGTTATACTCACGTTCCTCTTTTTCTTTCTGACGTGCTGCTAATCTTTCATCACGCTGAATAGCTTGTTGTTCTCTAACAAATTGTCTTAATTCCTCATCCTTGTAACCCAGGGATACCCCATATTCTCTCAACTCTAACAATTTGTCCATAGTGAACAATAAACTAGTAAATTGTACCAATAAATTACCAGCTACTCCACCCAAAAGCCTCAATAAAACAGACCGTGATCTCTCCCGGTACACTATTCAAATACACCTTAATACCAATACTATATCAAAACATTCCATACTCACAGTTCAAACACATAACGCCGAAGAGAAAACACACCAATCCACTGGGGCAAGACACAGCTCTGCACTGACAAATCAAACTTCACAGTCCCAAATACTCAATCTTTGATGCAACTTCTGAAATTATACAGCATATGGTGACGTTTGAATTGTTATAAATAAGATAAACAGAAATACCAGATATGACAGTAATCTGTATTGTTTTACAATTTTTTTTAAATCCTTTAACAAATGTATTTAGCTACATATATTGTTCATGTATAACAGTGTGCTTCCCTAGCCATTTAGTATCCCACTTCTGACACCATTTGTCACGGACGGACGAGTGATGGCTACTAGAAGCACACAAATAAGTCACAAATGTCAACAAATATAACAATTTAATTAACTATATACATATACATATATAAACGTAAAACATAATAACCTAAAAGTGAGAATTTTTTTACAATAGATAATTTAAAGATCGTAAAGTCCAAAGTTCCAAAATAAATGTTCATTAACTAATACTTCCAGGAAGAATTCCGTAGGTACAAGATTTACACTGTCACTTCGTTGTTTCTACTGGTATTACATTTCCATGTACTGCAACAAACGGTTACTCGAACACTACACTGTAACAACACACCACAACATATACCACGTACTGTACACCCACAGCAATTACATACTACTGGCTATTACTGCATGGGACCTAGTAAAATACCATACTACCTAATAATAATGCGTTCACTACTAATTACGTAAACTCCGCTAAATACTTATTTGCGCATTTGTCTATATATATACTACATATATGTACTTCTAAAATATTACAAGAGGTTATACTACTACTTCGGTCGTGTTAATTACATCTATTACGAAAATGAATTAAACACAATAATACACAACGTATGACACTGTAAATTAACAGTTTAGTATGTCGCACTAACAAAATACACCGCTTGACGAGAACATATACTTTACTATACTATAGTTGACAAGGAATGCCAGCGTTTTCATGTACAACATTATAAAGTAACGATACAAAATATCTTGAATTGCTCTTAAACGATAATTAAACCAAATAAAGTGAAAATGCAATTTACGTAAATGTTGCCGCAAAAACTGAATATTTTAGCACATTTAATATTAATAAAATATTAAACAAAACTGTTACTTACCCCAGCAGACCGGTGAGCTCCCAACAGCGCCACGTGCAAGAACTATGTACACAATTTACAAATGTGCATGCTTTCTCTGAAGCACTCGACTCGAAAGTGATTTAAATAGTGCACAGGTAAGACCAGGTAAATTTAATCATGTGATTTCAATGAGGCTCACTATAGGTCATTTAAATATCATACCGGGGTAGCAACGGGTAATAAATTAATACATTTACAAATATAAAAGAAATGTATAAAACAGACGTTGTCCGTGACATAGATGAACGGTCTTGATTGTCTTATGCTTTATGACCTCAGCAAATGTAACAAAATGCGTTTAAATGTGATACATTTCAACAAAACAAATACAGATATTTGCAACCGTTAAATTGTATAAACATGTAAGAGCTACCTCCAAAATATATTGTAAAATAACTCACTTGTTTAAATTGTTATTTCCTTCATTTTATTAAGTTTTGAGTAATTGAAATATTAAAAGTCTCATTTATACCGATGCTTTTTTATATAACTGTAATGTTACAAACTGGCGATAAAAATATACATTTTGACCCGGAAACGATCCCTGTAACAAAAAGTCGATTTACCTTTTACGTTGGAGCATTACACATAATTGTTTGTTTGTCGTGGATTTCACGCCACATTCAGCGATTTTTTTCTTCCAGTCTTTGCATTCAACTGTAACAATGCTACTCGTTTTGGCTTTTGATTCTACTTGACTAAATCTTACAGTTTATACTTCAATTATTCAAACGGCTTTTTCCATCTATTTCTTATACCATATCATTTACTATCAAGAAAACACAATAGTCAGGACTTAATCATTCTAAAAGAAAATGTCTAACTTCGCTTATCTAACATAAATAAAAATTAGTTCAACATAACCTTTTCTTAAATATATATTTAAATTTATTTTATACTCACTCAAAAAAGAAATGCAACATCGTTTAAATTTTATTCAAATCATTTTGTGTGCGGACAAATAACCTATAAATATTCAATTATAAATACACAACATCATAGTTACACCTTAATTAAATGTTTCCAGGCAGAAACATTTAAGTTCATCCACACGACTTGGTCGAAATCTGTAACACACTATGAATTACGCATTGCTAAAAGCAGGGTCGCCTTTCACGTGCAAATCATGAATATTTTTTTTAACTCAGACAATCGTTATAAATTCCCGCTATTTCTTTTCTTGACTGCATTAGTTAAATAAAATTTTGATGAGGTGACGCGTAAAACTGTGTTGTAGAAAGAGAAAATTATGGCGGAGGCAGTGTTATGATCTCTTACGCCAGGAACACACATCTTATACATATCCAAGGCAATCTTAACGCTGTTAGGTATAGAGAAGAAATTATACGGCCGCATTTATTGCACGTAATAGACATTCAAAGAGAAATTTATTTTTCAACACGACAATGCCCGACAACATACAGCACGTGTAACAGTAGACTTGTTTAGAGCAACAGAATGTCAATGTGATTCGTTGGCCATCATGATCTTCGGATCTTAACCCAATTGAACATCTGTGGGATGAACTTGATCGGGGCTTGCGCCAAAGACAACAACCGCCGCAAAATCTGCAGCAATAAGAGCACTTCGTTATGAGGGGCAAATTATATAGCGTGTTCTTACTCTACGTTTAATTGAATCCATGCAAGGAAGTGTACAGGCTGTGTTGCAAGCAAATGGTTGGTACAGCAGATACTGACATTTGTTGTGTGATTTATTAACAATATGCGACAAAATGTTATATTCCTTGGTAAAAGAACTCACGAACAAGAAGTGTGCCAATTTTTACATTTACATTTCATTACATTTTTGTATGTTTCTTTTTTGAGCAAGAAGATGTTAACAAAGACCAGAGCAAAATATAAGTGACAAGTAGGTCCAGCTGCGTTCAATAAGTGCAACGTATGTGTTTTCTACAGGATCTTATTTCAGTCATTATTATATACAAATATATATTTCAATCAATAAACAACTTAGGTCCAATTCAAATTAATTTTGCTTAAACCAATTTTTACTGACGGTTTTCTTTAAACCCACATGACGTGTTTTGTCTCTGTAATATTTCTATAGGACCAAAATTTTAGAGAATCTTTGGTTCCGACCATCATATTTTACTAAAGTGTGACTATTTTTTCTATCGTTTTTCTTTTTAGATTTTCTTGAATAAAACTCCTGATTTATGTATTTCAACTTGATTAGTGCTCTTGTTTATGTGAAATACATTGTTTGAAAAAGGTCGCTTCTGCGTGTCTAAAATTGTGCAAGTTTTGTTTTAAATTGTGCTGGTTGTGACATGTTTTATATGTATGTATTGTTACAACAAAATGTTGCAATTTAATCTCTTTAACTAGTTCAACCACGCCATATAATATTTATGTAACTTTACTAACCAGTAGCAGGTGTCCTCCTAAATGTCTATTTGTTTTTAATGAAATCAAATCACCCAATTAAACCTTGCTTCTCTTAGATTGGAAATCGAGTTAGCTCTAACTCAACAAATAATATGTTTTGCAGTTTGTGAATAATTTTCATTCTGTTGAAATATATTAATTACATATAACTGACAGATATGTGTTTACCCTTAGGCAAACGTATGCTATACAGGATTTGCAAAGAAAGTGATAGCTGAAGTTTGCCACGCGTAATATAGGAGGGCAGGATGTTAATGGTTGAAAGATAACCTTTATCTGCAACCTAAATTTCTTTAACAGATGAAAGGGTTTGATTTGTAATACACCAGGTAAGCCCTAAATTCATATAGACCAGCGGTCGTATAAGCCCAAATCAACGGCTGGTTATGTCAAACCCTATACCGAGTCGTAATGCTGCAAAAACGGTAAAGTGTATCCAGGTTAGATAAAGTTATACTGTTCCGTTATGTTCATGCTAGAAGGCAATGGTTTTGTGAGCGCACTTCTCTGTGTATAACATACCTAAAACACCTCTTTTTTCATGCATGACATTCTAAGAATTTAAGTACTGCCTATGTTGGCGAGTGACATAAGTAGTGAACGTATTCTTTATTCGCATTGGCGGAAAAATAAACATTCAATCCAACACTACCAACAAGAAAAAAACTTTAATCCAAATGAAGTTTATGTCGATGTTTAAACATTCTCTAAATTTATCGAGCTAAGCAGCTCAGATTCAACAAAACTTCCAGTAACTCTGAACTTTTTAATAAAATAGTCAAATTTAATGCTCGTTGCGTTAAAAGATGACCAATGTAAAATCTAGCAGTTTACCTGTAATTAGCTATTGACAGACACACAATCTATTGAAAGTAATTTTTAATATTGCAATAATTTTCCTTCAACATCGAACACACTTATCTTCCATCTACAATGAACATTAAATCCAGCTCAGAGATTATTCGATAATAATAAATACATATGTTATTGAGAATTGAGATTCACCTAACCTTAAGATTCATCTCAAAGATAATAAACTTGTAACTAATAAAGCTGGATATAAATTTACAAAGAAATCAAAAACCAGTATTTAACTAACCGTGCTATTGATGGAATATTTGATTCAATTAAAATGTTTCTAAACTCATTATTGTAGTTGTTGATGACACAATTAACAATAAATTTTTTAAATATCTCAATATGCCATGCATTGATGACTATAGGGAACTATTAATGGTGGTAATGAGGCTTAACGACGACTCATCAAACATACAATTAAATAATTATTTCCTAACGAAACAAACAAGGTGTAACTTTGGTAAATAATTATACGCTATGAATACCGTTTGGAATATGTTTCGTAAATTAAAGGTAAGAACAGAAAAACAACTGTCTTTTTAAAAGAGTGAGCAAACCTTTTCACATAAGAGTCAGATATATAAATAAAATTGATTGGAACTTTTACGAAACACAGTAGTTTTAATGACTCAAAATAAAAAGAATAAAAAAATATAGAAGATAATGAAAAACCTTTTGTTTATAGAACTCATATATTTGATAAATAACTCACACGATAAATCATATGATGCAGAGGATATTCATTACTACTCAAATGCCTGCCACAGTCTTCTGTCCTGTGTCTTCTTAACATTATTCAGGTGACTTACATTTTTATTTACCAAAATGACCACCGGTGTGCCTACTAAAACTAGGAAGGTCACTAGGAAACGTCACATGGCCTACAACCTAAAAAGCTGTGTCTGAAAAGCAACACGGATAATCACTGATTTGCCTCGTCTAGATTTTAAGTTCCTCTCAACATACAGTGCGGATTTAGACACGGTAGATAACATTTGGTGCTTTTCGAAGTACAGATACATTCAAGAGGCATTTAGGAAACTCGTGTGTCTTTCTGTTTATATTTTTTAATATGGAGTTGGGTAGAAATGAAGACATAACCTTAAAAAAACATAATTTTATCTGATCAAAATATCATTGTCCGAGTTAATCCCCTATTGTTCAACTCATTTATGCTTGTTTTATATATAGTGTTCCGATCCAAGTCATACGGCAAAATCCTTGACGTAGTACACCATTATTATTGCTTTTTCGGATAAGTGTTACATTATTTGTTTCGGTTCGGCGACATGTCTTCTGACGTTTGAAAATTTAAAAAAAATAAATACAAAATATCAATTTCTAAATCATTGACGACTGTGGATAAATGGTTGTCTTTATCTGCATTCCTATTTATGTGTGATATATGGAATTAAAAGACGAAATTGTTAACTGTCTAACGATTGTCTGCATTGTCTGTAAAATATTTACATGTTGTGGAGACTATTTCGTTTAACCAGTTGTATACCAAAACGACACATTATTCTATTTTAAATAATAAGCCGCCGACGGAATGTGCCTAATGCAACAGTCCCTATTCCATCAAACATGTCTTAATGGACTGTATGTGTTGACGCAGAGCACATTTTTATGTGGTGGATATGTATAATAAAGTATATATTGCTGTCACTGGAGATATAACTTTAGAGTATTATAAAATAATTTAATTTATAACAGAATCGTACTGTCAACACTATACACCATAATTATTTAAGATCCATTTTATCTGTTTATATGTCTATACTATTGTATGACATATTTATAAGTCTATAATGAGATATACATGTTTATTATATAGTTATATTTTTCCCCATTGTATTTCATATAGCAATAAAGTGCAGTATATTTTCTTATTTTACACTGAATCTCGGTCTTTTATGTTATTTCCGGGAAAAGTACAGATGTGTTCCGCACATCGGCTTTTATAGCGAGCACAGCTCGCTGCGGGGCAGCAAAGCTTCCCGCGAAGAGCGGTAAGCTCTACGGCAATTACGTGTCACGTAATCAAAATGAAATCACGTGATCAAAATCTGCTTAATGCTGATATTGATTTTTTTTGTCCGGAAGTTGATATCGTCAAAAACTGGAACAAAGTGAATGAAGAAGCACTAAATTGCAGGTTGCAGGTTCGAGTCTCACTGTGGTCAGGATGTACGCAATTCCGATCCTAATAATTAAGAATTGCCAGTTGTAATACTTTAGGTCGAGGGTTTTCTTCAGTTAAAACAAAGAAAGAGATCACAGATATTACGCTTCCATTAACAAATTTTAACTACTGTTTAGTTTTGATTACTCCTAAGCAATATGCCTTTTCTTAAAATTCTTTTACCTTCAATTCCTCGGCAGATGACAGATGATAGATTAAAAGCAAATACGAATAAACCATTTGTCTATATTTTTATCGTTTATATATGTATCTGATTGTTATCAATATATTTTAGATAGTTTACGAAAATGTTGATTGTAGTTCTGAAACAACACCATAAATATGATATTTAAAAAAATCTCTAATGTACATAGCATATAATCTTTGTTAATACCTTTTTTGTTTCTTCTATGATGATATTTATGTATATCAATATGATTTTGAACACATTTTAAAATATGTTTGCACATCGAACAGTCAACTTATTTTCTTGTTGTTTTAGCTTGTTTATCCCAAATCTTCTCCCTTATTCCACCTATAAATAGAGAGAAGTAGAGTCATCAAAAACTATAAGGTATTCAGACTAAACTAAATGATAAAAATGCGGACCAACTTCTTCAGTCTGTCTCAATCGATGATCAAATATGTGGGGTTTTAATGTATTGTTTCAAATCCTGTGTATAGTTATCGAATCGCTATTGTCAAAATGTTAACTGATTTGTTGACAATGTCTTATTCTTGTTGAATCCCTGAACATTGATGGCAGGCAATGATGTAATTGAATATTTTCAGAGGCCTATTGGATTGAAGGTTTAGGAGAATCAATATCTTCAGCATGGATCAAAATATCAAATATGTCAAAATATAATACAAGGAAGCTACATATTAGGAAAATGCAAAGCTTATCTGTAACTACGACTTTTGCATTCGCATTATATATAGCACCGTAAAAAGACCGTTCTTATCCATGTCCATTAGTTCATAAAATGACTTAACTGATATTCATAATTTGTTATTGTGTTTTTATGTGCTGAATTAATGTGAAATGTAGCTCACACAATGATTCAAACAATTTAACATGAAATAATACACATAGACTGTAAATACACGAGAGAATCAATTACCAGGATAACATAAGATAATATTTGAATCGGCTTTTATACTGTACAGATATGCCTTTCGGCAGGATACGTCGTATTAATGTGATAGCTAATGAAAACCTAAACAATGTTAATTTATCCACCAAAAAGAAGGAGGTGGGTTCAATAGTTTTGGAACGATATGAGACAAAAAATGACGAAAAACAAATCATTAACATTTCGCAGAAGAATGCAAGTATGTTTAGACTCTGGCAAGAGTTCCGAGAAAATACCACATTACATGGTCTTAAGAATGCAAAAATAGAAAACAAATATCATTTGAGATGGTAAGTGCGATTTTGACTTTTTCATAATTCATAGCTTAAAATAAAAAAAAATTAAATTATAATAAAATTTCAAATTAGTTTAATTTGTTTACCTTTGTTTCAACATTATTAAAAACTTCGAATTGCATGCTATAAATTTTTAAGGACATAGGCGATGCCCTTACCATTGGTTGTACAACATTTAAACATTTAATATTTCTACCCCATGTACAGTATAAATCCAGGCGTATTTTTGAAAAGTCGACTTGATAAATGCTGTGAAATATTCAAAAGCGTTCGGTTCAGCTTAATTCTATGGTGCATAATGAAAGAAAGAATTTTTCTGGAGAAATATTTATACAATAGTAGTCTTTTTCTTGTTTTGTGGTTCACAAAAACAAAGCGTAATTTAGATTTTTAGTGAAATATATTTACTGCATGTAATATATGTCGGCTCTTGAAAATCGGCTTATCTAATATATTCTATCCTAAGTCTCTTTACAGTTGAGAAAACAACTTAATTTGTTGCTAATCAACATGAGAAATTGACTGACCTAAAATTTTGTAAATAGTTTTCAATGTTAGATTTTTTTTTAAATTTTGGAGATAAAGATGGCCGTCGTGACTTTTAAAATATCTTTTGGTAATGTCTGTCTCAGCTTTTATCATTCCAAAATACTCTAGAGCCATTGATATGAACGTTAACTTTTGTTCGCGTGACACTGTTTTATGATATTTGATATCTTGCACGAAATTTCATATTTTAGGACTGAAGTGTCCAATTAGTAAAAATACTTTTTGAACTTAAAATATGCGACAAAAAGATAGCTGATAAAACGTTGCTCGCCTAAATAATGAACGATTAATGAATAATAAATAATACAAAAATCATTGAAAACGAACGACATAATTATGTATTTGTAAGTTGGTTACGATATATTTTTTATGCAATGTTTTACTTAGATATTATAGAAAATTTTATTTCAATAGTATTCAAAAACGTACTGTACACCAACCGGTAACGTGTAAGTCCCGTTATAAAGTAAGTCTTTGTCAACATTTCTCTGTTTACTTTACACTTTGCTTTTACAGGGTAGTATGGATCTTTGCTTTAGTCGGGATGGGTGCACTTTTGGTGTACAATGTCTATGGACTGTATATTTACTACAAAACCAATCCAACCATAACGAACATAAATGTGCAATTTGTCCAAGAAATGTCATATCCCGCCATTACTATATGCAACTTGTCACCATACAAGAAGACTGCAGTCAATGCAACTCCTGCATTGGCGTTACATTTACTTCACAACGGCAGACTTGGCACCATCTTACCTACGTTGAACTATTCTTATCCAGAATTTGCAGAGTTACATAAGGCTATTCCTGAAGATTGGTTATCCAAGGTTTCATTTGACCTCAATGATATGTTTAAATATTGCGTCAACCAGGGACTTCTTGTTTCTTGTACAGATATCTTGTCAAAGAAGATAACGCAATGGGGTACATGTTTCACGTCCAGAGTGAACGGAAGTATGACTGGGTCCGCAAAGGCTTTAACATTTTACATCGACATTAAGCAAAAAGAAGAGTATGTATACAATGCTAATATGGCTGCTGGAGTTAAGGTACGTGAACGTTATATGCTACTCATCGTGCTATGTGTATGTATGAACATTTTAGTTGGTGTATGTCGTCTTCCTCAACAAGGGTTTTGTTGAAGAGTGGTTAGGATACTAGTCATCTAGTAACGATCATGTTTCTATTAACAATGAGGTTGAAGGTGTGATTTTCCCTGCAGGCAGGATTTGTTCGACTATAATCTTCATGGACAAGAATTGTTGTCTTTTTTAACGTAAGTCAGAGGTTCTCGCCTATAACTCGCAATAAAAACTGGACACCATTATATAGCTAGAAAATTACGGTCCAAATATTATGATATTATATTAATGTATATGCCGATTTAAGGAAAATGATGCCGCACGGTGTAAATACTTTAAAATCAATAATGTCTTTTAAACATTTTACGATTATATTCCCCAATAAATTCAGAATCAATCCTTAATAATGTTAAAATGATAATAATTATTGATTTTGTACCAAACCGTTTATTCTGGAGGTTAGAATTAATTACTCGAAGGTAGTTACATTATTGGCATAGTCAATACAATATATTTTATTCCAAGACTATTCATATTAATATAAATAATTTATCTTTGAAAGTAGTTTTTATTTTACATTCACTTAAACTTCTTTTGTGATTTTGTTCATAATACTTGGATTTATAGGGTTACTTACATGTAACTAGGTAGAAAATATTTCCATGTTATAAACAGTACATATTATATTTTGTTACTTTTAAGATAGTCCTACATGACCCAGACGAAGACCCAGACATTAGCAATAAAGGCTTTATTTTGTCTCCTGGATTTTCTACCTACGTGTCAATGAAAATGACGAAGGTATAAACAAACATTATAATTTCAAAAAAATTGGAACTACTGTATCTATGTTCTACAAATTGTTGAACTGAAAACAGCTAATTTCTAAAAACTAATACCATACTGTTAGTACGAAGAAATTGACAAAATAACTCATACTTTAAATATTATTACTACAGACAATATCATTTTAAAGATTATGACAATAAGCATGTTTTTCGTACGTTAAAGTCATTTGTAATTTATATAAATATGTAGGTAAATACACTCTCTACGATACCATAAACACTCTGGTGAGTGGAATATTAAATCACTTTAGTTCTTAAAACCAAAAAGCGCAATCAGCATATCATGTCATGCGTCAATACAATTTCTACCTAGTTATAAAATTGTTTTTAAAAATGCAGAAATCGTTCGGAACAAAGAAACAAAATGCCAAAAATCAGTCGAGAAGTCCGAAGTACTATCATGTACTAAAATATAAATTTAATACAGGATTTGAGGCTTCTAGTCTTTGATAACTTTAAAAAATGTCAACTTTGTAATATACAATAGTCTTAGAATTTTGATATTTCAGCAATTTTAAGGATATAAATTGATCAATCAAATGCTAGTGCGTAATTTTTCATTACAAGAATATTAATTATTAACAACAACCAAAAAACCAAATAAACATAATAATATAGAAAAATTGATATAATATTTGGTACATATATGCGGAACTGCTAGTAAAAACGAAAAAAAACCTTATAAATACATCTACATGCAAATAAATAAATAAATCAAGTTTTATTCTTGAAAGATTCTTTCTTCGTATACAAACATAAACAATCGTTTACAGAATGTACTTAATTATAATTATTCCTTGTAGTATAAGTATTTACCAGAACCGTACAAGGCTGCGGGGGACCAGTATTGTGTTGATACTAAAGCCCCAGAGTACAAAAACCCGCTTAAATATTACCCTGTATACAGTTCTACAGGATGTATCCTTGAATGCAGAAGAAACTTTATTGTGGGTACATGTGGTTGTAGGGCACCAACTGACCCAGGTAAGTCTTCAATTTACTTTTGACAATAACTGCTGCAAAACAACATCTGAACCTGGTACAGTCTCAGGAACGTATAAGTTTTATCGTTCGTACATCGTGCGTTTATCGTTCGTGCAACATCCGTACATCGTTAGTACATCGTGCATATATCGTTCGTATATGGTACCGTGTAACGTATACTATATCGTGCATCGTTCTCTCTAGCGTGCATCGTATGCTGAATCGTTTGTTCTATCATTCATTATATGGTTTTCCGTTAAAATTAGCGTATATCATATGGTTTATCGTATATCATATGGTTTATCGTGTGTGTTATCGTTCGCCGTATGGTTTTTCTGTTGTATTAGCGTACATCGTATAGTGCTTGGGCAATTTGATTTTACATGCACATAATTTACGTTTAATAAACTGCAACATTAAATAACATCTTTCTGCTCTAAATATAATAACTTTGCATTAATAGTTTTTATATACATGTACCATAATGAATCATTGACGTAAAAAACAGTGTCTGATTTTTTTGTACTTAATATAAACTGTAATTTTGTCTGTTGAAAAGGAACAAAAATAAATAAATAAATAAATAAATAAATAAATAAATAAATAAATAAATAAATAAATAAATAAATAAATAAATAATAATCTTCTAAGTGTATACGAATATAAATAAATTTTGCGAAAATACTGACTTTTTATTGGCTGGAACATATTTTCTATCAGAGAATGGAAAACAAATTTGATCGTCATGGGACACTCGCCATTTATGTCATATATTACTCCATATGAAACTAACAGTTTTTGTATTGATCTCTTTTTTCAAAAATGCCTAGTTACAATAATAAAATTATTGAGTTGATTCTATTGTTTGAATTTATTTATAAGTATTAACTACAAACAATATTTTCGCCATCGAGGGATAACGATATTTCCGTTGTGCACATTTAATATAATCCGCTTGGTACATTAATATGTTTATGTAGGATAGCAACCTACTCAAGTATGTATTAAAATCATGCTGGGTATATGTGAATGATTGGCAGAAAAGATAACGGTAGTGTGAAGAACATGGTTAAGATAGATGTAGAATATGTACCAGCCAGTTCAACGCAAGTCACCCTAACAGATTTTAGCATTCATTTTTAAAGTTGAGCATTCATATATGGAAACGTTACGTAAACATAACAATAAACTTTTTGATACTAGTACTTGTATCATGGATCACTTACAGAAATTAATGTTATAAGATGGCTTGGAAACTGTACTGGAGGTAAAACACATACAAATTTAATGATGAATTTTTTTTCAGGAAATGAAACCCTTTGTTCCCATGCTGTACTAGCATTATGTTACAATCAGCATGAAGGTATGCACAAATACGATTATTTCAACTCATGACGTTTTGCACTTATAATTATCGTAAAACACCATTCAAACAATAAAGATTATCATATACTAATCAAATATATCTGTGAACAAAGCATACAACAATGAAATAACAAAAAACTAAATTGCCATCAGATATTTGCATTCATGATACACTATATTTCTTTCGTGCATCGATTATTTTTTTAATAACTTCAAGTGGTAACAAACGGCATCAACAGTTGTTTATACTGCAATTGTGTATTATTTAAGAGTTACTTAGTTATCGTTTACTACCCTTGTAATATAACAGTTGTACAACACTTCAAGTATAAATACAGTTATGGGTTATTGGTTCTATTTGGCTGAATAAATGTATAAAACAAAAAAAAAAACTGTTTAGCGAATGTTGCTTCTTCATTTTTTAAGGCAACTTTTTTATTACTCACAGTGGAATTCGACTCCAGCGCAGAGATGAAAGAACAATGTCAATGTATGGTATCATGCGAGTTTACAAGCTTTGACCAGAGCATATCTACAGCAAAGTTTCCAGCTGATATTTACATACCTGCACTTAATTCTATGGGATTTGAATACTTTAAGTACGCTGTTAATATTTAACATAATCAATTTAAGTTTCCAAAAACACACATGTTTTTTTTAAAATTTGTTTCATGTATACTAGTTAATCATCAATGTGCTTAGAAAACATAAGGTCATCATTATAGACTTCCATGGCTGTCTGTCATGAATCATTCAATTTCTTTCTATCGTAATATTTCTGTTTGGGTTGACAAAATCATTTACTTTCTTGATGTTATTCCACTCACTTGAAGTGAGTTTTTCCGTTCTTTTATTATGATTATTATTTTAGTTTTGGTGGAATTGATCTTAAGTCCAATCTTTACTGCTGATGTTGCAAGCAGGTTTTTTTCTGGCATGTCATCAATTGTATTTAATAACAGGGCAATGTTATCTGCAAAATCAACGACTGCTGACCCTTTTAACAAGGTCCAGGGTATGCCTATGCGTTTTTTCCCAGTAGATTCTTTTATGATCAAACGAATGTAGAAGGTAAAAAGGAGAGGAGAAAGCAGACTTCAGTTCGAAACTCGATGATCCCCTGCACTCTAGTCAGTATAAAGCCCATAGATTTAGTTTCAAGTGTTTTATGGATTACATAAGGACGAAGGATTTTCCATTGTTTTATTATGTGTTTTACATTGAATATTTGGTCTGCACATGATCTTTCGAATCTTACTTACTCTTTTAGTAGTTTTGATTTCAGCTATTCCTTTTAATAATAATATTAAAATTATTCGGTTGAAAATTAGTTTACAATACTTAATGTAAAATTTACAATATTTAGCATCTGCATTCTATTCATTATATGTACCTCAAACTAAAATATTGTTTCATTTTGTTATGTGACAAAATTAAGATACAATTGGTAAAAATTGTAATAAAAACAAAAACAAACAGTTAAAAAAAAGAAAAGTTCTAAAAGGAACAAAAGTACAAAAACAGCCGTTAGAAAATCTAGGTTTTCAGCAAAACACAAACTGGGGAAACGTACGTGAATCAAATGAGTTTGACTATTGTTATATTTGAATTAAATTAAGATAGTAATAAAACAGCATGTATTTTTTAGGCAGCAAACATGGTTTTTGTAGTTATATCTATTATTTAAACCTTATTTATATTTTTTAAGAGAGAACTATTATTTTAGGTAAAATTTGCATTTTTGATCACATTAGAAACAATAAAAGATAAATCTTGTTAAGAAAACATTAAATAATATATTATTACAGGGAAAACGGTATAGAAGTTCGGCTTTATTACGACTCACTGAGTTACTTGTATGTGGAATCAATTCCAGAGTACAGTACAGAAGACATTGTGGGTAAGATGTTATTTTAACGTCTTTGAAATGTAATTAAAAATTATTGTTCGCGTAAATATATATATCGTTATCGTTTTTATAGTTTTCATAGTATGAGTAAATGTCTAGAATTTCTAGAATTAAACTTCTATTGGATGTTTCTTTTTAAGACAATTCTCACAAACTATATTCTGTAGTTTTGTCTAGTTCGTGTACATTCATTTGTCGACTCGTTGTAAAAATTATCAAATTTTTTTTATTTAAACCATAAAAAGGTCTTTTACAAAGATTACTTAATATTGAAAACACAACATTCGTGCATTTTCTACCAAATTTATAAATAAATTGTACTTTTTATGTTATATATGGTCAGTTATAAATTGTATCCCTTATTCTAAGATATGTTTGATTTTGCTTTGAGGAATTATTTTACGTATAAATATATAATAATAATATACGTATAACAACATAGACAACAGATAAATTCTGTTGGTGTAAAATACCAAAAAATTTTAAAGCAATACAGATAGGTTTAACCTAAGGTTTATTTGTAAAATATATATAACGACATATTTGTAGTTCTGGATTACATTAAATGACTAGCATTTGATTCAAAATAAATAATTCAACAAGCAAGACACATTTCAAAACTAACTCATCGATGTCTCTCATTTTAACCCAGATGCATCATGCACGTACGATTCAAGTTTTGTTGATGAATCCCATCCATGCTTTCGTGGCAACTTGATTACTTAAAAGACCACATTGTTTAATAGCGAGGTATAGGTCATAATCACGATTATGGTTGATAATTGTCATTAGCATTATTATTGTCATGAAGAAATAACTAGCCACATTACAATTAGATGATCATGTGACTGGCGCTGGGAAACAGAAGCTCAGTTATTAAAGTGCATTACGTTGGTGTTGTGTCGCATTTTCGCCCGGTAACATTACAGGTAGCAAACACAAAAACTCATATTGAATCATTCGTGAGCCATAACTTGGGATATTCTACTGTGCTACTCATGAAAATATAAACAAAAAAGCAGCAGTATCACATTGATAATTTGTTAACTATACATAAAGCTGGTGGGAGGGTGAGTTTTAACTTTTAATTTTGAATCTTAGCACTGCGAAAAGAAAAAAAAACGCAACTCAACTTGTCACAATACCACACAGAAAGACATAATGAGGTCATACAGCCTCATTGCTCGAGAAGCATTAATCAAATTTACAAAAACGAATGGAATGATATTTAATATTAGAGTCATTCAGTCAACAGCAAAATAGATATGTGGTTAAATACAAGTGGTCGTTATCTTTAAAAGAAAAAGATAGTTAGAATGCCGTGCAAAAAATTTCTGAATTTTAATCTGATTTATACCAAATTGTATAAATCGATGTATTTGTTATAAAAAATAAATTTGAAAAGTAATCAGCTAAGAATCTGAATTTTTGACGAAATCGTATTGATAAATTGTGATGCTAACGATAATAAGTTTATACAGTATACTACGCCAAAGTCGTGTTCTTTTTTCTCAAGACTTATTGCGACGCTAAAACAAAACAAATATTTGAAATATAAATTACTAATATGAAGAGATTTTATTATCAAAATTGAAGAAACATCATACCATATCCGACAACGGCCATCCACTCTTTATGATAAAAAAGCACTTTAAAGGTAAAATTAAAATCAATTTGACATCAATAAAATGTAAATGTTTGTTTTTAAATTACAACAAAGATTTCAAACAAATTGTTTAAAATTTGTGAAATGCTCTTTTGAAACCCTAACAATCATGACATTAATGTGACGTCCCCAATATTAAGACAAACGTCACTGGTACACTTGAATCTAGATGAACTGTTAGGGTGCTCGGAAGTGACGTCAATCATGAAAAAAAACTTCATGTATCCGTACGATTTAAACTGATAAAATTTGTCTTATAACTTTTAATGTACATAATCACATTCATCCCCAGTAACAGTACACAGCGACAGATCCCGTGTTCAACTTCAAAATTAAATAAAATGCAATATATACCATTATAGCAGCCACTACAAAAACATCCAACTGTAACTGGAATTGATCCCGATTATGAACTTCCTGAGTGACAAATTTCTAAGACATCCGAAATGAATGTTACAATATTTATGCCAACATAAAACATCCAACTGTAACTAGAACTGATCCATAAAGACAAAAGAATCCATACTAAAATGGACATTTTAATCACTTAATGGTTTATCAAATTATGAACTGAAAAAAATTTAAAAACCTCCGCACAATTTGAATATTTTACACCAAATCAAACTGTATGTCAACATGATTATTTTAGGTCATGATCTGGTGATATCTTTGGG
Source organism: Limnoperna fortunei (assembly GCA_944474755.1). Taxonomy (NCBI): domain Eukaryota; kingdom Metazoa; phylum Mollusca; class Bivalvia; order Mytilida; family Modiolidae; genus Limnoperna; species Limnoperna fortunei. Next base: position 35,145,665 of record OX104115.1, read on the forward strand.
ACTAAGTCCACCAGCAGAGGCATTGATCATGTATGTCACCGTGTCTATTAAAGGTCTTGGTCTTTAATTGTTAATGGTCGTTTTACAAAGGTGGTTCAATGAAGGAAAAGCGCAAATGGAAATTAGGATAGCAGTCATTCAGTCGCTCCAGCCAAATTCTTGCTAGAGACATATTTAGAAACCACTTGGGGCGGGGGAAAAACAAATTAAAAAAATTATATACATTGAAAAAATCTTAAGTACACATTTAGTATAAATTTATCTAAAATTCCTCATACGAAAATTATTCTGAGAATGTGTGTAAATTTAATAATTAACCGAAAAATATTTGTTTATTATATCACTGGCAAATGAGATTCATGTCACCACAGGCATGTTAATCATGGGCTAGTGATATTTTCGGTGACAAACAGTCCACGAGCAGAGGCATTGATTCAGTGGCTTCAAATATAACAAAAGCATAAGATTTACTACGCCAGACGCAGATTTTGTTCAGTCACATTTAAAACATCCCATGGTTTTGTTGCGAAAAACAGTTTTGTTCTAGTCCGTTCTTTAACAACACAGACGATATGCGTTTATCAATTTGTTAAATTATTTATCCAAACTGTTTTAATTGAAGTATCTTTTAACTTATGCAATATTTTGATCCGAAATAAATGATGTAAGCTTCTTTTTTGTCACCTTTCATTCAGTTTTATTTGCTGCAAACTATTACTGCGATGATCCTTTTAATTTGTCCCAAGTAACATGTTCCGGTCCTGACCGCAATTAAATACTGGTTACTGTAGGTTAAACCAACCATTATTCAATCTTGCGTTAATCCGTCATATCAATGGGCGGAGGTTTTCTTTCTCATAAGTTATGTGGCTTTACAATAACTTTCTTTACAGGTATCTTGGGTGGCCAGATGGGAATATTTCTTGGAGCAAGCCTGTTGACAGTATCCGAGTTACTTGAGTTTGTTATTCTGATTGTAATTTTGTTTGTAAAGAGATGTGTCTGCTCTTTGTGCACCAAAACAGACGTTCGAAAGGAACTTAAATCGTCCAGAACAGCTGAATAAGAACTTGGTTCTCACATGTAGATCATTCATGTATTTTTGCAAATAATAAGTAAATCCGTGCAGACGTTAAAAGTATTCTTGTAATCTAGGTTTGGAGATAAGGGTCTGGAATGTCAATAAGTGTGATGCAAACTTAACCAAAACTAATAATATATTTGTTACAGTTAAATTGTGCCAGTTTTTACCGAAAACAAATAAAGTAAAATATAATTGTCTTTAAATTGTTTTATCTTTATTAGGTATTTCTTGAAATAATATTAAAAATCGCATGTATACAAAGACGGTATCAGTTTTTTATTGTAACAGTTACTAAAACAATGACAGACTTTACAAAAAAGATTTCGCTATACTTCCAAGCACTTCAAACCAATTCTATAACTAGGAGTTAGTATGAGATATAGTTAGAACAACAATGATGACAAAACAGGGATCGTAATTTCAAGAGGAGATGTCTAATTTACAAAGACAAATGTCTTTATTTTAATGACATGCTAAACACATAACCGCGTAGAAAAGGTTCAGAATTTTCCGAATATATATTAGCTGGGTATAAATTTAAATACCTGTTTTAACTAATCAAAAACATTGATGCTGCTGTGGTTGCGGACCAGAAAGCAAAACGATATTGGAACGATTCTTTCAGTTAAAAAAACTCGTTCGTCTACATTCTGTGATTTATAAGTGATTAAAATTAACTGCAATACAGATATATAAATCTTCACTCACATAATTCTGATAAAGATGTAATTTTTGCGAATAATGTTGAAAGGAATATTTCAAATTTTTGAACGAATTATGCGATATAACATGATTTGGGTCTGTTAACGTCTAATAAACCGAGAAGTTTATGAAAGGTGTAAACAGAACCAAACCATGTTAAGAGTATAACCTGTTATATTACATTTTAACAGTTTTAATGTTTTTAATGTTAGCAGTATTTATTAAACCGTAAAAATATCTCGAACTAAGTGCTTGTCTATCAGACAACCATGCACAATCAAATGTTTGCACAGAACTTTTTAACAGTGTTTGAAAGATATCTACCTTAACATCATGATGACCCAGCGCTCAACTTCGTTTTCAAAAATACAACAATGTTCCAGGCAATACATTTTGCTACGTAATCATTCTTGTTCCTCTAAGGATTGACTCTGTGACTTACCAGCAGTAGCAGTATTATATACACTGGTTAATTATTTATTAATCTGCAATATTGCTTCTAAACATTGTGATGTAATTTGTTGAAGTGTAGACTACTAAAAAAGGCATGACAGTTGCCAGACTATTCACAAAGGGGTAAAGTCAACGGTACATAGGATTAAAACCAGCTCATAATAAACAATTATGGTTTTGAATTAGACACTTCGTCTCGTAGAAACGAACTTATAAATCTGACTCAGTTTAACTAAATGCTGCAAAGAATGGACTTAAAATAGCCAAAGAAATAAAACGCTTCTGAAGAAAGATTAAGAATTATTTACGACCGATATTTTAATTATATGAATCAATGGGTAAAAGACCGAAACTTTGAAGAAATTTAACAACTGAAAACGGAGTGGAATGAAAATGGTTGCAAGACGTTCAATAAAGAGGAACAACTGTCCTCATCCCAGATTAAATGTTTCTTAGCAAACCTATTGGAAAAACACATCACACTATCTGGTAAAAATCGCACAAATTTATACCAAATGGGCGATTTTGCCAAGGATGTAAAATACAGCTATATGCATAATTCGAGAAATGTTAGTAAAGTCTTTGGCCAGGTGCCAATTTTTATGATTTTACTTCGTATGAAAAATATTTCAACTAAGATGGTCAATTTGTTATCTTCATATTATATGACAACCTATACGTACCAACATCATTCAAATCAATAAATCTAACCCTATATTACAAAAATAGAATCAATTATTTTGTTTAAATAGTAACAGCGTGGAAATGTTTTGCTGGTGATAAGCAACATTTCATGCTTATTCCTTTTGACTATACAACATTATTTAAGTTTTTTTTTAAAAGTGTCTATTCTTTTCATGGTTTCTCGTACATATTAGTTTATAATTTTTCGAGGTCTAAATAGTGGTAGTGTCTCATGATCTTAAAGTAATTCTATTAAAAAAAATTGCATAGAGTGTAATGTAATATTGGTGTTTTCGTTTTAATTTTAAGAAATTATCATGATTTTAGAACATTTTAAAACTCCTTGTTGTTACTTACTTATATATTTTCCAACTGTCATTTTTTGTTTTCTTCGATTTATTTCTTTATGAATCTGAACATTGTTTTAAGTTCTATCTTTGTCCCATCAATTTTAGTAAACGACAAAATTTAATAAGTAGATAATAGAAAATTGTTTATATCAACATAGAATTACAAATGCACAAGTCCAATCCCTTTTTAATGCTTTCTTACTTTTTTGCTAGGATCTTCTTAGCTAACTCTCGATATATGCTTTAACAAAGATTGTAAACAGCCAATTCTCATTAGAAAGCTTATTCATTCAACAAGATTTTGCGCACAATGTACTACAGTCTTGTACATATAGTTGTCCGCAGATCAAAATTTTTGACAAAATGAACTATATGTTTATTCTGCATCCTAATTCTGTGGAGATTTGTTCTATTTAGCGTATGCACTAGCATGACCTTTCCAGATTTACACTGATTTGAAAATGTGTGTTAGCTGGTAGATCAGGCGATGCTTACCCTGCGGGGTCTTCTTATCTGTTTTACCACTTTTGTAAATCTTTTGTTACTGCCCTTGATTTTTTTCTAGAAAACCTTGAGCTACTGTTTTAATTAGCTGGCATTTGAAGCGTTACATACCATCTTCATTATAACAAAATTTATTAATATTGTTATTTGTATTCATAATCTCATTCAGTCAAAATAAATAGCTAGTGATTAAATCTTTGAAAACCCAACAACCAAAATTGCATTGTACAATCATTTTGTTCTGGAAATATAAACGTCATACCAGCAGATTCAAAACGTAAAACTGATTTTCCAGATGTATCTTTTTCAATATTGTTTAGAAATACCTTCCAGTCGGACAAAATTCTACTAAATATAATTGATACAAACCATACATTTATGTTGTTTTAAAGCGGGGGGGGGGGAATAATTTTCGTCAATATTTTGCCCCGAGCGCTAGCAAAAGCTAAATTATAACGAATGTAATTATCACCCATGTTAAACCAAACAACAATAAATTATGGTATGCCTGGATATTTCGATTTTGATGATTAATGCTGTAATCTGTACATTAACGCGTTATTCAATTACGCGTTAGTGTAAAGATGTTCCGCGTACATCCCGCGTTTCAAAACGTAGATCAGTGAAAACATATTACCAGTATGTTAAACTATGAAATCGCAGTAGTCGTAAACAAAATAACAACTTTATTTACGTTTTTGATAATGTCAACCGATTGAAACCAACAACTTATGCACGTGCAAACTAATTTTATTGGAGTTTTAACACTGCTTTACATATCGAAAGCATGCCGTCATAGTAAAATTATGATTTGTTACAAAATGCACACTATTTTACAGCATTAATAATTGTAAAAGTCACTGCAATTTCTGAGGATCCTATTAATGTATCTAAATATTTATATTCTTCATGTACGTACATCGTCATATATTTGTAAAATGTTCTGGTACGAGATTAAATTGCCCTAAACATACATTTTATATAAATACTTAAAAATTGTATAAGTAATAGTTACATTTACACAAAGACAAACAAGGTAATTTGCTGTGGCATAAAGTGTACAAGGATTTTAATGTATGTGCATACAATACTGACAAATAGCGAATAAGTGTTTTTTTCGCGGTGATTTAATTTTCGCTATATTCACGGTAAAAGTTGGAACGCGAAAATAAAACTGCGCGAAATATTAAGACAGATGAGTTATTCATTATATTACGGATCGCGAAAATAACATTACGTCAAAATAAACTCAGACAGTTGTTCAACAAAAACGCTAAATTTTCACCACACGAAAAAAACCACTTATACGGTATATCGAATGAAAACACCAAAACACTTAGACAACTACACTTTACAACTCAAAAAACAAGCAAAGGGTAAAAATATCCTGTCATTGAACAGGCACTTCGAATTTAAGGATTCTTGATACCCAGTTATGTCAACATATTTTCCTTTTATGACACACCTTTTTTTAAATGATTTGTTTAATTACTTCTACAGGTTAGGTATTGACACGAATATGTATTTTTTCTGTAGCTGTGATACGTGTTCCCTTCCGTGTCTGTTTTGTTATGGTATTACAATAGCTGGATTAAATTTCAATAATTATTTCATTCTAATTGTTCTTTCTGGTATTTGGTAGGTTGTTGGTTTAGTGATTTGGTGTTTTGTTCGTGATTAATTCAATTATGATGTTGTCGTATCCTCCTACTATAGGTTTCAGTCAAAATTGTTTGCCATTGTTTTATCGGATTTTCTGAAGTGATATTTTTATTTGATAATTTGTTCTTACAGCAATAAAAAGCAACTATTCAAGCAATCAAACAGGTAATGATATATTCAAGCAGATACAAAAATCAATTATAAAAAATCAGTATAAAATAGAGCGTCATTATAAAGTCCTCAAATCTTTTTGTACTACACAGTTATGCCTTCCGCTAATGTAAGTCCTATTAACTATACCACGAATTCAAACAAAAACAATGAGGGATTGGAAACAAGTGAAACTTTTGGGTCAAATAGAGAAGAACAAACATGTATTAAAATTGCAGCGAACAGTGCAGGTATGCACACACTGTGGAAAGATTTTCGGGAATCTACGACATTACATGGACTGAAGAATGTGCAGAAGGAAAAACTGTATCAATGTAGATGGTAAGTTAAATTTGTATTATAAATCCTCTTTTGGTATATGTTACCACACTTTTGAAGGCTGGTATCGCATTTAGTTGTTTAGTTAATTCTTACTTGTTTCGTTTCCTTACCTTTTTCTGTTCGTCCACTTTTCGACACATGCTTTTTTCTGAAACAATATCAAATAATGGCAATTAATGTTTACTCAAAAATACCAAAAATCCTCATATCCTCTCTATATAGAAGCAATGATTTTGTCGACTGTGCAAATTTCCCTTTTCTGTTGCTTATTTAATTATTTTTATATACATTTGAGTAAGTGGTGTTTTGTCACAAATTTGTACACATTAATTGATTGAAGACAACAATGAATTATTATTATGTGCTATTAATTCAAATATTATATGTCAAAATGTAAATTACAAAACTAAATATTTTAGCAGCGTTATCGTAAGATTAGTCTAGACCGTAATCTTTGCGTGAATTATGACGCAAGCATCTCCTTCATTTTAAATATTGTGTTGCAGGATAATATGGGTCATAGCATTACTTGTGATGGGTGCACTTTTGCTATACAGTGTCACTTCTCTGTTTATCTTCTACCAAACCTACCCAACCATTACTGACATAAAGGTGCAATTTGTCGATGAAATGTCGTATCCAGCAATTACAATATGCAATATGTCACCGTACAAAAAGTCTGCGGTCAACGCAACTCCAGCATGGATGGCACATTTACTTCACCACGACAGCAGACTTGGTATCAATCTGCCACCGTTAAACTACTCTGATCCGGCGTATGCCGAATTACATCAGGCTATACCTGAAGACTGGTTACCAAAAGCATCATTTAACCTCAATGATATGTTCATTGTTTGCGTCAACAAGAGAAATCTTATGTCTTGCAATAATATCTTTTCAAAGAAGATAACACAATTGGGCACATGTTTTACGTACAACAATGAAAACAACGCAGGGGGCGAAGTGAAAATGAGTACAACTGGTTCGGAGGCAGCTTTAACCTTGTACATTGACCTCAAACAAGAAGAGTATGTGTATAACACATATATGGCAGCTGGAGTTAAGGTATGTTTTTACGCTTATCATTATTCCCGTTTTATATGAAACAATATTTTTGATGTTAAGATTAGTACTTTCAATTTCAGAGCGGCGGTTTACCATGAAAGTTAGAAAATACATCTTTCTTATACATTGAAACCTTATGTAGCAAAGTGTTATGTATTTGCGTAATGCATTAAAGCTTCATGCGATAATAATAATGCCTGGGAATTGCAATTGAAGACAAAAACAACAACAATATCATCTTACATTATTATTTATGTTGCAGCAAATATTTTTCTCTGTTCTTAAGATACAATTAGCGTATGTATCAGTTTACACATTAACATTTAAGTATTTAACAAGTATATGATTGTCTCATGTCTTCACTATATACCTTATTTGTTATTTGTAAAATTAAGCAAGGTTGCGTCTAAGATACGTACAGGGTGGTTTATGACTATATATGACTATAAAACTTGACGAGATTGTCAAAGGATTATATAAATATTTATCTTTGAAGCAGGCACCTTGATTAACTTCTTATATTTTATTTGATGTGAACTTTTCAGCTCTGTTCTAACGAAAGGGATAACTGTATAACTATGTCGGTTTGTTAAAACTGCGTCCCTGTCTAAAATCTTAATTATTTTATTTCTTTTGATTTTCTCAAAAAGAAGATAATCATTAGAAGACAAAAACAACAACACAAATAACATAGAGGACACATGGCTTACTTTTGGGAAATCGCTAGTAACCTTTCAGTCTTTTCATTTTAACACAATGTAAAATAATGCAGTCGTATACTAATATTAAAGTCAAAGAATCACTCAGTTCTTACCAATTGCATTACATTTTCCAATTTGTTTGCTAATCTGCATGAACAGTCTGTATGACTAACCATTTCTGACAAAGCATTGGTATTTTTACGGATAACTTTACAAAATACACTCCATTATGACAACATAAAAAATAAAATTATTCCTATAAAAAGCAGCTAAGAAATAGGGACAGAATTTTAGGGCATATATACGAACGGATAGACATTAGCTCAAATGAGTCCTCTAAAAAAGCAGCCAGATAATGCTAAAATCTACATAATCAATATCTTGATGAACTACTGTAAAAAGGTCCGAGTTTTGCGTATAATTTTACATTTTTAATCCAATAAATTTCTAATAACTTATTATAAAAACTATATTTATAACTTATTTACATTAAAACAGCGTTCACGGCTATTTCAATTTAAATAAGTTAAACATATAAATTTATTTTTAAATTACTAGTCACAGTTTTGTTTTTACTTTAAAGATAGTGCTACACGAGCGTGATGAAGAGCCGGACGTCATTAATAAAGGCTTTATATTGGGTCCTGGAATGTCTACTTACGTGTCCATAAAGACTACTAAGGTAAGAACAGATGTTCCAATTTTTTCAAATCATGTCTACCATAAATGCTTCAGTTTGACACCAGAAATGCTACTTTCTAGAAAATTGGCAAAGAGGCCGCTGGGTTAAATGCTTTTTTTATTGTTATTTATCTTGTTACGTATTTAAAACACACATATTATAATGTTAAATATTTAAAAACACACATATTATTATACTTTATTTAGCCCATATTTTGGTCTCAGAAATATTGATAGTAATTCATTAAAAGAAGAAAATATGTATATTTATCAAAACGAAACATATCAAAGACAACAAGAACCGTAATTACGGAAGATTACAAATCTGGAAACAAACAAACACAGATAAGTAAAATAAAACAAAAACCAAAAACACACAAAAACATAAAGTAACACTAATAAAATTTCATGTTTCCCTCAGTGAACAGATATAAAAAGGCTAGAAAAAAAACGCTTGCCTCAAGTTGTGTCCCAATTAAGTTACTCATTGTCATGTTTAGATAAAAGTATATTCCTAGAAGAAAACGAAGTTCCTATGAAACAGCAAAAATGTATATAAGATATAACACACTATCATGACTATTAGTTTTGGTTTACGTAAACAATAAGAAAAATACACACTCGATCACACCACTGATAGCTTTGGTATTTTGAATGTCAATGGATGTACACAACACTAACTCTAAATAAAGCACCAACAAAATGTTTTATATCCATCACTAGTTTCAGAAAGTATCGAATTATATGCAAATAAATATATCATCTATAAAAGTTATATGCCTAGAATTTTTTTTGTTATTTCCTAGGTTAGGTAGCTTTTTTAACAAAAAAAGACAGTTTTGGTTATGTAAAAATCAAAAAAATTAACGCACGTTTGGAATTTGTTTTGTTTGTTTGAATGGTTTTTAACAACACTTTAAACAATCTTTCAGCTATATCACGGCGGGCGTTCAGTTTTTAGAAAGATGGAGTGCCCGCAGAAAACTCCGGGACTGTGTTAATGAAATCTTGCAATCCTTCTCAAGAAGGATTTAAGTAGAGTACACTCTACCTGCGATGAAACTCGAACGTGCAGCCTCAGTGTTGACAGTCCACGTGATCAATAGTAGAAGAACTACTTTAACCAATCCGATATAGAAGCCCGTTTGTATTTTGGGTAGTTCATTTAAGAAATGAATAGATTAGTGATACTTCATGTAAACTTATTTATTAAATTATTTTTAAAAAGTTCATTATAAACTGTAACCAAAAAATAATAGAGAAACATAGCAACAACAAACACAAATAAAACCAACGCTGGAGACCACTCCAAGACATCAAATAATTATTTAATAAAATAATCATGCAATCAATCTTAACCCAGGTTACTTTAATTTGCATTAAAGTTGTGAGTTTAAAGCTGTTGTATTGACATATTAAGTATTATTTATTATAGTATAAATATTTGCCATCACCATACAAAGCGGCAGGGGACCAGTACTGTATTGATACTAAAGATCCTGTGTATAAAAACCCTCTTAAATATTATCCAGTGTACAGTCCAACGGCATGCGTTTCGGAATGTAGAAGAAACTACATTGTGGCTAAATGCGGATGTAGGTCATTAACCGATAGAGGTTGGTCTTAAATTCATAAAGGATAATGTAAATATTGGCAGATTCCGATCCTTGTAGGTGTCAAATCCAAGTTTGCTAAATACTGATGTAGCCTAGCAACCTATCGTGCAAGATGTTTAAATCAAGTTGGCTAGATATAGATGCTGTGGTTTAGCATTGTTTTGACCATTTATGTCGCATTAGTTTATCCCGAGGAACAGCGAGCTACATGTATAAAATAACGACATCAATGATCATAGCGTTGTAAAAGAAAGATAAAACACAGCTTTCGTGAAATGTGAATTTCTAACAAAACAATTACGGTATATAAAAGATATTTACGTACCTACACCATTTTACCATAAACTGGTTGTTCCGTCAGTTTAACGCACAGTATATTGCAAACGGATAACTAAAGCTCATGTTGCTATTTATAAGATAAATGTGTCATACACAATACTATCATTCCGGTGGGAGTTAAGGTTTTATTTTTAGAACAGCCATTCAGGACGCGCCCTGCTCGTTGTGTCTTGATCATAACTAAATCATTTTGTACCACGGTTGTGGTCACAAAAGTTTGAAGCGCGTTATAATCGAATATAGGATAGAAACATATCCATGTAGATGCCGAAATTAAATTGCCTTCATGTTAATGTAGGTCAGCAACCAATTTCGATTTGTTTTCATAGTCAGTATTAATTAATAACAAAAGAAATGATGTTGGTTGTAGGAGATTAGGGCATTACGCGATCAAGGTATGTGTTAAAGTAACGATTTTTATTAGGACGGAAGGCGGCAACCGATTTAGGTATTCTTAAAATTAAGTTTGTTGATATGGTTGCAATATGGATCAGTTTATGTAAAATCAATTTTGGTAATTATAAATGTTGAACATGCTCATTAAGTAAGAGTCAAATTCATGTTAGATAAAGTCAGAATATGAATAACAACGACTAAAGTGAGTATCAAATCATGTTGATGTACGGCAGCTTCTAGGCTCAATAATTAATAATCGTTTGGAGTTATTAGAAGTTGTTAAATAATTTATCTCTGGGTGTGAATAAAAGTAAACCTGAGCATATGTTAGGCAGCACTTTTTTCTTTGGTATGAAATAATGTGGAGGCAATGATAGGTACATTTTTTAAGCAGCATCTGATGCAAGTAGGTGTCATAGTCATTTTATTACATCTTTTTTAAGTTTACCTTACTCAGTTGTTAGTATGAAGTTCTACCTTCACGATGCATGATGAATGTTACAAATACATTGTATTAATGAATGTGCTTAGATGTATGCTAGTGAAGAGTATGAAACATAAGAGTATTTTTTAATTATTGCAGGAAACGAAACAATTTGTTCTCCGGCTGTGCTGGCTACATGCTACTATGACCATAAAAGTTGGTAAAACGACATAATTAGAGTCTGCCATAATTAATATAAAAATATTTTCTTAATACATGTAAATATAAATAAAAACAATTTTTATGTAAAAATAACAAGAAACAATCACAACTATTTAAACCAGTTCACACCATTAAAAGACTTTGTTTAATAGATATTATTAGAAATGTTTTAAGTGAAAACAACAAGAAACAATTAAAACTATTTAAAACAATTCACACATTAAAAGACTTTATTTAACGTGAAAAGTTAGAATTGCTAAATGTTATCAGGATTCGCAGTTTAAATATGTATCAATATTTAAACTGGTTCTGTACGTTACCAATGATAGTCAAAAAATGCGTTCGTTCATCGCTCTTTCTGTTGATTTATTGTTTTTTTCAACTTGTTCACGCCCTGAATGTAGCTGAAATATTGCTCTCTAGACGTTTAGCAAAAAATTCAATAATTCAACATGATTTTAATGCCAAACCACAGTCTGTGACACACCTTATGAACAATTGTTCATCGTGTATATTTTTTTGCCCTTTTAATTGCTGCTTCCGAAATTTTATACCAACGTTCTAAAATATTTTCATAGCGGAATTTGAGAACAACGTGAACAACGTCAAAGAACAGTGCCAATGTCTGATAACATGCGAGTTTACAACCTTTGACCAAAGTATTTCTACAGGATCGTTTCCAGCTGATATTTACCTGCCAGTGCTCTATACTATGGGATATTATAATTTTGATTTTAAGTAAGTTGTTTCTTATAAACAATCTTTGTTTCTCCGCTTCTTTAGTTTTAGTTAATGTCTTTGATTAATGCTTTTAAACACAGAAATAGTTTAATAAAATATTATTTATTCATATAATTAACTAACAAGAAATTTTGACTTTGAAGTTTGTGTTTTTGTTTTAATATGTAGGACACTAAATTTGTAATACCACAGCTGTTATATTTCGTCAAATTTAGCATTGTGACCAAAATAACAAAAATAAATTACCTAACTTAAATACAAATCATTTATAACTATATGATTACAGGGGAAACGGTATCGAAGTACGGCTGTATTACGACTCGCTGAGTTACTTGTTTGTGGAATCGATTCCACAGTACAGTACAGAAGACATTGTGGGTAAGATGTTATTATAATGTTGCACCATAGTGTGTTTAAAATATTTCTCTTGACATATAACCGATTTAAGAGAACCTTACAATACATAACGTTTAAAAGTATGTTATTTTACTAAAAGTAGTCATACATGTATGTTATGCAGATTTCTAAAACTACGTTTGTTTTTATACAAAATAAATTACTTTTTTGATAATATACGTAACGGACCTGTGATGACATTCTTTATTCGTGCTATCTTTGTTTGATTCGATGGTTTTTTAACGCAATTGTCACATTAGACTAAAAAACAATATTTTCGGTTTCAGTGTGTACAGTCTTAGGTTGACACGATCCAAAAATGTATCAAGATTTTTTACCAAAAACATATAGTTTTAAAAAGAAATAATTTCAGGCTCTAAAATAAACTCCCTTCTCCTTATGAATAATGACAATTGTACTTTATCTTTACAAACAAAATACATAACTTCAATGTAGGACCTTTTTATGTTTTATATTTTACCAAAGGATATCAGCTCTATCAAAACTTATAATTATCCTTGAAACAAACTTCCTAGACTTTTTTATCGCGAAAACATTATTATTAATACGTTAGAAACGGCGATACCAGTGAATATTATTCAAAACCACAAGTTTAGTACAGAGAAAACTATCGTAAAACAAAATAGGGAACAACAGGAAAAAACAAGAAAATACAAAACACAAAAACAAAAAACACAATTTTTAATTAGAACTGAGTTAATGTTTGGATATGAAATTAAACGAATTATCAATGTATAACGTTAGAAATATATTAATGTTTACGGCATTTAGAACAGAATTAATCGTATTTGAAACCTTAAATGTCTTTTTTATATGCTTTTCAATTAGATCAATGAATTTGTTTATTAAATTATTCTCAACCGGTGTTAGACGCTTAAATAAGACTTTTCTTACTAATAATCATACATTTGATAAAACAACAGGTATTCTGGGCGGACAGATGGGAATATTTCTGGGAGCAAGCCTGCTGACACTTTCTGAGCTACTGGAGTTCATTATTCTGGAAATAGTTTTGGTTGTGAAGAGATGTTTCAGTTGTATGTGCACCAAAAGAGACGTTCAGAATAAACAAGAATCATAACACTATAGTTTATAAGTACATATTTTTCCCATCTGTATGTCAATCCTGCATTTTTGCAAAAATGTTAATTAATTAGCAGATTGATACAAACTATTATATTCATGAAATATACATTGTGTGATAAGTGGTCTGAAACGCAATGTTGTGTCAATCATTAGTTGTTGTAAAAATATTTAAAATGTATTGTCCTGGGGATGTCACAAAAGTCGTTAGTCTCCGTTCAGTCGTTAAGTGTAGCTTTTAGTATTTACTGCAAATTAAAACTGTTATATATATACTTAAATTATTTTATGTAATAAAGTTGAGGAAAACAGTGGTTATATTATTTTTGAAGCGTGATGATGTCTATGAAGGTACTGGATCTGCCAATTTTTTATATGTTCGTCTTAGTAGTAGCTCTTCAGCGATAATTTACAGAATTGTCCATTAACTAACTCTATTCGTGTATGTTGTACTACTACCAATTGATTCTAATTAGCATTGTAACCTGTAATAAAATCAATTTTTGTAATAAAGTTGTTGAAAACGTTAGTTTAAATTATTTCAAGCGTAACAAAGTATATGGAGGTACTGGACTTGCTAGTTTCTTATACGTTCGTTTTAGAAGTACTTCTGACTCGATTGAAATCTGCTTTGGCTTTCATGCTCTTATAAATCTCAATATATGTGTCAATGGTAGGACAACCTAACTTAACATGACTTGGTGCAATTATTTGTATGGACTGTTGTTTTTTAGTATTTATATGACACACTATCTGTTACTTGGTCTAATTTACATTTGAGTGCTACAGGCATATAACCAAAAAATAAATACTACATCGACCGAAACAGATAAATATCACAATCATGCTATTTAATAATAGATTCCGGGCATCTACCACCCCGTGTATTGCTTGTTAATTTTATATACTAAGTACCAATGACAACTCAACGCAAAAATGTGTGGTGTAATATTTTTTAACATTTTTTGTTTGAATGAATAATGTTACGGCCACTTTCAGCAATTTTTAGCTATATTATGGCGTCCTGTTTTTATTGGGAAGGACGCTGGGGTACCCGCAAAAAACCTGCGACCTTTGAAAGAAAACCTTGCAATCTGTTTCAATTAAGATTGGAGTCTAGCACACCATGCCCGCAGTGAGACTCGAACCAGCAAATTGGAAGCCGTAATTTAGCTAGAAATTTTTTAAGTGGCGTTAAACATCATTTAAACCAACAAACAATAATTTAAAATCAGTTTTGAATGTCTTCTAGCAAAAATAAGATTCTACATACCGTCTGAAACATTAAACCATAAAATATCACAATTTTGAATTTGTTAGTATTAATTAGATACATATAACTATATAATTGCAATATGTGGAAAAAACAAAAAGCTGCATTTTCATTGGCAATCACTATGGATTGTGTTATTAATTCTAAAAGTAATAAGTTTAGTGTGTTTATTTAATAACATATACTTTTATACTAGAGGATCACTCCAGTAGTTAACTAATTTACATAGAAAATGTGCTGACAACAAAACTGCTGTGAAACAAAATAAGATTGTTTTAAGTTTTTTGCATGAAACAAAACCCTTTGTTCTCTTGCGCTAATAGCTGTATGTTACTATCGACACAAGGATATGTAAATGTAGAGCTATAGGCTATTTCATAACAGTTATAAAAACACTCATCTACATCGAAATTCGTTGCTACATAGTGATCTATCCACTCTTTATCACTGACGTGTTAATACTCGCAGAGTCCTCGTCGTTTAATGTCTTTGATTTTTTCTGGAAGACCTTGAGATGGTATTTTACTTATTTGTTCTTTAATGCGTTACATACAACCGTCATTCGAAAATAAGTTATTAATATTGTAATTTGTATTCATAATCTCACTATAAAACAAAAAATCGCTGGAGATTAAATCTTTGTATTGAAACAATCAATAATGCAATGTACAATCCGAAAATACCAAATTGAAAACGATACAACTTGCAGAACGTACCATGGATGTAGCTATTTAAATATTGTGAGAAAATATCTTGCCTTGCAAGACAGATTCTACTTAAATGATTTTTTTCGCCCCCCCCCCCCCCAGCGTTGCGAGACGTAAAATATTACGAGTATAATGCTCACCCATGTTAAAGTATGGTATACATTTATTATTACGATTCTGATTATGACAAATGCAGCAATTTGTAAATTGAAGCGTCATGCAAATATGCATAAGTATGTGGCTGTTCCACTTACTTCAAGCGTGTCACGTAGAGTGGTGAGGAAATAATTTTTATAGCAGTATGTTAAACTATGAAAATCTCTGTATTAATAAAAAGACAACTTTATTAAGGTATAGCGTTTTAATAATCTTTAACCGACTGAAAACGACAAAGTACGTACACCTGTAAACTAATCAGTAAATGGAGTTGTGGGGGAGGAATTTGAACATTCATATTTTTGATATTTGGGCGTGTCAAATGCATAAAAATAACAAAATACTTGCATACGTAATTCTGATAATCTCAGTACTTCCATGCTTTCTGTTGTTAAAAAGCATCTTTAAAATACTCGACGAAGCACTAGTTGTTTATGTTAGGTTGCATAGAAAATTGTTTGACAGTGGTTAATCAATTTTCTTCAACAGATTTTTTATTTGATAATTTGTTCCTGCAGAAACAGCTAAAAACACAAAAGTTCAAAAAGTCAAACAGGTAAATGAGCAAAAAATCAATGGCGAATAATAAGCAGTATAAAAGAGCGTCATCATCAAGTCATCGTAAATCATTTACAGTCATGCCTTTCGTTAAAGTACATCCTGTTGATAAAACGACGAATTCAAACATGAACGATGATGGGGTGACAGTTGTGGAAACAGGTGAAGCATTTGAGTCAAAAAATGAAGAAAAACAAATTATTAAAACTGCAGAGAAGGGTGCCGGTATGCTCACACTATGGGAAGAGTTTCGAGAATCTACTTCATTACACGCACTGAAGCATGTTCAAAAGGAAAAACTGTATCAATGGAGATGGTAAGTTTTTTCTTGTGTTATGAATCATTTCATTATGTTTTATATAATGAGTGTCTACATGCTGGTATACCATTTCGTAGTTTAGTTAGTAATTTCTCTTTATATCGGCCAACCGTAAGCAATTCGCGCACTATTCGACACATTTTCCCTATCACACCTATTGGCTGTTTAAACAAAATGCCGAAATTCTCTCCGTGTATACAAAAACAACGGATTTGTTGACTGTACTATCTATCCTATTCTGCTGCTTTCTATACATTAAGGTGTGTGGTATTTTTGTTACAAATGTGTACAAACTTATTAATTTAAAAGAATTATTATTGTGTGCTATCAAATACAAATATTATATATATATAACAATGGAATGTTTTAAATTACAAAACTAAATATTTTAGTAACTATAACGTAAGATTAGACTTTATCTTTGCACTAGCGATGACACAAACAAAAGGTGAGCGACAGATATGCATTCATAAAAGTTAGAAATTGTTAGATTTTTATTTACTTGCAGTATGCGCATACTGTTTTGACGCATTGACATGTTATTCGTCTTCTTTCTGCACCCTTTTCACTTTACATATTGCTTTTTCAGGATAATATGGATCGTACAATTACTGGGAATGGTTGCACTTTTGGTATACAATGTCTCTTCTCTGTATATCTTCTACAAAACCTACCCAACAATAACCAACACAAACGTGCAGTTTGTCAAAGAAATGTCATATCCGGCAATTACAATATGCAACCTTTCACCGGCCAAAAAGTCTGTGGTCAACGCAACTCCGGCTTTTACGGCATATTTACTTCACCACGACAGCAGACTTGGTATCCTCCTGCCACCGGTGAACTACTCTGATCCGGCGTACGCTGAATTGAATCAGCTTTTTCCTGAAAACGTGTTATCGGAAACAGGATTTGATATCAATGATATTTTTGTTATTTGCATCAACAAGAGAACTGTTATTTCTTGCACCAATATCTTATCAAGGACGATAACACAACGTGGCGCATGTTTTACGTACAACAATAATAACACAGTTGGCGAAATGAAAATGAGTACAACTGGGTCCGAGGCAGCATTAACCTTTTACATCGACATCAAAAAAGAAGAGTATATTTATAATACTAATATGGCAGCCGGAGTTAAGGTAGGTTTTACGTTACATGCTAATCGTTTTTTCGCATTTGTATATGAATCTTTATTTTTGCTGTTTAAAACATTTAAAGCTGCGCTTTGTCATGAAGGTTAGAAAATACCTCTTACTTCCGAATCTAAACATACTGTAACAAAGTGTTTTAGGACTGTATGAAATCTACTTCGGCAATAATACCTCATCCGCTTTGCAATTTAGTTAAATGTAGGAAGCAAATCATTTACAACTTACACAAGCCGTAATGTTTCAAGAAATATTATCTATCATTTTGTACCTTATTCACACTTTCATTTTAGTTTTAACAAGTAAATGTCTGTCACATGTGTTCCCTGCATAACTTATTGGTTATTTGTAAAATTAAACAAGGCCGAGCGTTACATAAACGTTGTCATACTTCATTTATAACACAATGACTATAAAAGATGACGAGAATTTTTTAAGATGATAGAAACATTTTCTCTTGCAGAGCACCTTGATTTACTGATATTTTATTTGTGTGATATGTGTCTGTTCTTTGACTTTGTCAGTACTTGTAGAAACAAAGGTGTATTGTATAACTGTCTAGGTTTGGTAATTCTGAGTCCTAATCTAAAATAATTATTAATTTGTTTTCTTGAATTTTTAACAAGCAGAATTTAATCATGACAGACAAAGCATTTAAAATAGACAACGAAAGAACGACAAAAGTTTTTGGGATATTCGAACGGACAGACATTAGCAAAAATATGTTCCCGTGCATTTTGGTCAGTATGACATTTAGGGTTTCCCATAGAAAGCCGGACGTGGACTTTGTCATTGACATAAGGGAAGCGTGGTATCAATTTTTGAGCATTCCTCAAAGATTTTCTATTTTGTATTTTATTTGCGATAGTGAAATTACATTTACCAAGCGTAACTTAACTAGACAAACAAGTCGACACATAAACATTGCATAAATGCCATTTTAAAATATATATCAGTAATGAAAGTGTATTTTCTGTTATGTGATATAACCTGGGCCTGTTAGGCCAAAATTGGGTATATTTATATACCCAACCAGATTATACAGCAGACATGGTCAAGAATTTTGGTATTCCGCAACATTTAATTTAAATGAATTTGTTCTAAAAACTAAAAAAAAATTTTAGTTGCTGAAATCAGGAATAGTTAAATAAGCTGGTTTGTAAATGTTAAAATCAGTACAAAGTGTATATCCTTCACAGGTAGTTTCTGTGATGACCATAATTGAATACCCATTTGTGTGGTACTCATTACAACACTATTTATGTTTGACAAAACCGTTCTTCAAAGATAATGTTTCTAATACAGTTAAAAGGGTCATTTTACTTTTTATAATATAGAATTGTATTTAAAAAAGTATCATTCAGATTTGTTTACTTCAAAGATAGTGCTACACGAGCAAGATGAAGAGCCGGACGTAATTAATAAAGGCTTTATTTTGTCTCCTAGAAAGTCTGCATACGTGTCCATAAAGATGACTAAGGTATGAACAAATGATACAATTATTTCCAATCATCCGATTGCCTACGATAACTGCTTCATTTTGACACAAGAACTTCCTAGAAATAAAGCAAAGGTGGGGAACTTTAACCACTAAGTTAGTTGCCTATTTTTCATTAATATTTATCTGATGTAGCATTTAGAAACACAAATATTTTTTACTTAGCACATTTTACAGTACTTGCACCCGTAAACGCAACACTTTGACTGATTGATAACTGATTGCTGACGGATTTCGGAATGCTGACGGATGGCTGATTGATTGATGATGAATACGTCCGTCCAAAATTATGTATCCGTCATTACCTTGGTAACCGTCAGCGATCAGTGCGTTCAGTCCAATCGGTGCGATCCAGAATCCGTCATTTAATTATATGCATGTATCGGTCAGTTTATTGACGGATAAGTAACAATTAATAATTTAAAGATAAAACGAATTTTGCGTCATTTGTGTATTATATATATTCATTTATAATAACATTTATAATAAAATAAACGCAAGTATTCAAAAGAACAGTTAATACAATGTATCGTTCTGAAAAAAAAATATTAAACATATTTAAAGAAAAACTATTTTCTTTATATTATACAATGAAGCAAATTGCTTTAAGGCAGGACATATCTGAGGGTCGAGTCCTGTAAACCTTAAAAAACTTCGATTTTAGGCCCATCAGTAGCGATGAGGTAAATGTTTATTTGTGTAACCCATTATTGATTCTCTTTTTTTATTTCCGCGACTCGTGATTTCGGCCTATTTTATTTTCTGCGACATGTTACATGTTTATTTTTTGTCGTATATTAAGCTGACTCGACTCCCCCAATCAGTATCAGATTTATTTCACATTTAGGAAAGAACGTGGACACTTTTTAACATCATTACTAGTTACTGAAATAAATTTATGCTTGCGTGGTTTTATTAAGGTTACAACATATTGAATAGACTAATATAATTTTTGAAAATAGTGTTAAACAAACTTCAAAAATACATACAAATAAACGCAAAAGCGCGAAGAGAAAAAAAAATGTAATTACGATTCCGCCTTCACGTTTTTCGTCTTTCTCGCTTTTTCCGATTTAAAACAATTCGACAAATACGAGATGTACGCCTTGGCACGCGAGGTTAAATATATTTTAATTCACTTTGTGTGTTTTTTTTTCTTTTTCAATTATTTTTTTTTAATAAAATGAAACAAGTGATGTTTATATTCCGTCACAGATGCATCAGTTATGGCAGGGTAAATTTCCATTTATCATTTATATTTTAAGACTTTTCCGCCTTAAAAAAATTTGAAGCCAAATACGAGATGTACGCCTTGGCAAGTGAGGTCAAATTTTTTTTTAAGCCATTGTGTGAGTTTGTAGTTTTTTTTAAAATTTAATTTGTTTTAATTATTTTGTTTTGTTTTAATTATTTTGTTAATAAAATGACACTATGTGATGTTTATTTTTCGTCACAGATGCATTAGTTATAGATTGGGGAAATTTCCATTTAGATCATTTATAACTTTAGTCCAGTTTTAGCCTTATTATCAGGTAAAACAAGCCATAAATGAGGACATAACAGTTGCCATGTTTATACTTCAAATATTTGCGAGTGAAACATTTCGAAATATTAATTTCACTTACAGGAAGCTTAATGGACGGATTGGAGCGATCAGTCCAAATCAATCCGTCAGATCAGTCAAATCGTTCCAAATCGTCAATTGACGGATGGACGGATTAGGAACGATTTGACTGATCTGACTGATTGATAACTGATTGCTGACAGATTTTGGAACGCTTACGGATCGCTGACGGATTGCTAAAAGTGTTGCGTTTTCAATCTCAAGTAGTGTATTTAGTAGTTAATAAAATTTGAAAAAGTATCAAAAGGAACATAGAAAAGACAATAAGAACCGGAGGTCAAGACAAATTACACACATGAAAACAAATAAAAGATACAACAACAACAACAACAAACACTACAAACATTATTCTAATTTACCATGTTGCTCTCGGTGGTCATGTCAAGTTGAATCTAGAAAAAAACTTTTGTTATTTGCCAATCAATTTACTCATTGTCAAGGTCCGAAGAAAAGTAGAAGCCCGGGAAGAAAAAGGACCTTATATGACACAGAAGAAATGTTTATACGAAAACAACATTAGTAATTAAAGTAAATATTTAGAAGAATACACACTTAATAATATATCTGATAGCGATGGTAACGTGAATGCCAAATGACGCACATAACAGATAAATAACGTTAAACTGAACGCTTCTCTCACCAATTTGTAAAAATCACAGAAATTAAAGCCCATTACCTTTGCAATTTGGGCAGCACATTTATTAGTGATATTATAACTGCAAGCACACAAATGATAAAAAGACATAGCACAAAAATAGTATACTATGCGCGAATTTATATTGTTTGCTCGTAATATCTTGAAGACATGCATACATCAATTCTGTATTAATTTAATAAATCATGCAAGTTTAAAGCTGCTGTTTTCACATATTAATTGCTTTTATTATAGTATAAATATTTACCAGCACCATACAAAATGTCAGGGGACCAGTACTGTATCGATACTAAAGCTCCTGAATATAAAAACCCTCTAAAATATTATCCAGCATATAGTCACACGGCATGCATTTCGGAATGTAGAAGAAACTATATTGTTGCTAAATGTGGATGTAGGTCATTAACTGATAGAGGTAGGTCTCAACGTCATGATGGATAAATGTAAATTTTGGCAGAATCCGATCTTCATGTATCAAATCCAAAATGGCTAGCAATCTATCGAGCAAAATGTTAAAATCAAGTTGGCTAGATATTGTTGTCTACATTCGCCATTCCATGCAGGTGTTGTAAGCCATGATAGATGAATTTTAATAGAGCTGCAACTGATCCAGGGAGTTGTCAAACCAAGTTGGCTAAATTCTTTTAAAAAATAATTCACGCAGGCTGTGGTTTAGCAATGTTTTAAAACGAGATGACCATTTATGTCGCATTAGTTTATCCCGAGCGACAGCGAGGTATAAAGTAATGACACAAATGATCATCTCGTCGTAAAAGAACGATAAAACACAGCATCTATGAATTTCTAACAAGACATTAAAGGTACATAAAGGATATTTACCTACCTATAACTAACAACACTTTTGTCATAAAATGTCAGGGTAATTACGTATATAGCATGTAAAAATTTTAAATAAATGTGGATGCAAAACATCAATGAATCCACGTGTGAATGAAAGACCTCCAGAGCAGATGTAAGGCAGCACTTTTATTTGGTATGAAAATGTTTAGGGTTTCCGACCCATAATTGAAATCACCATTTAATTTTATTTCTCGACCAACACAGCTTTCAAATCAACGTATTGCTATTGTGTTTCAATGCTAGTCCATGTAAACAGTTAATAGGCAAAAAAGTTAGTTACTCAAATAGTATTTCCGATGTTTGCCGAACAATTCCGAGGTCTTATCAATACAAAAACAATTATGAATACGTGGTAAATTGTTATCCGGATACCTTAAGACAGCAGCAGATTTAGTATGAGAATCCTATGCCTTCCAACGCTTTTTTCTTTTGTTTTTGCCTGGGACGTCAGAGAGCTCTCCATTAGCAAAACCGCGGATTTTACGACACGGGTCTGATAAAGGAGCAAATTATTTATAGTTTAATAAGAAATGTTTGTTAACATCTGGACACGATGAAATTTGCCGACTCAGACCCGTGTCGCAAAATCCACTGCTTATGGAGAGATCTCTGACGTCCCACGCAAAAAAGTGTTGGACGGCAGAGAATTCTCGGACTACAGAAGATTTTGCAAGTAGGTGTCAGATACTTACCTTACCAAGCAGATTGTATGAAAGTAAAAGCTTCAGGTTGCATGTTTAACGTCGCAGTATAGTTTTATAAAAGTCTGTAAATAGTTATGAAATAAATTTATTTAGATCTATGCTAGCAAGAAGAAGAAACATAATGGTATTTTATACTTTTTGCAGGAAATGAAACACTTTGTTCTCCAGCGAGTCTAGCTGCATGCTACTATGATATAGGTAAAACGGAATTATTTTAGTCTTCATTAACTATAATAAAAAACATTTTCATTATCTACACATTTTGATATCGTTATAAATTTCTTGTTGTCAAAATAACAAACAAATCATTACCATATAAAACGAGTATTAATTCACACCAAGACTTTGTATAACGCGAGAAGTTATAATCGCTAAATGTTGTCAGTGTTCACAGTAAACTTACCAGCCAATATTTAAACTGTGATGGGTTCTAGTGCGCAGTCGAAAAATCTCCTTTGTGCGTAACCTGGTAACGAATAGAGAAGACACAAGTGCGCAGAAGGGGATGGTCAGATTATATATTACTTAAAGCCTTCCAGACGACAATAGTGGATTATATATTTGACTAGCTCACGCTCCTACATGTATCACTGTAAAGACTCTATTTGTATATTTCGAAGACATAAGCTCATTACATCGCTGTAAAAACTAAGTTCTCCCCCCTACAAGTGATCAATATGTTTTCAAGGAAAGTCAACGTTTTGTTTCTGTTTCTTCATCGCCTTTTCTTTTAATTTATTGTTTTTGTCCTGAATATAAAGTTGAAATAAGTCTGGTTGTTCGCTAAGCAAACATTGAATAAATCGTGTATATTTTGTAACTTTAAATTTATTACGTCTTAATTTTTACACTAACGTTTTAAAATGTTTTTCATAGTGGAATTCGAGAACAGCGCAAATCTCAAAGAACAGTGCAAATGTCTGATATCATGCGAGTTTACAACGTTTGATCAAAGCATTTCTACGGCAGCGTTTCCAGCGACTGTTTACACAACCCCGCTCCATTCTATGGGATTTGATAATTTCAAGTAAGTTGTTTCTGATAAATAATCATTGCTGCACTAATATTTCTTGTAATATTTCATAATCTGTGTAGATACAGAAATAATATTAAATAATAATTTTTGTACCGAGCACAGCTCTCATCGAAGTTGCCGGCGAAGAGCAGTGAGATCTACAGCGTTCTGTATCACGTGATCAAAATCCGCTTAATACTGATATTGTTTTTGTTTCGTCCAGAAGTTGGGACTGTCATTATACTGTAAGAAAGTGAATAAAAAATAAGACTTAAAGTTTTTTAGAAGGTAAACGTAAAAATTTAACATGGATAGAAAAAATGTTTATGTATTTGCGACACAAATATATTAGACAATTTTTTACAATTCACGTCTTTCCATATGCGCGCCACCTACCGGTTACATGTTCGGTAACTCTAGTTTACATGTAAGACTGTAGTTGGTATACAAGCCATAACATAAATCTGTCACACTATTCCTTCAATAAACAATTAATTGGCACCTACGTAAGTGAAACCCCCATTAAATAAAAAGGGATATTAAAAACATGTATCAGATATACAGACTTTGCACACTTTTTTCGAATAAAAGTGTGTATTTAAAAATCCTAATTTAATAATATACACAAACAGTGTTAACTAATGAACTGTGGTTAATAAGCCGCTAATAAAATTGTTAGTATAAATTTCTTTCCTACTTTTTGCCCCAAGGAAATTAATTACCTGTTCACAGGATGCAAGATACTACACCTGGATGCCGGTTAGATACTAGTGATTTTTTTATTGTGGTGTCAACGAATATACGTGCAATGTAAATGACTTGTACATGTAATTATATTCTCTGATGTGTGTGAGCACTGATTTCAATAAGGTGACCGTTATCAGTTAGGATAATTGAGTTATTATATATACCTATAATTAAAAAAAGTTCCACTGAGAAGCTTCCTGTTCAGGTGACTGGTGTTAATTGGAAAAGGTACACATGTAATTTGTAATAATTACCATGGGAAAATGTGTTGTTTGTTTCGGATACGACCTTCACAGGAATATTTTACGCACATGTTTTATGATAAGCGTTTTCCAAATTTCAGTCGTAGGATCGAAAATAAAATAAGCTAAGATTATTTCTTTTTTATTTTGTTTAAGAAAATTATTGCAACCCAGAAAGGTGCATAGTTTGATTGCAGTTATGTAGAAGATGTATTATCACGTGACTTCAAGTCTATGAAGGAATGCTCATCCCATCGTTAAGTTTTTCCCGCCACACCTATTGATTGGATTGTAATAGGTGTGTTGCTTTTCATTCACGGGAACACCCACCTGTCAATTAAGTCAATCACAACAGGCGTTCAAAGGAATGACAATTGAAACTGAATACTCGCATTGTGCACGTCCGATTGTTGAATTTCCAGACAATAATAATATATGTCAAATGAACAATTGTGTGAACCAAAAATAAAACTGGAACGTCACAATAATAAGGTCAAAATATGTTGAAAAACATTGTTTTTTATGGTTTTTAATGCATTGGAAATAAGTATTTTCTCACTGAAAGTTTGTGGTAAGCATATACTGCATGTGCGAGTCATGTAAATGTAAATCGCGGTTACCCGCCCCTTTAAGGGAGGTAACACCACTTAATTCGCAATCGGCGAATTGGTGAAACTTTTTTTAAAAAAAACTGACAATTATATGACATTAATGTGACATCACCATTATATAAATAGCCGTATAATCACCACTGAAATTCATAGGCACTTTAAGGTGCTCGGACGTATGAAAATATCATTTAGTCATACAATTTTAAAACTAATACTATTTTATCTAAAAACTCTAAATGTACATAACTATGATCACCAGTAACACTACACAGCAACATGTCCGGTGTTCTATGTCTAAATTTAATAAAATGCACGATAGAACATAATGAACCAAGACGAACCCCAACTGTAACACTCACAATATTCACAAATCAAGCACTATTTCCGCCGACATAAACATCCAAATGTAACTGGAACCCATCCATAATTATTTTTTAGATAATGAATGTTTTGACTATATTAAAAATTATATTATTATAAATTTATCCATAATACCATACACGTACAGTGAGTAAATGTAATAATCAACAGAGAAATTTTTGTCTTTTTGCAAGGAACGTAAGGAAATGTTGACATATATTTGACCTCATTACTTCATGTTGACACAGTAACTACATGTAGTGGGCTAGGTACTCGCAAATCTAATTAGCAAAGTAAACCAAAGAATTGATTGCAAAAATAGGAAAAGCTGTTTCAGTGCTTTCATTTTAAAATAAGATAGTATTAACTAAGGCGTCCTTTTGAAATTGGCGATTTTGGTAAAATTTGTAGCCCAACTTAATTGGTAATATCATACGAGTGTTTCATTTAGTAAAATTTAAGTTGAAAATAACGACAATTAATTAAAACCTACAATACAAATCCCAAATAATTATGTTGTTACAGGGAAAACGGTATAGAAGTTCGACTGTACTACGACTCGCTGAGTTACTTGTATGTGGAATCGATTCCAGAGTACACTACAGAACACATTGTGGGTAAGATTTAAATAAAATGTTGCACCATCGTGTGTTACTCTCGACAAGTAATTGATATGAAGCGCATCTTATGATACATAATGTTAAAAGTATGTTATTGCCCAAAAAGATGTCATTGTTTGTGTAGATTTCTAGAACTACTTGTAATGTTTCTAAACCAAATAAGTGCCCTTAAACTAGTATACACCACGAACTTTTGATTTAATTTTGTCACCGTGTCACATTAGATTAAATAACGATATTTTTGCCCAGTATTGGTTGAGTGCTTTCTTGAAACACTGCAAAAATGTATAAAAATTAGATTTATTTAAAAGACATAGGTCTTTTACATAGTTTTATTGCAGGCATAACATGTCCATATGTGTCTTCAAATTATGACACTGCTATTTTATGTATGTTTACAAAAACTTGTTAGACCTTTTAAATTAGATTTATTTAAAAGACATAGGTCTTTTACATAGTTTTATTGCAGGCATAACATGTCCATATGTGTCTTCAAATTATGACACTGCTATTTTATGTATGTTTACAAAAACTTGTTAGACCTTTTAAATTAGATTTATTTAAAAGACATAGGTCTTTTACATAGTTTTATTGCAGGCATAACATGTCCATATGTGTCTTCAAATTATGACACTGCTATTTTATGTATGTTTACAAAAACTTGTTAGACCTTTTAAATTAGATTTATTTAAAAGACATAGGTCTTTTACATAGTTTTATTGCAGGCATAACATGTCCATATGTGTCTTCAAATTATGACACTGCTATTTTATGTATGTTTACAAAAACTTGTTAGACCTTTTAAATTAGATTTATTTAAAAGACATAGGTCTTTTACATAGTTTTATTGCAGGCATAACATGTCCATATGTGTCTTCAAATTATGACACTGCTATTTTATGTATGTTTACAAAAACTTGTTAGACCTTTTAATCGTAAAAGTATTATATTTTACCAAAGGATGCAAGGTCTATTAACACTTTGGTTTTTAATCTTTGAGACTTTTATAATATTCGAACGAAATAGAATCGAAGATACCAAAGTTTATTAAATAGATTATAAGTAAAGGACAGAAAAAACTAAGAATATAGAAAACACAAAACCATACTGCTGAGTGAGCGCACCCCAATAAAAACTGGGTTGTGTCCATTTGTTTATTTTACCCGATTTTCTACCGGATATTATTTTTCGTATACAATGTATGTACAAATTACGACAAATACAACAGCATTATAATTTTTTCACAATTAGAACAAAGATTACTGTTGGTATAAAAACTTTTTAAAAGTTATAGATGGTTTCAATGCAAATAAAACTGTCCTTATTTAAACCAAGGTAACGTGCTGTTGTCAATACGTTAATGACATAAGTTCAGATGTACAGTTTGTTTAGCTTATATATTGGTGTGTATCCACTATCAAAACAGCACTAATTCTCTGAATTATATTTTAAAGAAGACGTTTAGAGGTAATCCATCCCTTTTATAAATAATCCAAAAAAAATAATTGGACTTGCATAATGTTATCATTTATAAAGATCAGGGCAAGTCCGTGTCCTTGAAACTATCCTAAAGTATTGCTGTGTCTTCGGATATAATTTTGTACCGACTATTGTAAGAAAAATAGCAAAGAAAACCGAACGAACAACTAGAGCCGAAATTCCAGGGACAGTTACAAATAAGAATATAGACAAGCATACACAACGCAACACAAATACCAAAAATACAAAAACAGAGAGTAACCCGAACCCGATAAAACCCATTCGTGCTCTGAGGTGCTCCGGACGATTAAGCAGCGCCTTCCTCTAAAAAGACACCCGTCGTGTTACTCATTGTAAGACCTCACACCGACGGTGTCCTTAGGTACAGAATTTATACCTTTGTGACTGATTTATGAATTGATAACGTTAAAATATTTGAATCTACACTGCACTTAAAAAGGTAAATCTTTTAAATATGTATAAACAAATAGAGAATAATTTATTTATATTTGAAATAAATTGGTATAAAGTAAAATCAAAAGTTTCTTTTTGTATGCCTTTATTTTGACATGAAGCAAACCTTGAATGAATGGTATTGCTAACCGCTGTTTTACGCCGTTTAAGTTAGACTTCTCACATTTATAATCATACATGAGGTTTTACACTTTTGTTTACAGGTATCCTGGGCGGAGAGATTGGATTATTTATCGGAGCAAGCCTGCTGACATTATCTGAGTTACTAGAATTCATTATTTTGGAATTAGTTTTGGTCGTAAAGAGATGTTTTAGTTTTATGTGCACCAAAAGAGACCTTAAGAATAAACAAGCATCAGTATAGTACAAATAATCAATAATTTTTTTCACAACTGTATATCATTCCTGCACCTTAAAAGTTTGTGAAATGTATATAAAGCCTGATACTAAACGCGTTGTTGTTGCAGTTAGTTGTCGATGATAACTGGTTTAAGGTAGTTCGTCTACCATTGGTCCCGTGGTCTGTCAATACTGAGGTTGCGGGTTCGATTCTCACTGCTGGCAGGGTGTACTCAACTCCAATCTTAATTGACAAGGATTGCCACTTTTCATACCCAAGGGGGCTCTCTCTGGTAATCCGGCTTCCTCCCCGAATACAAACTAGACACCATGAAATAGCTGAAAAATTGCTGAAAGTGGCGTAAAACATCATTTAAACAATTCAAACATTCGATGGTAACTGGTCTAACCGTATTTTAAACGTAATGTCCTTTGTGTCAATCATAAATGGCTTTGCAAATATGAAAATTACTTAAAGTGTAAGTTCATTCTTAAATGTAGCTTTAAGTGTGATTTCAGAGATATTTATTTGTTACTAATTATAAAAGTTTTAGTTACAATTGGTCGAGATGTCGTAATAATTTGTCATGATCTCATAACAATATGCGAAGTCTCTCTCGTATTTATAGTTCAGTATGATAATCTCAAATTAATTCTATTCGTGTATGTTGTGCTACTAACCTTTGATTCTAATTAGCACTGAAATCTGTACTAAAATCGCTTTATGTAATAAATGTGATGAAAACAGTGAAGCGTAATGAAATCTGTGAATTGACGTGACATTCCGATGTCTTATATGTTCGTCTTTGTAGTACCCCTTTAGATATTCATTAAATGAAATTAACTTAATGTACTCGATGATCTCTGATTTGAATTTTCTGCTCTTATAATTCTCAATATATGACTTAAAGGCATGACGACCAGATAAACATTACCTGCTGCAAAAGATTTTTTGTCGTTATGTTGATGGCACACGCTCTATTTTTTGACTTTTTACTTTTTTGTGCTACAGGCATATAACCAAAATAACTAGTACTAATTCAAGTCAATGTTTAATGTAACACCCATTTAAACTGATTCTAAAAACAATTAATATATTAAGATTTAATGAAACTAATGACAAGTTCGAGTTCAGATACACACCACAATACAAAAGCAAAAACAGAAAATAGTAACCTGAATCCAATAACAAATGAGTGCATTCTGGAAAAGTGTGTGCCTCCTTTTTATTAGGTATTCATGGTTGAGATATATCGAGAAAAAATCTTATCCAGGAAGAGGAAAAACTACATATGACTCAGCAAATGTTTCCTATTTTTTTATACATGATTTCCATTACGATGATTGTAGTCAAGGTCAAGGTAACGGCAATATACATCTGCAGGTTGACAACTTAGTTACAAAGAACCTCCGCGTGAGGAGCTTAAATATCAACAGTGGGCGGCTATAAGATAGCAAGATATTGCATAACGTATGGGTGGTGAAATGCAAAAATCACACGTCATACTTATGAAATGAATGAGAAGTTGACAATTGCAAATCTGAGGTCATCAGGTTTTGTCACAGAAATTATTTTGGTTTCCTTTTCATTCATATTGTTTTTCCAGATGAGAAGATGTGAATAAAGTGTATTTTATTTTTGCATTCGCTAATATGAAATAAATGCAAATAGCTATCTAACTTTCCATTGTTCAATAACAACACTTTTTCTCTTTTTACAATAAGGTATGCGCTGGTATCTTTTTTATTTTCAGTAGGATTTTAGGAGACTGTCGCATAATAGCACAACACAGGACAATGTTGCGATATTATGTTTTATAAGGATTCTTTGTTTGATTAAATGATGTTTACTGCAACTTTAAGCAATTTCTAGATTTATCATTGTATCCCGTTTTTATTGCGGGAGAAACAAGTAGTACCAGGAGAAAACCTGTAAACCTTCGTTAGGAAAATTGGCAATCCTTGTCATATTAGATTGCAGTCAACTACACAATGCCCGCTTTAATTCTAACAGTATTGGGCTTAATTTGTAGACGTATATATAAATATTTGATATTAACCCTGTATTTCTAATCTGTTGTTTAAGAAATCCGCTGGATAGATATATTTTATGGTTGTCACAATACTTAGACGTTTGTATATGTATATTTTAGTTTAAAAGAAGATCTGTAAATATTATTACTATAACATGTAATACTAAAATACATGTAAAAATTAACAAATTATTTTTATTATAATATAGTATATTAATTGCTATTATTATAGTAGATACCAAACTGCTAAATTAATAAATACTAAACTACCCGTGGTGAAAAAACTTACTGGAAGTGTACTATGTCAGCATGCCCAGCCACTATCAAAATTAAAAACGATACTATTACTGGACTAGGAGAGCACCAACAAAGTCATCCTACAGACCTTGCAAAAATTGTAGCAAAAACATCATGCACCTGATTTCGACCAAATGTTAGGAAGAAGTAAGCCCCAGACCCAAGAAGTACCGAACCATCGACAGCTACATGTACATCTGCACACTGAAAGACAGACTCACCAGCAAGACCATCGAACTCAAGGACTATGTGCATGCTGTGTCACAGCTGCTCCGTGTGGGATAAAAAATTAATAGTCTTTAGGTGTGCCGAATTATTTGTACTGTGTTTAAATTTTTTACTGTGAAATGTAGTGTTCTTTGTTATTACCTTTTTATTATATTTTGCTACAAACGAATGTATTTATGCTAAAATAAAATAATAATAATGTATTCAACAAAAATAGAAGACTGTCTTTTCTTATATAATTTTTCTAACATTTGTTTTTAATTTAGAAGGCAAATATACAAATACCATCACTCAATATAATTCATAACAGTACAATGCTACACAATTTAACCTTAGAGATAATTAATTAACTTGTATGGGGAACACTTAATCCTCACTATTGAGAGCCTACAATGTTCTTTGATCTTTCTAAATGTTGGCATTCCGGCACACAGCCGCCGAATAGTTATTTATCTACGTTTTATAACTGACGTGTTACTACGTGCTCGTCATTTATTGCCTCTGAGTTTTTCTGCAAGACCGTGAGGTGCTATTTTACTTATTTTTCCTTTTATGCGTTACATACAACCTTCCTTCTAACATAATTTATAAATATTGTTATTTGAGATTAAATCTTTGGAAATCCAAAAAAACAATATTGCACTGTTAAATATTCTTATTTCAAATACATCGACATCATGCTACCAGATTCAAAACGATACTACTAGCAGAACGTTACAGCAAATTTCCTGGATTTAGCTGCTTAAATATTGTGAGAACATATCTTGCCAGCCAGACAGGAGTCTAATTAAATTACTTACGACATAATTCATACAAATCAGCTTTTAATGTCGTTGTAAAATAGATGGGCGTAATTTTCGTGAATATATGTGTTCTACCATCGTACGCGAGGGGTAACATATTGTGAGTATAATTCTCACCCATGTTAAAACGAAAATAAAGTATTATATACATTTATTATTAACATTCTGTTAATGACAAATGCTGCAATTTGTAAATTATGCAAATATGCGTTAGTATGTGGCGACTCCACTTACCTCCAGGTTGTCGCGTAGAGTGGTGAGAAAAATAATTTTAAAAGAAGTATGTGAAAACATGAAAATCTCCATATTAATAGAAAAAATAACTTTATTAAGGTCAAGGTTTTTGATCAACTTTAACCGACAAAGTAAGCACTAAATTTAGTGGAATTTTAACACGACTCTGCTTACATAGCAAAAGAAGGTCGCCATATTACAAGATTTGTATAAAAAATGCAAAAATTGAATGTAACCGAATTTGTTAAAATGAAACGGGAGCTGTACATTACTAGCGGTAAAACAATATCTGTATTTATTATGGATGGTAGAAGGGGCGAGTCCTGGTCATTCATTGAAAACCAATCATGTTATCAGAGTTGTGGGGGTCAATTTGATGATTCATATCAAGAATATATGTGCGTGAATGCATGAAAAAAAATAACAGCATAATATGCAATTCTGATAGTTGCAGTACTCACATGCTTTGTGTTATAAACAAGCGCGGTTAAAACGCACTACGAAGTATCGTTTGCTTATATTCTGGATTATAAATAGAACTGAGTTATTCAATTTTAAGCAAATGATACGCACCAGTATTAAAAGGATCATATGAATCCGATTTTGATGCATATAATGTAAACGCAAGCGAACTGTTGTGAATCGGTTCAAATAAAGATCTATTCTTTTTCAAGTGTAAACGCAGTCTAAGACAAA
This sequence comes from Limnoperna fortunei, assembly GCA_944474755.1. Lineage (NCBI taxonomy): Eukaryota > Metazoa > Mollusca > Bivalvia > Mytilida > Modiolidae > Limnoperna > Limnoperna fortunei. The sequence goes on from OX104115.1 coordinate 35,178,968, forward strand.
TACAGTATACGAATCAAAAACTACACTAAGGTTTAAATATCCTGTCATTGAATAGGCACTTCGAATTTAATTATCCTTGCTACCCGGTAATAGCAACATATTTTCCTTTTATGACACACTTTCATTTCTGTGAATGATTTGTTTGTAACTGTATTTATATCTGTCTTTTGTGTGTTATTGTGCTAAGGTTCTCTGGTCTATTTTGTTATGGTATTACAATAAAGGTTGAATTTATTTAGTTCAATAGTAATTTCCTTGTCATTGTTCTTTGTGTTAATAGCTATTTTGTGTGTTTCGTAATTGTTTGTTCTTCTTTGTGCTGACCAAATTAATTGTGATATTTGCGTACTCTGTTTCTTTACTTTACAGTCAAAATTGTTTGCCAGTGGTTAATCAGATTTCTTAAACTGATATTTTTATTGGTAATTTGTTCTTGCAGATACAGCTAAAACCCACAAAAGTGCAAACAATCAAACAGGTAATGATATATTCAAGCAGAAAAAATTTAATTGTGAATAATAAGCAGTATAAAAGAGCGTCATCATCAAATCATCTGACATTTTTTCAATGTCATTAAAAATCTTTGCGTAGTGGTCCATCTTTCTTTAATTGCTTGTTTTTAAACTTGTTCTCGTCCTGAATAAAATTGAAATGCTGCTCCAATCAATCAATCAATCAATGAAATAAGTTATTCAAATTGAAGGACACTGTTTTATAGGGCAAGTTTTGAAAAGGTTCTGTTTTATCGACTGTAATGACAATGTTAAAACCGATCTTTATAGACCTAAAGAATAAAAGACTTTTTGTTTAAAAAAATACTATTTCATAACACATTTTACGCTTAACCGCAGTATTCGCAGACGTTTCACCCCGGCGTTATTGCGGCCAATGTGGTTGATAGGTTAGTCGTCTGCTATTTATCACATGTCTGTCAACAGCTTGCGGATTTTCTAATTATTGCAGATGAGGAGAGCCAGACTCCAACTTAAGAACAAGGAATGTCGGCTTTAATCGTTACCCCGGCTTCCTAACACCATGCCCCCAAATAAAAACTGGACGCCGTCAAAACCCTAAACAATCAAACAATACAGCGTAACTTTAGGTATACTTTTTTTAACTACATGCCATGTATATTTTACAATATTTTCAACTTTATGTTTTAGCCAACAATGTGTTTTGTTTGAATCCTTATTCCAAAGTCAAAAATTGTTTATACATAACAGTTTTATAGTTGAATTTTAAAATGTTGAAAATTAAATAAAAAATTACGTGCATACATTTAAGTATATCTTTTTTTTCTAAATGCATGTAAAACTTGATGTTTGTCAAAAAGTGGCTTCGTCCTTTGCTAAAAGCGAAATAAATCTGTTACTGATTACGGGGACTGATCGGCCTAATATTTACGGCAACAAATTATACAGTTCACAGAAAATGAAATAAGTTGAAGTCACGAGTCGCGGAATCAAAAAAGAGTATCAATACTGGATTTCGAATAAAACAAATTACCTCGTCTAATGATGTTTCTTAAATAGATTTTTTAAGGTTTACAGGGCTCAGCCCGCAGATATGTTCTGCCTTAAAATAATTTAGCTTAATTATATAATATAAAGAAAATAGTTGGGGTTTTTTGGATTTTGTGTTTTTTTATTTTAATTGAATTTGAACGAGACCTTTGTGTTTACTATTCTTTTGAACACTTAGTTTTATTTTTCTTATAAATGGATACTGTCATTTCATTTATTTTAGTAGGTAATCATTTTTCGAGGTTGAAAACAAAGACATTTCGAGAGATTCGTGGTTCAAGGAATCGAAACAAAAGTTTTTTTTAAATGAAACGCGACGGAATTTCTTATAATTTATATTCACAAACAGTACTTGTCTGTACAATTCCAATAGACTGTTTTGTTTTAAAACACATGAAGTAAACAAGATTAAAAATGTGGTTTTTAACCGTGAAAAATATTAATAATAAACATGTCCCTTTTATAAAAAAGCAACCTAATTGTACATGCAAGTTCAATTCACTGTGACAAAAATTAAGTTTTTTTAACAATAAACTTGATGAGATAATTAGTGGTTTTTAAAGATGGTAATTAATAAAATGGTATTTACAAATTTCTTTTGGGTCATTATTTTAATACGAAATTCCATCCAAACTTTACAACGAAAGGCCCAACAAGAATTACTGACGGGATTGCATAATTTAAACAAACATTTATGTTTTTATCAATTTTATGTCTGTTATAGTGTCATAAACACACTAAAGTTGTTCGTGATGCAAAATTGTCATCTATAATGAAAATATATCTATAAAATAATGTCTTTTAAATATAAGTCGTCATTATTGATGTAAACAACCGTCTTATAGCAATTTCTGTAGATGACGAATTCTTGATATCACAGATTGGATTGATCGCTCTGATCGCTGACGATAACCACGGTAATGACGGTTATCAATAAGTCAAAGTTGAGTTTGGGTGCGAGTACTGTATCTACATGCTGGTATCACATTTTGTAGTTTAGTTAATTATTACTGTGAAATACTTTTTATTCGTGGGTTATCAATTTTCGTGGTTTTCGTGGAGGCCTCGGACCACGAAATTAAAAATCCAACGAAGAATAAAACTTCATTTACCAATGGGAACTTGGGAACAACGGTCTGAAAATTTCCAAGATCGGACATTTATTTGTAAATGTAATATATGATTTTGTGGTTCGATCCATTACAAATATTCAGTTCAAAATCCATCTTAATGATTATGTTACAGGTTTCATGTTGGAGTTTTTATTAAATGTAGGTATTATTTAATTGTAAAGCGTACGAAGAAACATCGACTTCCGGTCAAGGTGGGGATATATGAGGTGTTCATTTTCGATGTTAAAAAGTAACAAATTATTATCGGAATTATGAGTTTCGTTGCTCCTTTGAACATAAATTAAAATAACAAATAGAATATTTAAAAGATAAGACGCGCTATATCAAATGGATGTCGTGATAATACCGATCGTGGCACAAATGTCATTAAATTACACCTTTGTATTTATTGCTACTCAACACATGAAGTTACAAATGCCCTTCGGCTAGGAATGCTTCTATAGATAACAATTAGAGAATTAAATAGATTCAAAGTAGTCTTTATTGCAATTAATTAATTAATTAATTATCATGTTTATAGCTATAATTATAATTACCACGCGCGTAAACAACATCATGTAATGAAACTGTTTCTTTATATGTTGATGTTTATAATCAAAAGTGAAAATGATTCTGCTGTAATCATTTATTTTGATCGCTACCTAACTTTTTGCGTTTTCGGAAACCGTCAGTCCACGAATTTAAGAACCCACGAACATGTAAAATTTCACCAAACCACGAAAATTGATACCAACGAATTTAAGTACTTTCACAGTACCTTTTATATCGGTGTACCCTGAGCTGTAATCCACTTTTTATATACTTTAACACACAAAAATTCCAAAATCCTCACCATGTATTTAGAAACAGCGGATTTGTTGATTGTACTAGCTACCTTTTTCTGCTGCTTGCTATACATTTAGGTTTGTCTTGTTTTGTCACAAATGTGTACAAACCGATTATTTTAAAACAACAAATATTATTGCGTGCTATCCATTACGAATTTTATATAACAAATGATATAATTTTAATTTATAAAACTAAATATTTTAGTAACTTTTACGTAAGATTAAACTTAATCTTTGCACTAACGATGCATTCCTGAAAGATTGAAATAGTTTGATTTTTATTTACTTGCAGGAGGCACATACTATTTTGAAGTATTGACATGGTATTCGTCGTCTGTCTAACCCCTTTTTACTTTACGTATTGCTTTTTCATGATAATCTGGATCGTACAATTATTTGGAATGGTTGCACTTTTGGTATACAACGTCTCTTCTCTGTATATCTTCTACACAACCTACCCAACAATAATTAACACAAACGTGCAATTTGTCAAAGAAATGTCATATCCAGCAATTACAATTTGCAACCTTTCACCGGTTAAAAAGTCTGCATACAACGCAACTCCAGATAGAATGGCATATTTACTTCACCACGACAGCAGATTTGGTATCCTCCTGCTACCGTTGAACTACTCTGATTCGCGGTATGCTGAATTACTTCAACCTTTTCCTACTGACTGCCTTTTGAAAGATTCATTCGATCTCAATGATATGTTCCTCATTTGCATCAACCAGAGAACTGTTATTTCTTGCACTAATATTCTCTCAAAGACGTCAACACCACGGGGCGGGTCTTGCTTTACGTATAGCAATATTAGGACAGCAGAGGGCAGAGTAAAAATGAGTTCAACTGGGTCAGAGGCAGCCTTATCTTTTTATATCGACATCAGAAAAGAAGATTATATGTTCAACACTAATGCGGCAGCAGGAGTTAAGGTAGGTTTTACGTTACATGCTTATCATTTTCCAATTAGTATATGAACCATTATTTTTGCTGTTTTAGACACTGAAAAGGAAATTTTAGACCGGCGCTTTACCAAGAAAATACCTCTTGCTTTCAATTCTAAACAGTATGTACCAACCCAATGTTATGTATTTTAGCAATGCATAAAATTGTCATCGGCAATAATACTTCCTACGCTTTGCAATTTCTTTTAAATCGAAAGCACAAATCAATAACAGCTTACATTATCCTCTACATGTATATTTCAGGAAACATTATTTTGTTGATCATAAGAAACACGGCGAGTTATGAACCTTATCATACATTTTTCATTTTCGTTTTAAGAAGTAAATGAATGTCACATGTCTTCACTGCATAATTTATTTGTTATTTGTTAAATTAGGAAAGGTTGCACCTACGATTACATAGTTGACTACTTTACTTCACCAATAAAAACTTTGGATATTCATTTTTGAAGTTTGCTTTATTTATATACCTAAAGGACTTTAAAAGATGACGAGAATTGTTAAGGATGATAGAAACATTTTTCCTTGTAGTGTACCTTGATTGTCTCTTACTATTTTATTTTGTGTGATATGTGTTTGTAAGAAAAGGTTAATTTTAGAATTGTGTCAGTCTGATAATTCCTAGTCCCAGTCTCAAATATTAATTAATTTCTTTTGTTTTGTTTTAACAATAAAAATGTAATCGTTAAAAGACAAAACAGTAACAAAATAGTAGAAAGAATATATTGCTTACACTGAAAAACATGATGCTGTAGGTTTCAATTGGTTAAATGGATATAAACCTTCCACTCCTTATTAAACATCCCTGTAATAATACTAATAGTTATATTATAGCAAATTTTGTGTTATCCTTGTTATTGAATCGAGTTTGCCTATACACAAAATCATCCGGTTTGTAAAAAGTATATTAAATATCCCAAACAGATTCCTGGTCTGCATGAAAATTTAGTATGACTAACCAGTCTAAAAAAACATGAAATATTTTTTATTGAATATACTACATCATAAACTTCATTATGAACAATCAATATAGTAAAAATCAAACCACAGAAAATAGCCCTGAAAAAGGTGACACAAATTTTTGGGACATACGAACGGGAAAACAAGAAAAAATATGTTCCTTAAAAATGCGGTCGTAATATGCCAGAAGTGGCATGATCAATATCATGATTAATGAGCTAATGTTAAGATGGTCCGATTTTTACGTAGCGGGGCTGTATAGTGATGGGGTGTCCGTCTTTCCGTCCATCCGTCTGTCCATGCGTTACACTTTCTCTTATTCGCAACTCATCCTACACTACTGAATAGAATTCGATGAAACTTACACAGAATTGTTGTCACTTAGTGCTATTGTGTACCTGATATTTTACATTTTGATCAGAATGGTAATTGCGGTTACCCATAGAAAAATTTTGACTTAGTCATTGACATAAGGGAATCGGGGTATCAATTAGTGAGTATTGCTTACAGTTTGTCTAGCTGTTATTTTATTTGCAATAGTGAAATGACATTTTTCAAGCGTAACTTAACTAGACAAAAAGACGACAAATAAACATTGAATAAATCCTTTTTAATAATAGATATCTGAAATGAAAGTGTATTTTCAGTCACGTGATATAACCTGTATCTGTAACGCATATTAAATTGTGTATATATACCTAACCATTTTCTAGAGTACAACCTGTTCAGAAACTTCAACATTCTGCAGCATTTAATGTAAATTATATTTAAATTATATTGCTTGAGAAATTTTAAATTGCTGAATGTCGGAATTCTGGAATAGTTCAAACATTTTGTCTAACGTTACAATAAGCGAGTATTGTTTATGTTAAAACATTACATCCTAGCAATTAGGTTTCTCGGAAGACCATAATTTAATGCTTATTGTGTAGTACTAATTACAACACTATTATTGTTTGACAATTTTCTTCAAAGGTAATATTTCAGATACACTTTAAAGGGGTCATTTTACTTTATATAAGGTAGAAAATAGAATTGTGTATTTAAAAAGTGTAAGTAAGATTTTTTACTTTAAAGATAGTGCTACACGAGCGTGATGAAGAGCTGACGTCATTAATATAGGCTTTATTGTGTCTCCTGGAACGTCTGCCTATGCATCCATAAAGCTGACTAAGGTAAGAACAAATGATACAATTATTTCAAAACATCGGAATGCCTAAGATGCATGCTTCATTTTGACACAAAAACTTATTACCTTCTAGAAAAATAGCAAAGGTGCCGAACTGTAACCATTGGATTAATTGACTAATTTTTGTTATGTATTTGGCGTAGAATTTACAAACACAAATATTTTGATATTTTTGATATTTTTATTCAGCCCACACTCATTGGCAATGTCCAGAGAAAAGAAATGTTTATAAGATAACACTATTATCTGTAATTAAAGTAACATTAAAAAAATACACACTTAATAATACCTCTGTTAGCTATGATAACGCTAATGTCAACTCATTAATAGCACAATAAGTACTGCAAAAACAACGTAAAAATAGGTATGGTAAAATTGAAAGCTATTGTCCCACGTTTTGTACAAATCACGGAAATTAAAGCACGTTTGCAATTTGGTAGTACATTTATTTGTGATATTTTACGTGTACTTGTCAAATGTTTATTATAAACTGCAACCCCGAAAATAATAAAAAAGTGTTGTATTGACAGATGAATTATTATTTATTATAGTATAAATATTTGCCACCACCGTACAAAGCGACAGGGGACCAGTACTGTATTGATACTAACGCTCCTGGATTTAAAAACCCTCTCAAATATTATCCCGTGTATAGTGTTACGGCATGCATATGGGAATGTAGAAGAAATTATAATCTGGCTAAATGTGGATGTAGGGTAGTAGGGGATAGAGGTAGGTCTCAAATTCATGATGTATATATGTAAATTTTGGCAGAATACGATCCTTGTAGGTGACAAATCAAAATTGGATTAATATTGATGTAGGTTAGCAATCTATCAGGCAAAGATGTTAAAATCAATTTGGCTAGATATAGATGCTCTACATCTACCAGCACATGCAGGTGTTATAAGATACTGATCCAGGTAGCTGTCAAAAGCAAGCTGGCTAAATACTGATTAAAAATAATTCACGGATGCTGTGGTTAATCATTGTTTTACAACGGGATGTCCGTTTATGTCGCGTTATTTTATCCGGAACGACAGAAAGATAACGAGATAATTACGGTACATAAAGGATATTTACGTACATGTACCAATAACACATTTCATTTGTGCCATAAACTGGATGTTCCGCCAATGTAGCGCACATTATACTGCAACTGATAATTATAGACCATGTTGCTACATGTATTTATAAGATAATACGTCAAACGCAATATTATGCTGGTGGGAATTACGTTTTGTTATAGGAACAGCCATTCGGGAGTCGCCATGCTCGTCGCGGGTTGATCATACATAAATCATTTTATCCACGGTGGTTGTCTCAAAACGGTTAAAGCGCGTCATATTAGAAAATAGTATGAAAACATATCCAGATATAGCGAAAACTAAGTTGCCCTCAGGTAAATGTAGGTCAGCAACCGATTTTGATTTGTTGTCATAGTCAGTATTAAATTTTAGCAAGACAATGATGTTGGTTACAGGAGATTACGGAATTAACGATCAAGGTATGTGTCAAAATCGTTATATTTATATGAGGACGAAAGCAGGGATCGATAAAGGTATGTATTAAAATTAACTTGATTAATGTAAACGTTTAAAAAATGTTAAATCAATGTAGAAGTATGAACACATCAGTAGGTGTCAAATCATGGTGGGTAACGCTAATACAGCCCCTAAAGCGTTCAGATGGTGTTAAAATCATTCCGCGTTAAAACAGATTAATGACTTGAACAGATCCCAAAAGCTGTCAAACTCAAGTTTGGTTAATATCAATGTTGGACAGCCTCATAAAGTCTGAGTCAAATTATTGTTAGATAAATGTATTACAGTAGCAATCAAGTAATAAAAGTCATGACTAGCAAACACAAGAAGATTATGGATAGCAACAATTAAAGTATCAAATCATTATGATGTAGGGGAGCTGTTGGCCTCAAAACAGTAACAATCGTGTTGAGTAAATTAGAAGTAGTTAAATAACTGACCATAAGTGTAGAAACATTTTGATAGTGCAAACATTGGCCGTAATAGGTGTGAAAGTAGTGGTGGCTAAACGTGGAAATAGTTAGGTAACGGAGACTGAAGTGACAAAAAAATGTTTAATAAATGTGGATGCAAGACATCAATCCATCCAGGTGTGAATAAAGTCATCCTGAGCAGATGTAAGGCAGCACTTGTTCCTAGGGAAGATATCGTGTGGACGCAATAATGGGTAAATCTTTAAGACAGCAGCTGATGTTGCAAGTACGTGTCAGAGTAATGTTTATTACATCGTCTATTATTAGTTTACCTTACTGAGAGTTAGTCTGAAAGTAATTAAACGAAAACCCCAAATCCTTTTACTCAGTCACACGTATAAGACAAGTTTTACATTCACGTCTCCTTGACTTAGCTTGCAGCAGCCTCAACAAACACATGTTTTAAGAAATCTCGTTCATAGTACCAACTGTTTACATTGCCAAAAATACAGCACACTCAGAGAACAACACTTGCTTCCCATCAATATACCTGTTCCACTAACAGATTAAATCTGCCTTTTAGGATAACAAGAATTATCCCTGGACACTAATATTAAAATATTCCAACATGTTCAACTTTATATTATATTGTATTTAACATTATTTAAGTGTCATTTTAGTGTCGATTCTGTCATGATCCAATAATTCCAGACAATAAAAGAAATGTATATTAGGTATATTTCTAAGAAAACGGACTTTATAACCTCTTTTCCGAATCCTTTCGTTTAAATGTTTCACTTACTTAAATTGTAAAATTTGCGACGTTTTTGTTCATTTATTAAATGAAATATTGTTTATACTCAAGGAAAAGCTTCACATTGCATGTTTAATACTGCTGTTTGTGAAAATAAACTATAGTTTTATGAAAATCCGTAAACATTTATGAAATAAATATATTGACATCTATGCTAGGAAGAAGAAAGAACATACATGTTTTTTATACTGCAGGAAATGAAACATACTGTTCTGGAGCTAGGATGGCTGCATGCTGCAATGATAGAGGTAAAAGGAATTATTTAAGTTTTCATTAACTATAATCAAAAATATTTTCGTCATCTACTCATGTTAATATCGTTAGAAATTTTTGGATGTCAATAATTAATAAAAAAAATCAGCTTTGTTTGTCTCCTGGTAGTAAATAGGGAAACACTTTTGTCCGCGGAAGGGAATGGTCAGATTTTTATGACTTGAAGCATGACAATGGCGGATAATATATATTTGAAAAGTGTTACACCCATAGCACGATATATACTCAATTTGTAGATTTCGAAGACATAGGCTCATTATAGTTGCTGTAAAAGGCTTTGTTCTGCGCCCCACGAATGCTCAATACGTTTCCAAGGAAAATTTATTGTTTTTGTCCTGACCATATAGCTGAAATATAGCTCGGTGGACGTTAGGAAAACCATCAATAAATCAACATGTTAATGCATAACTACAATTAGTAACAAACAGTTTCAACTATTGTTTATCTTTTATATTTTGTCGCTTAAGATTTGGTGCTTAATTCTCATACTTACGTTGTAAAATAATTTTCATAGTGGAATTTGAGAATAGCGCAAAGCTCAGAGCACATGCTACTTCACATCCTTTGACCAAAGCATTTCTACGGCAGCGTTTCCAGCTAATGTTTACATGTCTCCGCTCCATTCTAAGGGATTTGATAATTTTAAGTAAGTAAATAATCATTGCTTCGCTGCTACCCCGGTGTTTCTAAAATATTTGATAATCTTTCTAGATACAGAAATAGTATTATATAATAATTTCTGTACTGAGCACAGCTCGCATCGAAGCTGCCCGCGAATGTTGATTTTCTTTGCCAGAAATTTGTACGATCGAAAAAATGTGAGAAAGTGTATGGAGAAGAGCACTAAAATTAAATTTTAAGCTAACCTTAAAAAATAAATTAAACATGGATACAAAATAAATGTTTTAATTACAAAAAAATCTTCAGACAATTTACCAATCTGTGAAACGTTCTGTTTAAAAACTGACAATCATAAAACATTAATGTTACGTCACCTTTATATAGAAAGTCGTATCAATACCACTAAAATTCAGAGGCAATATTAGCGTGCTTGGAAGTATGAAACTATCATGTGGCCATATGATTTTGAAACTAACGTGGTTTGTCTAAAAACTCTAAATGTACATATTAATGATCACTAGTAAAACTTAACAGCAACAGGTCCGGTGTTCAATTTCTAAAATGAAAAACAATGCACTATTGACCATTCAAGAATAGAACAAAATGATGCTATAACTGTAACACTAATAAGTTTTATAATTTTTTTCGATTATGAACTTGTTGACTACATTATTAGATTTTATTAGATTAAATCTCTCTCTCTCTCTCTCTCTCTCTCTCTCTCTCTCTCTCTCTCTCTCTCTCTCTCTCTCATGGAAGATAAACTCAAATCTTACAATAAGAGATTACAGCTTTTGCAGAGATCAAGTTTGTTTATGATATATATCAAGTTGATTTACCATATATAACATAGTTGTTCATTGTATTATTAACAGACATTTCTGTATTGAAACCAAAGGCATTCTGCTTCAATGCATACATCTTTGCTTAACAATCATTTTATAACCTAACGAATAGATTAATAAAGAGTTGACTTCAATACTTTATGTTGACACTGTGACTACATGCAGTGAACTCGGTAATATGCTTAATTAATTAACATAGTTAAACAAAGATTTGGGTACAAAAATATGAATAGGAAAACCTAACATTCAACATTTCGTTTTTCTAGCATTTCATTATAAGAAAGTATTAACAAAGACGTGCTTTTGACGATTGTGTTTTTGTTTAAAATTGAAAGTCAGCTTAATTGGTAATATCATACAACTATTATATTTGGTAAAATTTGAAATTATGGTCAAAATAACGAAAATTAATTTACCACCCTCAATACAAATCCTAGATACTAGTAATTATATTATTGCAGGGAAAACGGTATAGAAGTTCGCATGTACTACGACTCACTGAGTTACTTGTTTGTGGAATCGATTCCAGCGTATAGTACAGAAGACAGTGTGGGTAAGGCGTTATTACAATGCTTTTGGAATGTTTTCTGTCGACATGTAATTGATATTAAGTGCATCTTACGATACTTTTGTTAAAAAGTATGCTATTTCCATAAACAAAAAGTTAGTATATGTTGATTTCTAGAAATACATGTAGTGTTTCCATACCAAATACCTATCTTTATAGAATATACATCTCGGAAGTGTGTATCCACTATCCGAAAAACATTGCTCTGAATTATACTTAAATAAATAATCCCAATGAAATATGTCCTGAACTTACATTATGTCATCATTTATTAGGTGAAGGCAAGCTCGTGTCATTGGAAATATCTTAAAGTATTTTAATGTCAGATAATTTTGTTCCGACAAGGACATTGTCAGACCTCACACAGACGGTATCTTAAGGTACAGAATATATACATTTGTGATTGATTTATGAATTGATAACGTTAAAATATTTGAATGTAGACTACACTTTAAAAGGTATATCAATTATATGTATTTGAAACTAATTGGTACAAATTAAAACCTAAAAATGTCTTTTATGCCTTTCAATTTGATCAATACATTTGTTTGTTAAATTATTCTCACTAGAAATTCTTCATTTGGACATAAAGCAATAATACTCGTGCTAACCAATGTTAGACGCTTACGTTAGACTTTTCCTTCTAATAATCATATGATTTAACAACAACTTTGTTTACAGGTATCTTGGGCGGACATATTGGATTATTTATCGGAGCAAGCCTGCTGACATTATCTGAGATACTAGAGTTCATTATATTGGAAATAGTTTTGATAGTAAAGAGATGTTTTAGTTTTTTGTGCATCAAAATAGGCGTTCGAAACAAACATGAATCATCGTATTATTGTTAATCAGTACATGTCTTTCACATATGTATATATTTATTGCACCTTTGTAACAATGAATATAAATTATGACATTGAACATGTTGAAACCAACTGTTATTGTTGAAGTATAGTTTCTAGTGATAACTGGTCTAAACGTAATGTCCCTGGTGTCAATTATAAATAGTTTATGAAAATTACTAAAAGTTTAAAAGTTAAGACTTAAATACAGCTCTAAGTGTGATTCTTGCGATTTTTATTGGTTAAAACTAATTCTTAAGACTAATCTTAGACCTACGACTTTTTGATAAACTGACCACTGCAATTTAAAAGTACTGTAACAATTGGTCAAAATCTCCTAATATTATTTTAAGGTATCCGACCCATAATTGAAATTACCGTTTAATTTTATTTTTCGACCAAGAAATGTGGCTTTTTTAAATAAATATAATGCTAATTAATGATGCAAATTATATATATTGTGCTACTTTGAGTCAATGTTAACATTTGTGAGCAAAAAATTCAGTTACTCAAATAGTATTTCCGATGTTTGCCGAAGATTACCGAGGTCTGCTCCATTGAAATACAATTGACATCCGGGACACCAAATATGATCACGTGGTCAATTGTGGTCCGGATACCTTAAGATATCATAACAATATGCGGGGTATCGCTCGTATCAATAGTTCAATATCTCAAATTTATTCTATTCGTGTATGTTTTACTACTAACGTTTGATTCTAATTAGCACTGTAACCTGTACTAAAATTATTTTATGGAATAAAGGTGATGAAAACAGTGGCTTAATTTATATTTGAAGCATAACAGTCTGTGAAGGTAGACCTGCCAATACTAACTTCAACCAATGTTTAATGTAACACCTACATAAATTGATGCTAAAGGAACACTTTGAATCTTAGTGCAAGACTAAAAGAAAAACGGGGACAATTATAAGTCCAAATTCAAGCAAATACGAACATACACATAATAGAAAAACAAAAATCATACACAGAATGTAACTCGAACCCAATTAAAAAGTGGCTGCATTCCAATGCTTCAGACTAGTATGTGCCTATTTCTTTTAGTAATCATGGTCGAGTTCTCATTCTCATATCAACATGTGACTCACTAAATATCTAAGATTGTATTTGAGACAAAGATTTCCCTTCACCATAATTTAAGTCAAGATCTTAACAAGAAGATCGATACGCCTACTGTAAATATAGTCGCTGTCATAATACACATACACATAGAGAAACAATAAACACTGCATGGGTTGGAATAGTATGTACGTTTTTAAAGTAAGTAAACGAATGTGCTTGATACAAAGTAAATACAAATGTTAATTATAAGGAAAATATGTGTTACAGACTAATCTGCCGACGTGACATTATTTTTTTATTTTCTTTTGTTCCACTCTGAAAAGGAGATATTTGTTTTAAATCCACCCACATATTAATGTTATGATTACATGTAGATTAAGGGTACTTAATTCGAATAACTGGCGGGCAATAAAAAGATTGTTTACATCTAGCTTATTTATGACCAATAAATTTTCGTCAAACTAATATTTACAAACTTAAATCTATTTACCAAATACAACAGTTATTGAGTTTTTCATGTTTTCTGTCATAATGCGTAAAAGGGGTTCTATATATTCTATTTTTTACCTGCTTGTTTAATATGTACAAAAGATGGGTTTAAATAAATAAATAAATAAATAAATAAATAAATAAATAAATAAATAAATAAATAAATAAATAAATAAATAAATAAATAAATAAATAAATAAATAAATAAATAAATAAATAAATAAATAAATAAATAAATAAATAAATAGAGTAGTTCCTTATGTATTATTTATTTGTTACGGGATTGTGTTCATTTATTTTTATGTTATTTCATGACACGTAGTTGTTGGGATATAGACATCATCTAACTACTGGAAGATATGGGTTTCTGGGACGGATAGCTCGGAATCTCTCTAGAGGAATGGTAGAAACACCTTTATAGTAGTGAGGTGATGTCTACGTCTTAAACTGATGGAGCGACAACACAAATAATTTTGCAACTCGTTTCCACGAATATATTTTTTCTTTGCCTTTTTTCTTGTTTTGGTGCTACTTTTGGGGCTTATTGGAAAGAAAGATCTTTGAAAAAAAAATTAAAATTAATATATGATGTATTAGGAGTAATTTTGTCTAGTAAAAAGTGCAAATTTCCTGTTTTCAGAGTCTCTCGGACATTTTTCTAAATTTTTGATATATTTTGGAAGTGGTACGGTATTTTCAGACCACCAAATGCCATTCCAAAAACAAGATTGGAATTTTTTTATATTGACTTTATTTTATAACAAACAAATAGGTCCAAACAATTGTGTGTTTGGTCCGTTATTTCTGTGTAATGGAATAGCATTAAATATTATTATAATTTAAGGGGTCTCGGTGTTCGAGTCGTTAAGGTAGTTCGTCTTCTATTGATCACATGGTGTGTCAACACTGAGGTTGCGGGTTCGAGTCTCGCTGCGGGAAGGGTGTTCTCGACTCAAATCCTAATTGACAAGGTTTACCCGTTTTCCTACCGAAAGCCAGGGTTCTCTCCGGGTACTCCGGCTTTCTCCCCAAATAAAAACTGGACAATTATGCGAGGTCCCTGTAAGGTTCCTGGAAGGTTTCCGAAAGTTCGTGGACTGTCACACAATATTGCTGGTTTGAGTTTTACTGCGGGCAGGGTGGACTCTACTCCGGTCTTCCTTGACAATGATTGCCAGTTTTCCTACCGCAGATTTAGGGTTTTCTCCTGGTACTCTGGCTAACTCTGCATGATATAACTGAAAAAGTGCTGAAGTGGCTTTAAACACCAAAACAAGCAAACAAACAAACAAACTTTACGTGTCAAACCATTGTACTAATCGGTATCTCTTACCCGAAAACAATCGATGATTGCTTACGTTTTGCGTTTAAACAATAAAAAAATACCAAAAAAGTGGCCCCGAATAAGCTTCCGTAGATTAGACGAAAGAAACTATCGCTTTTTGTGATGTAATTTTGTAAACGTTACAAAAGATTCTTATTGGATTTTAAACTTTGTGCGCCGTTCATATATTTTTTAGTGAAGACATGATATTTTGAACAAATAAGGTTGTCACTACTAGAGAACTAAAGGTAAATTCAGTATTCTAGAAAATGTCATGATGATCAGCTATGTGAATCATTTAGGTTAACCGTCAAAGCAATTTTTTAATTAACCATAATCAATAGTTTCTAGAACAATGCTCAATCATATTGTATGTGCTAATTTGGCGTAAACTGTGCAATATTTCGGGTTTATATTGGACGACAAGAAGAACATTTGTATATGGAAGTGAAAAATTTAAGAAGTCAATTATATAATGTGATTGTCTCGGGAAACGGGGAGAAATCATTTTTTGAAAATCTTGATTGTCCAGAGAAAAAAAAGGGGAGGGAATAATTGTACTGAAATCGTAATAGTGTCCCAAAAAAGGAGAGATTTCATTGTGAAATTATTGTATTCAAATCGTTATGGTGCCAGAAAAATGGAAACGTCAATGGAAAATATCGCAACAAGTTACTGATAATAAAGTTCTGTCTAGTGTAAAAATAAAGTATACTAAGACCTGGAAAGTATACTTAGTGTGGATTTTTCGAAAAATTTTTCGCTAATGTCAAGTTTAAATCTCTATTTTAGGCCAAAAATGTGTTGAATGTCCGAACCTTTCATCAAATTAAAATGGGGGTTGGGGGGAATTGCTGAAGATTTCATTAAGCAACAAACAAACGATTCGAACAGGGTGTGACTCTACAGTATTCATGTTATTTCCGGTTATATCATAGCCAGAAGCAATCTAATTACAATTAAATGTGTCATTTGCTCCCCATTTTTGTTATTTGTCGCTGTGTTGTAAGATCGATCGACACGCAGCGACCATTAACAAAAAAGGGGGGGGGGGAGGAAGTGACAGATTTAATTTTAATTAGATTGAGCCAGCAGTCTTTAACAAGTAGAGGGAGTAGGTAGGCCGAATATACTATATTTTTTTCATATCATCACAAAAAATCATGAGCATTTTGGTAATAAGTTATTACCATTCTCAAAGTCCAGTTTTAAATACTTACAGTTTTATAAATGGTTGTGTTTAAATTATCATCTTATTGCTTGATTTTTCATTACATATGTATTATTAGCCCTAGGTGTGATATTTGCCCTAGAACAGCAGGCTCGAGTGCCAATATCAACAGATTCCGGTACTTTCTTAAAGCTTACTAAACATGGGATAACAATTCCGGAAAACGATGTAATAATTTGCGGAAGCAGTTAACATTTTGGTATCAGCACGCTTTGCAAATATGGAAATTATCAAATTTTTGCCCTTTTATTTCTTTTTTATCATACAACAAAAAATATAAGTTATTTACACAAAGTATATAATAAATATTTGTATCACAGGGTACATTTTATTGAGTAGAAAGCCAGTAGAATCCCGGACCATAGTCCCAGTACACTTTTTCTGTTACATATCATTTGCAATATGATAATAATAGATTGAAATTATCAGCATTTTGCAGTATTGACCAGATTAAAGATAACAAATGTTTTATTATATGGTAATATGTATATTCTTAAATATTTATATTTGGCCTCACGACGTACATAGCCGTCGGAACGGATGTGTTGGGGTGGGGATGCGTTGGATGTAATGGCATCCCCTTTTACTATTGTAATGTGACCGAGAATCAAAATATTTTAATGCGGTTGGTGCTTAATCGGTTGCGAAGTAGAAGTAAATGAATTTGTTTGACCGGTTTCATTTGTTGTTACTTCCGTACTTTCTGTAGCAGCTAAAGTGGTTGTACTCCCCCTCGCGCCTGTTGTTTGTGACACAGCGACAATAACAAAAAGGGGGGGGGCTTGTGAAAGATTTCTTTTAATTAAATTGTATCGTCTTCTGATAATGTATTTTACCAAAATAGATCAGAAAGCGCCTAAAACAAATGATAAAATCTGGGAAGGGCCATTCCAGACCCTCTCCCGCACCCCGCTAGCGATAACTGCAGACGGGCATGACGTAGAACTAACAGATTAAATAACTATAATATTGGGTAAAACCTTTTTAAAGTATGATAAGTGGACATTTATTTGGGTCATAAATAACTTTAATGTAAACAATAAGTTTTATTGCAGCTCTTTAATTTCAATTTAGTTTTAAGTGATAAACATTTTCACAATAGTTCCGTAAAGAAACCTAAACTAGCATTTGCTTTCTAGATTTAACAACAAAAACGGATCCTGTAAAATACATAACCTACAACAAGAAAAATACTTCATCAGTGTTTTCTGGAAATTATATTGTTCTTAAGACTCGGATTTTTACTTTTACTTAAATCATTTCATTATGTAAACAAAATCCTTCAAAAATAGTTTATAACTCTTTCAGTGATGTTATTTCTTGACGTACACGTCGAAGAATGTGGTGGTAAATATGACGTAAATATGATTATATAAGGACATTAATATAAGTTAAATTTCGAATATCGTCTACAGTAGATTTTTATTATGGATTTTACAAGAACACTGTTGATTTTTATCTTATTTGTGTGGAATATTAAATCTTATGATACCGCTACAACTGGCACACCAACAGCAGCAGGTACCAGTACAACGATCCTGAACTCACAAAGTACAACACATGATGATTCCAGTACATCATCAAAAGAACATTCCACATTATCAGAAACAACGACCACTACAAACACAACTGAAACCACAATCTCAGAATCAGGAACGACAACCACGGTAACACCGAAAGTAGATAGAAGTACAACAAACGCGAATTCACAAAGTACGACACAGACTGCTTCAAATACACCATCAAAAGAAGATGCCACGTCGACGGAAATAACGACCACGCAATCAAGCGAAAGTACCACATCAACGACTTTACCCACAACAAGCGCTGGGGGTAGTAGAACCATTATGGCTTCTACAGAAAGTACAGAAGTAACAACAAATGAAACCAATCATTCAAATCCAGTTACTTCAACCACGAAACCGATTAATGACGCTATTGCTGCACCTTCGGAGGAAAAAATAGTTACAGCAGCCATAGTGGCCATTGTAGTTTGTATCGTTATAGTGATAGTGATATTTGTGCTAGCGAAAGTCGAGTTTAATTTAAATGGGATGGCTAAAACCCGAAAACTGTCAATTTTTTCCGATAATAGGAGATCGGATACGAGTCTTATTATGGAAGGAATGACATCTTTATGAGAAACTATTTTAAAATCCGGAATAAAATGGCGTAGTATAATTTTAAATGTTATGTTCAAACACGATTTCTATACCACTGTTTTCATCATACCTGTGTCATGACATATTTTTTAATTTTTATATTTTACTACGTTTTAATAAATATATACTTCAATCCTTGGAAAAATTGAATTATATTTTGGTTCCCATTCAAATTTCATAGGCACATGAACTTCATTACAATTATGTACTTATTAAAATCGACGATTTATATTTGCATAATCTGAATAAAACATTAGCAGGTAAACTATGCTTAAGTGTATACAGATATTGATAATCAAAGATATACAGACATGGATACATGATACAGACATCGATAAACAATGATACAGACATGCATAAACAATGATATAGACACACAGTGTATAGACACGGATAAACAATGATATAGACATGGATACACAACGCACAATTTTCTTTTGTCAGCTGCTATGTATATAAACATATTAGATTACTTCAACTTTATGAAAACAAAACTTAAACAAAACAACAAATCGAACAAAATAAAATCGATATGCTTTTTGTGCCCTATTTAGCAGTTTTTCAATGATATTTTCTGCTTATAATAATGTCATAGTGTCTATAACCTGGTCTCCTGGTGCAATATTGTTCATTGACGCATGCTTCACTTCAAATATAACACCAGGTCAGGACCTCCGATATTAGCATTTTAATTGGTTGATACTACGACGCCATTTAATATCATATGCACATGTCAATCATTTTTTAAAGCTGGGAATACCTTTTATCGCTATTTTGCAGTATTTTCCTTTGATCGTTGTGTGCGATATTATTCCATCTCACTCTACTAACGTGAGATAGGCCCATATCAGCTCGCTGTCAAGACGTCGTTAAGTAAACACTGTGACGTCACAATGTTACAAAACAGCGATAAACAGATTATTTACGTATTTTGAAACTCGATGCATTTTCTCGTCATCTCATCTCAGGGCTGTCGCCCTTCGATGAGATATGGACGAGAAAACGCATCTCGTTTCAAAAAACGCAAATAATCTATAATTCTTGATAAAATTTAAATATAAATTACATTTAACTTGACGTTAAAATTATTAAATCTTAATTCAAACTCAGCTGAGAAATGTAAACATTGAACGTCGTAAAGAGAATAACGTCATAATACGTTCGGTCTACTTGAACTTATCTATGATACAAAATGGTTAGTCTAGAGAATACCCGAACGTCAAATTTCAACACCGTTAATCCAATGCTCCTGACCTGACGTTATATCCGAAGGCCGCTTATGCTAATGAGGATATCATCGTCAGGGTACCAGAATATAGTGTTTACAGAATATCTGTCTACAAGGGCAGATAACTGGTCATTGCATCAAAAGGATATCGATCTACAAAAAAGTATTGCTCTTCTAGGCTACATGGGCAGCAATTTAAATCATTTATAAATTGACTGTTTCCGTTGTGATTTCAATTGCGTGTACTTAGTACATTTTGTATGAGGGAAGAACAGATTTACTATCCTTCAACTCTCCTACCGCCGTATGGCATTACTAAAGATTGTTGATTTTTACATTTCTCCCGATCTGTTATCTGCAGCTGCTCACACGGACATGGGATGTACGTGAATTATGTTATCTATTGAGCAAATGTAATTAAACCTATCTATAGGTTGCATTTACAGTTCATAATAACTAGTTAACATGTCAAACTGTTCAAAAAGTATCTTTTTTTATTTTGATTAAATGTTTGCCTATATTTTCATCTATAATTTAGAACCAGAACAAGTTAACAAACAATAAATCAGCAATCTAAAATGATGTGGAATAGGAGAAGAACGTGACTGCCAAAGGCAAATATGGAGTATTCGGTATAGGCAGGGAATTAAGCCTCTGTAATAGCTACAATGAGCCGCTTTTTATTGTGCAAGGAGCGTGGCATTCTACTATATCTCTTTACTTTACTCACTGCGGTCCACGGTCATGTCATAACCTTTCAAGCCCCAACCTGTGGTTTTTTATTTTCCATGAGTGCGTCGGTATCCGAGTGGTATAGTCATGATTATTTATTACAGTCTTGTGCGATTTCAAAACCCACTTCGGGCATAGTAATCTTGTTTCCAATCTTAATTGGCAAGAATTGTCATTTTTCAATCATTAGTCATCCAGTTTCTACGTCGATTCTAGGAGCAAGGGAGGACATTTTACACAAGCTGCGGTTGACACCAGTAAAGTAGAAAATACATATCGAGATTAAAGGTTTCTATGACCAAAGTGAGAAAATTTACATACGTATAGATGATCCTCAATTTATAACTCTATTATTGTAGGAGTTAAAATGAAACAATTTGTGACGTACATATAGAAAGACTGTATCCTAACTATTTAGGCTGTTATGTCATGTGTCGATTGTCAGAGTAATACCACACCCTCGCGGAATTCAAATGAATGTGATAATGTTTTGTAGTTACTAGTATAGAAAAATAAGCCGTTTCTCATTTCCCCAAATGGCATGCATAAAACTCGAAACTAATAATTTAAAAAACTCAGAACCTGGGACTCTACAACTTACATAGAAAATTGAATTATAAACATGCATTTCATGTTAATGATTGATTTGTGTCAATAGTATTTTACGCCATTTTCAGCAATAGTTCAGCTATATCATGACGTCCAGTTTTTATTGCCCCAGACTGTCAGGGTACCCGGTGAAAGCCCCCCCCCCCCCACCCCACCCCCCGACCTTTGATAGGCGAACTGTCAATTCATGAGAAGTAAGGTCGAGCACATATATAACTCAAATGAAACTTACTGAGGTTCTCGATGAGGATAACATAAACTAAAGCAATAACGGTATGTAAAACATCTGGACTTCATTATTTATTTGTTAGAATGATATTTAATGCAAATTTAAGCAAATTTCAGCTATAATATCAATCAAAGTTGCATTAACCGTTAAAAACGGAAACAATGGCAATCTGACAAATAAGCTTAAACTCGATCATACACTCAATGACGTCTAAACATGCTGCCTCGTCGGGTTAAATTGATTTTTTTTTAAATGCTTCCGTTATTTAAAACTAAATATATCAGAATTTTATTTCCTAGCTTTGTGATAATTATTTAAAAGAACTATTTTAAATAAGAATGCTTATAGTATTAAGAAAGCAAGATTTAACTATAAGAATTTCAAGGTAAATTCAATGTATCTTTTATGTATACATGTAATACAAAATACTAAACTTGTTAGTTGTAAATAAAATGAAAACCAATATTTTTGTTTAATATTTGTATATATAAGTAATACTTTAAAACGTGAATCATGTTACTTATGCAATTTATCTCAGATATTTAAGAAACTACCAGCCTGCGATGTAAACATTACCTAATTCTAAGTAGAAATGAAAGATAATCGTCAGCGAAAATCTCAAACCATTGGACATGCAGTGACAAATCCGACACGAGAAAAAACCATATGACAGCCCCGAGACATATAGAAACCAAAATAGGACAACAAACACACACAATTAGTAACCCGAACCCAATCAAAAACATGGATGCACTCCGGACGAATATGGAGTGTCAATGTCATCGTCAATTTATATGTGGCTTTTCGGAATTTCACGATTTTAACCTTAAAATGGATTATGATTAATGAAGCTTAAACCAAAATATAAAGACACGTGATATAATAGTTCATGATAAGGCAATATGACGGCAATGGACTACCAACAAGTTTCTCTGTTTATCTTCTTAATAATAAATTCTAAGATCTCTGTTCTTAGCATACAATATATGTCAAATGTAAAGTCGTTGAACTTGGTTGTAAAATGTCCTTCATAAAAAATATTATTAATAAATCCAAGTCAATGACATCTTTATGTTCATAAATAATTAATTTTACCCGAATAGTTAAGAACAAACTATTAATCACTAACGCCCACCAAAATATCTCGATTAATAATATTAATTAAATATAAATATCTGTATATAGAAACTATCAGAAATCTAGTTGATAATTAGAATATAATAAAACAATTATAGACTTATAACACCCTCGCTGTCTTTTTTTTAGTCTACCAAAATGAGCCTAATGATCTTCGTAGTTACTAGTATATAAGTAATATAGTTTAAAACGTGAACCGTGTTACTTAAGTTATGCAATTTATCTCAGATATTTAAGAAACTACCAGCTTGCGATGTAAACATTACCAAATTTTAAGTTGAAATGAAAGACAAGAGAATCGTCAGCGATAATCTCAAACCATTTGACAGTGACGAAATCCTACACGAGGAAAACCACGTGACAGCCCCAAGACATACAGAAACCAAGATAGGACAACAAACGCATAAAAAATTAGTAACCCAAACCCAATAAAAAACCAGAATGCACTCAGGTGTCCGGACGAATATGGAGTGTCAATATCATCTTCAATTTAAATATGACTTTTTCGGAATTTCACGATTTTAACCTCAAAATGGATTCTGATTCATGAAGATTAAATCAAAATATAAAGACACGTGATATAATAGTTCATGAAAAGGCAATATGACGGCAATGGACAACCAACATGTTTCTTTGTTTATCTTCTTTATAATAAATTCTAAGATCTCTGTTCTTAGTATGCAATAAATGTCAAATGCAAAGTCGTTGAACTTGGTTGTAAAATGTCCTTCATAAAAAAATATTATTGATAAATCAAAGTCAATAACATCTTTATGTTCATAAATAATTAATTTATCTGAATAGTTAAAAGAAAATATAAATCACTAACATGACTAACGCCCACTAAAATATCTCGATTATTATCATTAATTGAAAATAAATATCTACATATATAAACCTTTAGAAATCTAGATGATAATAAGAAACTAATAAAACATTTATAGACTTATAACACCCTCACTCTCTTGTTCCTAACTTCAAAACAATAAAACAAACGCGCAATAATGTCTGTATATAAATATTAATTGACAAATTATGAAATTTTAATTGTACAGAACAATTTTAGGGTATTTTAAAAGAAATGAGATAGGAATTCATTTATACTGTGGATAAAATTAGTATCTCATCTAATCGAATCTATCTTCAATTAAGCTCCGCCCCTCGGTAGAACTAGGATACTGGCATACAATATTTGACAAAAACAAAAATTTAATGTTTTACTTACAAAAACGCTCCTCCCAAAACCACCACCACAAAGTTTTTCCGCAGAAATTATAATTGTTAATTTCTTCATCTTCATATTTCTCTCCTTATCTTTTTTTATGATGATAATTTCAAGTTATATGAATCTGTTGCGATTTATATAGGACCCTTTTAAATAACCAATAAAAAACACGCAAAATTCTATTTATGTAAAAAAAAAAAATTCATGATTAGGCAACGGTAGTATCAACAAATTTCTCTTTGATGTATATTTCATGTTCATTATA
This sequence comes from Limnoperna fortunei, assembly GCA_944474755.1. NCBI lineage: Eukaryota > Metazoa > Mollusca > Bivalvia > Mytilida > Modiolidae > Limnoperna > Limnoperna fortunei. The sequence continues at coordinate 35,203,204 of OX104115.1, forward strand.
ATCTCTATTTAGAGGAAATAAAGAAATGAATGAATGAATGTTGAAATTGATTGTTAAATGGCCTGTATGAAAAAACATATTATTGATAAATCAGAGTCATTGACATCTTTATGTTCGTAAATAATTATTTTACCTGAATAATTAAGAAGAAAACATTAATCACTAACGCCCACCAAAATATCTTCATTATTAATATTAATTGAAAAGAAATATCTGCTTATATAAACCATTAAAAATCTAGTTGATAATAAGAAAATAATAAAACATTTATAGACTTATAACACCCGCACTGTCTTGTTCCTAACTTCAAAACAATAATGTCTGTATATTAATATTAATTGACATCTTATAAAATTGGTATTTTAGCAGAGATGAGATATTAATTTATGTATACTGTGGATAAAAATAGTATCTCATCGAATCGAACCGATCTCCAATTAAGCTCCGTATCTTGGTAAAGCTACGATACTGGCATGAAAAATTTGGCAAGACGAAAAGTTCATTTTTTACCTATTATAACTGTACATTTCTTAAGTTTTCAAATTTCGTTTCTACTCCTCTTTGATGATAATTGCAAATAATACATCTCGAAAAAAAAAATTGATCCAATCAAAACAATTTTTTATATATAAACACGTGTTTAACGTTAAAAGAACATTATTACACTTTCTGTAAGAATGTTCTTTAATAGAAATATTTTACTATTTTGACATATTTTTCTCAACGAATTGTGCTCCGTGCACTATGCCCTCATAGTTTCTCCACCTGCCTAACAAAACTATTGATTTGGACGTCAATCAATTGTAATTCATGTGAATGGGCGGGGTTAACTTGTAATCAGTGATTGATCACTGCTGCGCTTTAAATAAGGTATTGTTATCCTAGTCAACGAAAGAAGCTGAGTGAAAGCCTGAAAATGTCCAGGTTTGGAAAGGAATACTTTAGGTGTCAAGACACTAAAGGGGACCAATCAAATTTGGAACATATAAGAAAATAGTACTTAACAACAAAATAGTCCTGTTTATCTTAGTGTATATTAAAAACTACTAACTGGATTTTAATGAATGAAAGTTTTTCTGAAAGGTGAATATATTAGAAAAATTTAGAGTCCTAACTTGCTCTGTTATAATGGTGTTTAGTATGTTTTATGTCACATGCACTACATGACCTATAAACCAAGATTTTCTGGAAAGAAAGAGCTATTTTTAGAGTGGGGTTTACCCCGGAAGCTGGTTTTCTCTTGGAAGGTTTTAAAGAGGTCATGAAATTTTGAGAGAACATAGGCCTGTCACGTACGATTCAGGATATATATGATGTCGGTCAAGTTGTGCTTAAGGTAAAAGAGCTGCTATAATTAAAAAAATAACAAATTTAGTAGAAAATCTTAAAGAATTGGATTAGTGTTTACACACCTTTAATACATAAACACCATTTTTTCATATTCCCTCCCTTTGCCTGAAAATGTTTGAGAATGAAAGATTATAACCCATTTACTCATTTTAAATACATATTTGGTTCTAAACCATACTAGTGTCAAATTTCAGCCTAAATATTATATTATGTAACATTTTAGATTTTTTTGGCAATAAAATCTGTATTCTCTGCCTAGAACAGTGTGTTTGGAGTTAAAAAATATATTGTTTCAGTGTTTCTCAGTAGCAGGCAAGTCAGACAATCTAAATATTAGGTCGCAAAGACATCTATGTTGCCACAAATATTGAATATGGTGCCTATTTTGTATTTTTTAGATGCGGAATTTGTCAATTGATACTATAGGACAGAGTCATACTAAAATGGTTCTTTTTGGAATTTTATTGTTTGTTGAGGTGCAATTCTATCTTGTTGAGCAACAAGAAATATGAAATGGTTTAGTAGGAATGTTACAGATATTTAAATTTTATAAGAGATCTAATATGCCATCTAAAAAAAAGGGGGGGGCTGGTCCCCCACCCTGAAACTTCAAATTTTTTTAATTGTGAGGTATAAATATAATGTATTTTTTTTTATTAGTATTCAGTATGTTATACTATAGTGTTAATGTGTGATATACATTGAAATTTACATCTGAACTTAGGAAATTGAATATATTGCAAATAATGCATTACTTGATCTGCAAACACAGTTTGTGCTGATTAAGTATGTGCGCAGTCATTGAATCTTTTCCTGCGATTCTCCAAAACTGTTATATAGAATGCAAAGAAATTTTAGGGTGTTGGTCAGATATACTTAGGCTACAAATAGGCAAAATTTTGTACAATTTGATGGACAAATACATGCTCTTTAGGTGTCAAGACACTAAAGGGGACCAATCAAATTTGGAACATGTAAGAAAATAGTACTTAACAACAAAATAGTCCTGTTTATCTTAGTGTATATTAAAAACTACTAACTGGATTTTAATGAATGAAAGTTTTTCTGAAAGGTGAATATATTAGAAAAATTTAGAGTCCTAACTTGCTCTGTTATAATGGTGTTTAGTATGTTTTATGTCACATGCACTACATGACCTATAAACCAAGATTTTCTGGAAAGAAAGAGCTATTTTTAGAGTGGGGTTTACCCCGGAAGCTGGTTTTCTCTTGGAAGGTTTTAAAGAGGTCATGAAATTTTGAGAGAACATAGGCCTGTCACGTACGATTCAGGATATATATGATGTCGGTCAAGTTGTGCTTAAGGTAAAAGAGCTGCTATAATTAAAAAAATAACAAATTTAGTAGAAAATCTTAAAGAATTGGATTAGTGTTTACACACCTTTAATACATAAACACCATTTTTTCATATTCCCTCCCTTTGCCTGAAAATGTTTGAGAATGAAAGATTATAACCCATTTACTCATTTTAAATACATATTTGGTTCTAAACCATACTAGTGTCAAATTTCAGCCTAAATATTATATTATGTAACATTTTAGATTTTTTTGGCAATAAAATCTGTATTCTCTGCCTAGAACAGTGTGTTTGGAGTTAAAAAATATATTGTTTCAGTGTTTCTCAGTAGCAGGCAAGTCAGACAATCTAAATATTAGGTCGCAAAGACATCTATGTTGCCACAAATATTGAATATGGTGCCTATTTTGTATTTTTTAGATGCGGAATTTGTCAATTGATACTATAGGACAGAGTCATACTAAAATGGTTCTTTTTGGAATTTTATTGTTTGTTGAGGTGCAATTCTATCTTGTTGAGCAACAAGATATATGAAATGGTTTAGTAGGAATGTTACAGATATTTAAATTTTATAAGAGATCTAATATGCCATCTAAAAAAAAGGGGGGGGGGCTGGTCCCCCACCCTGAAACTTCAAATTTTTTTAATTGTGAGGTATAAATATAATGTATTTTTTTTTATTAGTATTCAGTATGTTATACTATAGTGTTAATGTGTGATATACATTGAAATTTACATCTGAACTTAGGAAATTGAATATATTGCAAATAATGCATTACTTGATCTGCAAACACAGTTTGTGCTGATTAAGTATGTGCGCAGTCATTGAATCTTTTCCTGCGATTCTCCAAAACTGTTATATAGAATGCAAAGAAATTTTAGGGTGTTGGTCAGATATACTTAGGCTACAAATAGGCAAAATTTTGTACAATTTGATGGACAAATACATGCTCTTTAGGTGTCAAGACACTAAAGGGGACCAATCAAATTTGGAACATGTAAGAAAATAGTACTTAACAACAAAATAGTCCTGTTTATCTTAGTGTATATTAAAAACTACTAACTGGATTTTAATGAATGAAAGTTTTTCTGAAAGGTGAATATATTAGAAAAATTTAGAGTCCTAACTTGCTCTGTTATAATGGTGTTTAGTATGTTTTATGTCACATGCACTACATGACCTATAAACCAAGATTTTCTGGAAAGAAAGAGCTATTTTTAGAGTGGGGTTTACCCCGGAAGCTGGTTTTCTCTTGGAAGGTTTTAAAGAGGTCATGAAATTTTGAGAGAACATAGGCCTGTCACGTACGATTCAGGATATATATGATGTCGGTCAAGTTGTGCTTAAGGTAAAAGAGCTGCTCTAATTAAAAAAATAACAAATTTAGTAGAAAATCTTAAAGAATTGGATTAGTGTTTACACACCTTTAATGCATAAACACCATTTTTTCATATTCCCTCCCTTTGCCTGAAAATGTTTGAGAATGAAAGATTATAACCCATTAACTCATTTTAAATACATATTTGGTTCTAAACCATACTAGTGTCAAATTTCAGCCTAAATATTATATTATGTAACATTTTAGATTTTTTTGGCAATAAAATCTGTATTCTCTGCCTAGAACAGTGTGTTTGGAGTTAAAAAATATATTGTTTCAGTGTTTCTCAGTAGCAGGCAAGTCAGACAATCTAAATATTAGGTCGCAAAGACATCTATGTTGCCACAAATATTGAATATGGTGCCTATTTTGTATTTTTTAGATGCGGAATTTGTCAATTGATACTATAGGACAGAGTCATACTAAAATGGTTCTTTTTGGAATTTTATTGTTTGTTGAGGTGCAATTCTATCTTGTTGAGCAACAAGAAATATGAAATGGTTTAGTAGGAATGTTACAGATATTTAAATTTTATAAGAGATCTAATATGCCATCTAAAAAAAGGGGGGGGGGGCTGGTCCCCCACCCTGAAACTTCAAATTTTTTTAATTGTGAGGTATAAATATAATGTATGTTTTTATTAGTATTCAGTATGTTATACTATAGTGTTAATGTGTGATATACATTGAAATTTACATCTGAACTTAGGAAATTGAATATATTGCAAATAATGCATAACTTGATCTGCAAACACAGTTTGTGCTGATTAAGTATGTGCGCAGTCATTGAATCTTTTCCTGCGATTCTCCAAAACTGTTATATAGAATGCAAAGAAATTTTAGGGTGTTGGTCAGATATACTTAGGCTACAAATAGGCAAAATTTTGTACAATTTGATGGACAAATACATGCTCTTTAAATACATAAACACCATTTTTTCATATTCCCTCCCTTTGCCTGAAAATGTTTGAGAATGAAAGATTATAACCCATTTACTCATTTTAAATACATATTTGGTTCTAAACCATACTAGTGTCAAATTTCAGCCTAAATATTATATTATGTAACATTTTAGATTTTTTTGGCAATAAAATCTGTATTCTCTGCCTAGAACAGTGTGTTTGGAGTTAAAAAATATATTGTTTCAGTGTTTCTCAGTAGCAGGCAAGTCAGACAATCTAAATATTAGGTCGCAAAGACATCTATGTTGCCACAAATATTGAATATGGTGCCTATTTTGTATTTTTTAGATGCGGAATTTGTCAATTGATACTATAGGACAGAGTCATACTAAAATGGTTCTTTTTGGAATTTTATTGTTTGTTGAGGTGCAATTCTATCTTGTTGAGCAACAAGAAATATGAAATGGTTTAGTAGGAATGTTACAGATATTTAAATTTTATAAGAGATCTAATATGCCATCTAAAAAAAAGGGGGGGGGGCTGGTCCCCCACCCTGAAACTTCAAATTTTTTTAATTGTGAGGTATAAATATAATGTATGTTTTTATTAGTATTCAGTATGTTATACTATAGTGTTAATGTGTGATATACATTGAAATTTACATCTGAACTTAGGAAATTGAATATATTGCAAATAATGCATTACTTGATCTGCAAACACAGTTTGTGCTGATTAAGTATGTGCGCAGTCATTGAATCTTTTCCTGCGATTCTCCAAAACTGTTATATAGAATGCAAAGAAATTTTAGGGTGTTGGTCAGATATACTTAGGCTACAAATAGGCAAAATTTTGTACAATTTGATGGACAAATACATGCTCTTTAAATACATAAACACCATTTTTTCATATTCCCTCCCTTTGCCTGAAAATGTTTGAGAATGAAAGATTATAACCCATTTACTCATTTTAAATACATATTTGGTTCTAAACCATACTAGTGTCAAATTTCAGCCTAAATATTATATTATGTAACATTTTAGATTTTTTTGGCAATAAAATCTGTATTCTCTGCCTAGAACAGTGTGTTTGGAGTTAAAAAATATATTGTTTCAGTGTTTCTCAGTAGCAGGCAAGTCAGACAATCTAAATATTAGGTCGCAAAGACATCTATGTTGCCACAAATATTGAATATGGTGCCTATTTTGTATTTTTTAGATGCGGAATTTGTCAATTGATACTATAGGACAGAGTCATACTAAAATGGTTCTTTTTGGAATTTTATTGTTTGTTGAGGTGCAATTCTATCTTGTTGAGCAACAAGAAATATGAAATGGTTTAGTAGGAATGTTACAGATATTTAAATTTTATAAGAGATCTAATATGCCATCTAAAAAAAAGGGGGGGGGCTGGTCCCCCACCCTGAAACTTCAAATTTTTTTAATTGTGAGGTATAAATATAATGTATGTTTTTATTAGTATTCAGTATGTTATACTATAGTGTTAATGTGTGATATACATTGAAATTTACATCTGAACTTAGGAAATTGAATATATTGCAAATAATGCATTACTTGATCTGCAAACACAGTTTGTGCTGATTAAGTATGTGCGCAGTCATTGAATCTTTTCCTGCAATTCTCCAAAACTGTTATATAGAATGCAAAGAAATTTTAGGGTGTTGGTCAGATATACTTAGGCTACAAATAGGCAAAATTTTGTACAATTTGATGGACAAATACATGCTCTTTAATACATAAACACCATGTTTTCATATTCCCTCCCTTTGCCTGAAAATGTTTGAGAATGAAAGATTATAACCCATTTACTCATTTTAAATACATATTTGGTTCTAAACCATACTAGTGTCAAATTTCAGCCTAAATATTATATTATGTAACATTTTAGATTTTTTTGGCAATAAAATCTGTATTCTCTGCCTAGAACAGTGTGTTTGGAGTTAAAAAATATATTGTTTCAGTGTTTCTCAGTAGCAGGCAAGTCAGACAATCTAAATATTAGGTCGCAAAGACATCTATGTTGCCACAAATATTGAATATGGTGCCTATTTTGTATTTTTTAGATGCGGAATTTGTCAATTGATACTATAGGACAGAGTCATACTAAAATGGTTCTTTTTGGAATTTTATTGTTTGTTGAGGTGCAATTCTATCTTGTTGAGCAACAAGAAATATGAAATGGTTTAGTAGGAATGTTACAGATATTTAAATTTTATAAGAGATCTAATATGCCATCTAAAAAAAAGGGGGGGGGGCTGGTCCCCCACCCTGAAACTTCAAATTTTTTTAATTGTGAGGTATAAATATAATGTATGTTTTTATTAGTATTCAGTATGTTATACTATAGTGTTAATGTGTGATATACATTGAAATTTACATCTGAACTTAGGAAATTGAATATATTGCAAATAATGCATAACTTGATCTGCAAACACAGTTTGTGCTGATTAAGTATGTGCGCAGTCATTGAATCTTTTCCTGCGATTCTCCAAAACTGTTATATACAATGCAAAGAAATTTTAGGGTGTTGGTCAGATATACTTAGGCTACAAATAGGCAAAATTTTGTACAATTTGATGGACAAATACATGCTCTTTAAATACATAAACACCATTTTTTCATATTCCCTCCCTTTGCCTGAAAATGTTTGAGAATGAAAGATTATAACCCATTTACTCATTTTAAATACATATTTGGTTCTAAACCATACTAGTGTCAAATTTCAGCCTAAATATTATATTATGTAACATTTTAGATTTTTTTGGCAATAAAATCTGTATTCTCTGCCTAGAACAGTGTGTTTGGAGTTAAAAAATATATTGTTTCAGTGTTTCTCAGTAGCAGGCAAGTCAGACAATCTAAATATTAGGTCGCAAAGACATCTATGTTGCCACAAATATTGAATATGGTGCCTATTTTGTATTTTTTAGATGCGGAATTTGTCAATTGATACTATAGGACAGAGTCATACTAAAATGGTTCTTTTTGGAATTTTATTGTTTGTTGAGGTGCAATTCTATCTTGTTGAGCAACAAGAAATATGAAATGGTTTAGTAGGAATGTTACAGATATTTAAATTTTATAAGAGATCTAATATGCCATCTAAAAAAAAGGGGGGGGGCTGGTCCCCCACCCTGAAACTTCAAATTTTTTTAATTGTGAGGTATAAATATAATGTATGTTTTTATTAGTATTCAGTATGTTATACTATAGTGTTAATGTGTGATATACATTGAAATTTACATCTGAACTTAGGAAATTGAATATATTGCAAATAATGCATTACTTGATCTGCAAACACAGTTTGTGCTGATTAAGTATGTGCGCAGTCATTGAATCTTTTCCTGCGATTCTCCAAAACTGTTATATAGAATGCAAAGAAATTTTAGGGTGTTGGTCAGATATACTTAGGCTACAAATAGGCAAAATTTTGTACAATTTGATGGACAAATACATGCTCTTTAATACATAAACACCATTTTTTCATATTCCCTCCCTTTGCCTGAAAATGTTTGAGAATGAAAGATTATAACCCATTTACTCATTTTAAATACATATTTGGTTCTAAACCATACTAGTGTCAAATTTCAGCCTAAATATTATATTATGTAACATTTTAGATTTTTTTGGCAATAAAATCTGTATTCTCTGCCTAGAACAGTGTGTTTGGAGTTAAAAAATATATTGTTTCAGTGTTTCTCAGTAGCAGGCAAGTCAGACAATCTAAATATTACGTCGCAAAGACATCTATGTTGCCACAAATATTGAATATGGTGCCTATTTTGTATTTTTTAGATGCGGAATTTGTCAATTGATACTATAGGACAGAGTCATACTAAAATGGTTCTTTTTGGAATTTTATTGTTTGTTGAGGTGCAATTCTATCTTGTTGAGCAACAAGAAATATGAAATGGTTTAGTAGGAATGTTACAGATATTTAAATTTTATAAGAGATCTAATATGCCATCTAAAAAAAAGGGGGGGGGGCTGGTCCCCCACCCTGAAACTTCAAATTTTTTTAATTGTGAGGTATAAATATAATGTATGTTTTTATTAGTATTCAGTATGTTATACTATAGTGTTAATGTGTGATATACATTGAAATTTACATCTGAACTTAGGAAATTGAATATATTGCAAATAATGCATTACTTGATCTGCAAACACAGTTTGTGCTGATTAAGTATGTGCGCAGTCATTGAATCTTTTCCTGCGATTCTCCAAAACTGTTATATAGAATGCAAAGAAATTTTAGGGTGTTGGTCAGATATACTTAGGCTACAAATAGGCAAAATTTTGTACAATTTGATGGACAAATACATGCTCTTTAGGTGTCAAGACACTAAAGGGGACCAATCAAATTTGGAACATGTAAGAAAATAGTACTTAACAACAAAATAGTCCTGTTTATCTTAGTGTATATTAAAAACTACTAACTGGATTTTAATGAATGAAAGTTTTTCTGAAAGGTGAATATATTAGAAAAATTTAGAGTCCTAACTTGCTCTGTTATAATGGTGTTTAGTATGTTTTATGTCACATGCACTACATGACCTATAAACCAAGATTTTCTGGAAAGAAAGAGCTATTTTTAGAGTGGGGTTTACCCCGGAAGCTGGTTTTCTCTTGGAAGGTTTTAAAGAGGTCATGAAATTTTGAGAGAACATAGGCCTGTCACGTACGATTCAGGATATATATGATGTCGGTCAAGTTGTGCTTAAGGTAAAAGAGCTGCTCTAATTAAAAAAATAACAAATTTAGTAGAAAATCTTAAAGAATTGGATTAGTGTTTACACACCTTTAATACATAAACACCATTTTTTCATATTCCCTCCCTTTGCCTGAAAATGTTTGAGAATGAAAGATTATAACCCATTTACTCATTTTAAATACCTATTTGGTTCTAAACCATACTAGTGTCAAATTTCAGCCTAAATATTATATTATGTAACATTTTAGATTTTTTTGGCAATAAAATCTGTATTCTCTGCCTAGAACAGTGTGTTTGGAGTTAAAAAATATATTGTTTCAGTGTTTCTCAGTAGCAGGCAAGTCAGACAATCTAAATATTAGGTCGCAAAGACATCTATGTTGCCACAAATATTGAATATGGTGCCTATTTTGTATTTTTTAGATGCGGAATTTGTCAATTGATACTATAGGACAGAGTCATACTAAAATGGTTCTTTTTGGAATTTTATTGTTTGTTGAGTTGCAATTCTATCTTGTTGAGCAACAAGAAATATGAAATGGTTTAGTAGGAATGTTACAGATATTTAAATTTTATAAGAGATCTAATATGCCATCTAAAAAAAGGGGGGGGGGGGGCTGGTCCCCCACCCTGAAACTTTAAATTTTTTTAATTGTGAGGTATAAATATAATGTATGTTTTTATTAGTATTCAGTATGTTATACTATAGTGTTAATGTGTGATATACATTGAAATTTACATCTGAACTTAGGAAATTGAATATATTGCAAATAATGCATTACTTGATCTGCAAACACAGTTTGTGCTGATTAAGTATGTGCGCAGTCATTGAATCTTTTCCTGCGATTCTCCAAAACTGTTATATAGAATGCAAAGAAATTTTAGGGTGTTGGTCAGATATACTTAGGCTACAAATAGGCAAAATTTTGTACAATTTGATGGACAAATACATGCTCTTTAGGTGTCAAGACACTAAAGGGGACCAATCAAATTTGGAACATATAAGAAAAAAGTACTTAACAACAAAATAGTCCTGTTTATCTTAGTGTATATTAAAAACTACTAACTGGATTTTAATGAATGAAAGTTTTTCTGAAAGGTGAATATATTAGAAAAATTTAGAGTCCTAACTTGCTCTGTTATAATGGTGTTTAGTATGTTTTATGTCACATGCACTACATGACCTATAAACCAAGATTTTCTGGAAAGAAAGAGCTATTTTTAGAGTGGGGTTTACCCCGGAAGCTGGTTTTCTCTTGGAAGGTTTTAAAGAGGTCATGAAATTTTGAGAGAACATAGGCCTGTCACGTACGATTCAGGATATATATGATGTCGGTCAAGTTGTGCTTAAGGTAAAAGAGCTGCTCTAATTAAAAAAATAACAAATTTAGTAGAAAATCTTAAAGAATTGGATTAGTGTTTACACACCTTTACATCACAACGTGGCGGGGAATCATTTAATGTTCCATTAATGCCCTTTTTTTCTTCCTGTTATAATTTTCCAAGTCAAGACAGTCAGTATAATAATTATGATAATGTTGTGTTTAGCATTCACTATGTCTTCTAAAACGACCCGAAATGCCTTCGGGTCGTGCACTATGTCTTCAACCCTGGCCACTATTTTGGCATAGTGAATGCTAAACACAACATTATTATATAAATAGGTTTTAAAAAATATTTAAGTTTGTGTCTGCAAATAATAATTATTGAACTATTATGAATTAAAATAAAGCGCGTGTGTTATACTGCTACTTAGAATATGTAACAAGACACCTTTTGTCCTTGGGTGGGAGGGGTGGGTTGATATTTCCATTTTTAGAAATAAGTTTTGTGTATTCCTATAAAATTTATGCTCCCAAACACACACACATCCTTAATAGGGAACTCGGTGGCCAAGTGGTTAAGATATATAGGATCTAACACCGATGGGAGGTCAAGACGGGAAAATCTCAGACACCCAAGTGAAAAGATTTCTGGTCTCCAACGAGGCTCTGCCGAGTTGGAGACCAAAAGAAATCTTTCACGCGGGTGTCTGAGATTTTCCCGTCTTGCCCTTCCACCGGTGTTTGATTCTATCTCTAACTAATTCGTTTAAAAAAAATACGGTTCTCTTCTGTTGGAATATGGCAACAAATAGAGTTATTTACCCTAAACATAATCTCCAGTGTACACATGTTACGTCACCGTTTTTGTTTTAATGTTTATCGCTTTCATATTGTGGCATAAATTGGGCCATGGAAGCTCAGATATGTTGTTTTCATGTTAATATTTTAAAAGGCACCGTAAACCAACATAACCAAAGCAAATATTTATAATTTTTATTGCTGACAGTTGACGTCACAATACATTTTTACGTGAAAAGGAGCGGCTAAAAATAGGTACCACGCTGTCTCATTAATGAGAAATAGGTTGCTCGTTCAAGCCTTACTGAACGAGATAGGAAGTGGTCTACTGCAACCTTTATTAATTTATACCGATTGCAAATTTTCCTGGCAAAGGTCAAGGGTACACTAGCTTCCTTCCCTAGAAAAACTGGATGCCACGATATAACTAAAAAAAGTTGCTGATGCAGGCGTTAGGTAAACGATACAACACCTGTTGATAGGACATGTTTATAAGTTTAAAAATATAAATTTCATTCTTGAATGAACAAAAGGAAGACTATAATATGCTTGAAAAAGTATAGTTAAACTGAAAAACATTGATATACAATTACCAGTATCTAACGCATTTTAAAGCAAAAAAAAGTCCTCATGCATTTAATCCGGGAACGTGCGTTTCCGGACAATTATCATTTTATCATAATGTGCAAAATGTACGTGTTTGCCAGTTTATTAAATTGTCTTTTCACATATATTGATCATTACAGTAACTTTTGTAAGGAAATCTTGGCAGTCGACAATAATTATCATGGGGCTTTGTCGTGGAAATAGTGTACACCAATTTAAACAAACAACGTAATAATTAGGTATCTTTTGAACAATGAATTAAACAGTTATTGTATACATATGGTATTAACATACGTTTTTTCATTTGCCCCTTACGTACATAAAAAGAAAATATACGAACATACGAGATAAATAATATTTGAACAACTTCAATGTCGTATTTTACATAAATAATCAAACCAAATACCCTATAAACAACAACGGAAAGATTGAAAACATTGAAGGAGTGCTGTCAATAATTCTTATAACTTACCAGATCAAGGCTTAACCAAAGTTTGCGAATCAAAATGCAACATTTTTTTCCCTTTTGCGTGGTCCGCAGAACTTTAAATTAAATCTATTTCATTGTAAATCTAATTAAAATTAGTTCTTTCAATTGCACAAACCTTTTTGGATATCTATAGTCGCCACGTGTAAGAGTTATTATAACCCATAATGGTCACATTCTGGTAATATTTGTTTGAAGAAAAGTAATGTTATGCAAACGAATGTTAAGATATTTAAAAACCTATCAAATTGCAACTTTATTATTGTTTTGGAACATGGTCATACAACACCCATACCGACGATCGCTATTTTGTGGGCATAAATTATCCACAGTCAAATTTATGCGTACGTAGAATGTCGTTCCGATTAACTAATTTTATAAGAATCTGTTTCATAACACATTTTAATTATTGCAACTATTTTAATAAGCGCCATGCATATTTATCGCATTACATTTCTAAAAGTCAAACCAAGTTACAGAAAAAACACAGTTTCCGGTCCATTGACGCTTCTAAGAACTCGAATATTCCGAGTTCTTTTGCACATTATGAATCTACTATGACACTTTGATATGTGCGTAAGATGTTGAATAGCAGATTAAGTATACAACCGTACAAGATTCGGAAAGTCACTATTTGATTGGTGCTTAAAGTCACATATCAGTTGCCATAATACGACCTTACCGACAGGATTACGTTAGACCTTATAAGCGGCGACAATATAAAATATGGGGAGCAAGTGAAATATTTATTAAATTCTACAGGTTGATTAATTGAATAGTTTCTTGACGTCCAGCAAGCAGTGTTTCAGCCAGTTTCACTACGAGAACACGTTTTTAAAACAGAAATACATTTTGTAATTTGCCAAATATGTAATAACAGAGTATTTTGCCTTTTGTAGTCTAAAAAGAACTTTATTTTAACAAAGAATTAAGACTAGTTCGTTCGATTGATTGAGTACAGCTAGCATTACTTCCGCTTTCTTCAGAATGAGAACACGTTAAAGAACAATTAATCAATATTTAAAATTTGGTGGACCATTTTGGTGTAAAAACAGTTTGTACTGTCACTGCATATGTATGATGTGTTACATGTAGGTAGGAACCAACAATTAGGTCCTTTGGCCCTACCCAGTACACAAAAACTCGTTTAATTATAGACTGTAAATCAATGAGCCATAAAAGCATAAACATTCTTGCAATTGGATTGTCATATTTATTCATCTGTATTTAAAATAATACATACATATTTAATTATTGTACATTATAAATGCACAACTACACACAACTTTGTTTGTGATGACGTAGTATACAGTTTATTGTCAGGAAAATTGAATCTGCATGTTTTTCCATAAAATCTGTACAGGACAGCATAGAAATAACGTCATCTGTAAACAAAATGAAAAATGATTTTTTTTCTAACTATTAGTTAAATAAGTACGCTTTTATGTAATGAAATTACATTATATATATATTTAAGACTTTTTTTCCCAATCTACATAAAGGGTCTTCGTCTTGCAAATACCGATGCACTCTCTAAACACGTTACCTAATATGTCAGCTGTCATTTCTTCCGTCTAATAACCAGTTCTTTCGAATTATAATCTGCAAATCCCTTGCAAGAGGGCACCAATACCCGCCATCTGGGGACGCGCGGTACAGCTCTGTAGTTTGAGTATCCGGAACGCTCTAGTATGGCATCATCGTTTTTTTAATATAAATATTATATAAAGACCAGACTTGTAAGGTTGTAAGTAAGTACATATTCTTGTGTTGACTCATTATTACACAATTTCATCATGACTTAATGAGTCGTTGTGGGAAATTCATCTCTCATATACGATTAAACATTTTCGCGGAGTCATAAGTAGTTGTTCTAACTTTTCCTACATATGACAGAGAGTATACTCAACCAGTGTCTAATTAGAGGGACACACTGCTTACTCGTCCGGAGCACCTGAGAGCACCCAAGGCTTTTATTTAGTGTTGTATTTTTGATTTTTGGTTTTGTTTTGCGTTGTATATGTTTGACTATATCCGGATTTGTCAATGTCCCTTGACTTCCGGCTCTTGTTGTTTGAATGTGGTCGGTTTCCGTGCTATTTGTTACTATATAATTAGTCTGCAATCACAGACTTACAATTACAACGGCAATAACGCGTTTGACCAATCACAGACTTACCATTACAGAGGCAATAACGCGTTTGACCAATCACAGACTTACCTTTACAACGGCCATAATGCGTTCGACCAATAACAGACTTACCAGTATAACGGCACTCACGCGTTTTACCAATCGCAAAATTACCATTTAAACGGCAATAACGCGTTTGACTAATGACAGACTTACCATTACAATGGCAAAAAAGCGTTTGAATAATCACAGACTTGCCATTACAACGGAAATATCCCGTTTGACCAATAACCGACTTACCATTACAGAGGCAATAACGCGTTTGATCAATCACAGATTTACCTTTACAACGGCAATAACGCGTTTGACCAATCACAGACTTACCTTTACAACGGCAATAACGCGTTTGACCAATCACAGACTTACCATTACAACAGCAATAGTGCGTTCGGCCAATAACAGACTTACCACTACAACGGCAATTACGCGTTTCACCAATCGCAGAATTACCAATAAAACGGCAATAGTGCTTTTGACCAATCACAGACTTACCATTACGTCGGAAAAAAAGCGTTAGACTTATCACAGACTTGCCATTACAACGGAAATATCCCGTTTGACCAATAACCGACTTGCAATTACTACGACTACAACGCATTTGACCAATCACGGTCTTACCATTACAACGGCAATAACATGTTTGACTAAACACATACTTACCGCTACAACGACAATAAAGTGTTTGACCAATCACAGACTTACCATTACAACGGAATTATCACGATTGACCAATCACTGACTTGCAATTACTACGGCAATAACGCGTTTGACTAATAACTGACTTACCATTACAACGGCAATAACGCGTTGATTTACCATTACAATGGCAATATCTCGCTTGACCAATCACAGATTTACAATTACAATGGCAAAATCTCGTTTGACCGATCACAGATTTACAAATACAACGTTAACAACGCATTTGACCAATATGACTTACCATTACAACATGCTATGTAAACCTTTACACCAATGCTGGCATAATCTGTATAAACCTGAAAGATTGACTGACATACATATAACTTATAGAGGCAATAATATACTTTTGAATAATGTTAATTTTACACAATATGTCCAAGAAATCAGAATTCGTGGGGGCCTCGGTGGCCGAGTGGTCAAGGTAGTTCGTCTACTATTGATTACGTGGTCTGTCAACACTGAGATTGCGGGTTCGATTCTCACTGCAGGCAGGGTGTACTCGACTCCAATCTTAATTGATAAGGATTGCCAGTTTTCCTACCGCAGGTCGGGGGTTTTCTCCGGGTACTAAGGCTTCCTCCCCCAATAAAAACTGGACGCCATGATAAAGCTGAAAAATTGCTGAAAGTGGCGTTAAACACCATCAAACAAACAAACAGAATTCGTGTTGCAATGCAATCTCGGTCTACTTCTTAACGAACAAATGCCTACTGATAGGCGAGTATGAAATAATGCCGTTTAAATTGTTGGACTAGACAGTCGAGTGTTAAGAAGACATTTTCATTAGTTTTTGTTTGTTAGTGTGTTTGAATGTTGTTTAAAGCTACTTTAAGCAATTTTTTAGCTATATAGTTGCGTCCATTTGTTTGTAGAGAAAGCGGAAGTACCCGACCTTCGGCAAAAAACCTGGCAATCATTGTCAATTAAGATTGGAGTTGAGCACATCATGCTCATCGAATTAGAAAAAATATTCTATAAGATAGTTAAAAAGACAATAAAATGTTAACCAATGGATAAATGTATACATACATGAAAAATAATCGTATTTGCTATTTACTCGTTTGTTACGTCACTATTACGAAGTACATTGCAAGAGATTAATAAACATTGTTGGATTATTTGCGTATTGATATAATGTATATGCAACGTTCGTTAAGGGATATTTAAACGTGTTTGGTTTTGTTAGTTTGAATGCTGTTTTACGCCACTTTTTGCAATTTTGACTTTAAATCATGGCGTTCAAGTTTTTATAGCGTGGAGGGAAGGAAGCCGAAGTACCCGGTGAAAAACCCAAAGTTCAGCAGGGAAATAGGCAATGATTGTCAATTAGGGTTAAAGTTGAGCACAACGTGCTCGCAGTAAGACTCGTTACAAAACCTTAGAGTTGATAGATGCGTGATCAATAATAAAAGATTATTTTCCTTTATCATTCAGAAGTGTAAAGGTATAAAATAACACAATGTTCCGATTTAAACTAAAGAAGTAAAAGTAAATTTGTTCTAGTTACCCTTCTTAAAGCTTTCAATCCAACTGTATCCAGATAATTAACTCCAGACATGTCAATAATAATTAATTCTACTCCATCCGTAAAATTTTCTGTCATTTTACTACTCTCACATGTGGTCATTCCGCCATTTTCTAATGCCTTTTTTAAACAGTAAAATGGTTGTAAAACAAGTTTCAATAAGACTGTCATTTATCGGATATTGCAAATACTGCTCGCTGGACGTAAAGTATCAAAGTATCAATCAATCAATCAATCAATCAATCAATCAATCAATCAATCAATCAATCAATCAATCAATCAATCAATCAATCAATCAATCAATCAATCAATCAATCAATCAATCAATCAATCAATCAATCAATCTATTTGGAATGATCCAAGATAAAATGAGCGAAATCATTTCTATGAAAGCTTAAAATATGTGGACAAAAATACAATACTTGAATATTTTTCTACATTAGGTGTCTCTTGTATAATTCAAACATATATTTCTTCTTTGTTTTGCATAAATAATCTACTGGATAGATATATTGTATGATTGTCACAATACTTAGACGTTTGTATATATAATTTACTTACTATGACTGTGTGACAAATAACTTTGTCATCCTATATACTATATACACAAACATTAGATTACTGTCAGATTACGTATTGGTTACGAAAATTCTATCGTCACACGCTACTACACATGTAACATGTCTATGTTTAAGATTCATCTAGTCTAGGTTAATGAAGCTGTATTTTATATAGCAGGTTTGGCCGATGGGTGCCACAATGCCAAACGGTGTGAGTTTTAATTCCGCTGATGGTAAGCACATTATTTGACAGTATAAAAACCTAATTCGAACAGTGTATGGCTTAATTTGTAGACGTATATACATATCTTATACAGACGTCTAAGTATTGTGACAACCATATAATATATCTATCCATAAGATTTCTGAAGCAGCAGCACAAATATTAGTAAATAGTCATCTTTCCTTTATTCTTAACAACCGTTCTCAGTCATACTTACATGTTCAGTTTCTTCGGAAACCCTCTGGTTATATTTCTTCTGTTTCTTCTTTACTTTATCGTGATCTATACCTGTAGCTTTTACTACAGACGTTGTAAATAAATCGGCATTCGCAAAGTAAATGGGCGCTTGAAACTGAACTATCTTTACGTTATTTACTTCAAAAACCTACAAGTATAATATAATACACGTGCATTTTGATACTTGCATTCAATGCGATGATCGACCAACATGTGGTGTTTAAGTGCTGTTTAAGTTCGACAAACGTGACGTGTAAGCCGTATTTAACAAAGCTTTCCGAACTGGTATTACCCAACTATATCTCTGTTTGAATGGTGTTTACCACCACTTTCAGCAATTTTTCAGCTATATATATCATAACGCCAAATTTTATTAGAAGAGGAAGCCCTAGAACCGGATGAAAACCCCCGGCCATGGTCAAGAAAACTGAAATCCTTCTCAACTGAGGTTGTAGTTGAGCACATTTTTCCTGTGATCAATGCATGGTAGATGACTAACTACCTTAGCCCCGCGGCCACCAAGGCCTTCAATAAACTGCGCGATGTTGGTTAAAAAATTCCCTTTTAACTTAAGATTTCCATGACAATGCTCAGCTTACTTTTCTTATGACTGACTACTGGCTAAGTTTATAGCAAGTATTAAATTAGAGTATTATTCATAATGCGACCCAATCAAAAATTATATAAAATAAGAATAACTAATTAAACATAAATAAACAAATACACTTACCGGATCATACTTTTTCACTGCTTTTAAATGCTTTGTTTTTCCGACAAATCCAAGATTACCATACAGAGGTCTAAAACAGATGACAACTATAGACTATATTAAATTATTGTATTGAAGTTCCCACGGCGAGGACCTATGCATTAACACTGTGGCATTTTTACGGTTATTAAGTTAACATTGTGATTTGTTTGTTGCCTAAAGCTTTATTATTTCAGTTGTTTTAACGCTAAGAAATTATATTTAATTTGATTTTACACATAGAGCTCTTTTCATTTGAGTCACAGAGAGGGTATCATTCCGTTAAACTTATATGAACTAAATTTAATGAAAATCGAATCCCAAATCAATTTATATCGAAGGGAATTTGTGTTGATCATAACGTCACAAAATACAAAGATGGGAGCAATTGAAAGTCGTGTTTATGTTTAATAATAATCAGACTGTCAAATACGAAGCACCATCCTCGGATACTTCCGCCTACCATCACTTTCCGGAACCTTGACGGAAATGGCCAAGAAATGTCCACAAAAAACTCACCTTTGAGTTCGTAATGAGACAGTTAATACGGAGAACAGGATGCTAATGGCGATACCAATGTCCACATCTAAGAATGATGACGTCAAACAGGTCACCATCCAAATTACCTAATGATAACATTGTCATATGAAAAAAGTTAGTATCCACTAAATGAAAACTAAGTTCGACAGTTTAAAGACTGATTCACGTTGGATGATAAAAATCAACATTCCAATGCACTGAAGAAGGCGGGCTTAAAATGGCATAATCGATCATCTTTTTTAGTTATTTCTTAGTGTAAGATCCGTCATGCTCAAAGAACTGCAAATTGCCACGCGATATAGATCTCCTAAATGGCCGTCGATATGAAAATTATAATGATTAAATATAATGGTACGAAAAATTATGAGATTTCTCCAATCAAGATAGTTTAATTATGGAACTTTTAATCCGACTTAAGATTGCATAATTTAACCATCGAGATTGGAGAAATCCAATAAAACTAAGACTATACTTAAATAAGATTCGGTTTCTCTTATTTCAAAAAACAGTAAATTTGTGAAAAGAAACACTCCTAAACCAAATTCGAGTCAAAATTATGTTACAAAACTACACACCACGTCTTACTCATACTCCAATATTTAAATCGCCTGAATATAGCTGAAATATTGCTGCTCGGGCGTTAAACACCATTAATCAATCAATCAAATCCAATATTTAAAAAAAAAAAGGTTGTACGTGAAAATTATGTTTTGGCATTTTTATCTGAAATAAAATTAAAATAAATATCTCTTCTATCCCTAAAATCCAAATGGATGTTATTACTTACAAAATCGTATTTAGAGGTTCTCCATAAGTTAGGTACTTCTAATATTTGAAGAAACATTGCCTGGAGATTGATTATAATAACAGCTGAAAGAACACACTGTAAAAAAAATAATAAATAAGGAGTTACAACGCATATTTGTTCTGTTAAATTTGTATTTTTGGTATCTAGCTGCTCCCTGTTTTATTTTTGTGTGCGACTTGTTGTCATATTTTGAAACAAAATGCAATTTAGGTCAAGAAAACCATAACAACATGTCTAATTCTTTCATTAAATCGTTTTTGGAACACACTTATTGGGAATTATTTTGAGGATTTATCTCATTAAATCATCTTTTTAGCATACAAATGAAGGTAATAAAAATAAGAAACCGGCAAATCCAGAAACAGCAACCAAAATATAGTAACTACATCAATCGTCCTGACTAGGTACAGGCGTTTCAAAATAAATGGTGGGTTAATACAGGTTTTATGACATGTCAAACCTCTCGCTCCCATAACTGTAGTATATGAGTTAGTTTGTTGATAAAAAATGAGGGAGTATAATACAGCTATTTTTAATTAAACATGCAGATGAATTCTGGGATCAACTGAACGTAAGTATACAACTTACCTTTGGTAAGGAGTAAAATAGCGGCCCAATAGCGACGATCATAACAATTACAATAATACAGCCAATCAAACATGCTATCTAAAACAACGATGTAAACAATAATGGTTAATTATATGTATTTGATGAATTAACATTTCATATCATAATTTAATTTCTAGAAATTTTACTGTGACTCATAAATATACACAACATGCCACACTGGCTCTTTGACAACAATTACACGAAATCTTATTACATTTTAAGTGGGCAAGATACAAATAAGTTCTGTGGAACTGAGATTGTGTTCCAGCATTTAGAATCAGTTCACATGCGTTTACTGTGCAATCGTTTTGAAATGCATTCTTCTGTTTTGTGAAGTGGTTTTATGCACAACGCCATATTGGAATTCAGGTCCCGGCATAATATCCATTTGCGTAAAGCTCAATATAAGATATGTAAACAGAGGCGTTATTGTTTCAAGAAACGTTACATCAAGGGTACTTCATTTATATTGATCTAGTGGGAGGTTATGTAACTTGGGAACATTTACACGTCAGGGCTCACTCTCCGACTGGAGATATGTTTTGTGATAGATATAACATGTATATTCCTTTTTATGCCATGAAAAGCAGCAGTTTCCTCCAAACAAATGCACAATAAATAATTTTAATTTCTTAATAACCCCCTTAAAAACAGACGCACATAAAACCGTGGCGAATTTAGGTCGAGTGTCTTGCATTCCCACTGAATTTGCCAAGTCAATGACGGCGGTATAAAAACTAGTGAAGTTCGTGAATTTAAAAAAAACAGACTAGTTGTAAACATTGTTGAATCTACCAAAAAAAAAGAAAAACAACAATACTTTACAATTGTTAATATTTCACGAGTTTACGTAGGTGGTCTCGCCCCCTCCCGACTCCTTACCAAATTACTGCACCCCTTACATGAAGTCCTGGATCCTCTTAGAGTAACATTAAATGTTTTAGACCTATAAACCTGCATTTAAATGTATTTATGACCAGGAAGAAAAACTAACCAACCTGCGAGAACACATTCGGAGATCCGATAATGATAAATTACGTTATTTAACCCTTGTAACACTCCGTCTCTTACCTGTGATTTACCGTTTGTGCCGTCCAGTACCATCGTTCGTGATAAGGATCCAGCAATGACGTATCCAGAGAACAACGAACAAACAACACTACCGGCACCATATGCAACTAACTCCTGTTTGGAAAGATATTATATTAGATCTGTTTAATTATTCTGTGATTTCTATTTTGCTTCAGGAAAAATACATTAGCTGATACTCTGTACATGTTAATTAAAATAGCTAAAAACCCTAAACACATGTTTTTTCAGATGTAATGTTAAAAACTTGTACATTGAAACTAAAGAAGTGATGAACGAATGAAGCGCTTGATAACACAAAAGTTGTCACTGTAGACGCGTTTGGTTTACAAGCTAACATCACCCTTTTCTTTATAATCGATTGTGGTTTGTTGGTGTAATGACTCTATTTCAGCATATTTTTAATATCATGGTGTTTAGATTTTTATTGGTAGAAAGACCGGATTCCAGGTAAAAACGCCAACCTCAGGCGTGAAGTTTCTAAATATAGTGGAAACAGATTTTTGTGTCAGATGAAAAGTTTTGCGAAACAAATTATACTTTGTGCGGCAAAAATGACAGAAAAATTTCATTGAAAATCTTTTTTCAAATTTTACAACTTTTTGTTATTTCTTGAAATCATACATAGATTTCACAAACAAACAAAATTGTTCGTTTTTGAAAGGTATATGTGTAGCAGTAAAAGAAAAATTATTTTCATCATTTTGTTATAATTTCCAACTAAATTGTTCCCATCTCAGCATTTGTAATACCAGTGAAGCCCAGAGATAATAAATATTTAACAAGTGTGGACTGTGAGCACGCTCACAAAGCGATACCGCCCGCTTCGCTTTCAAGTCCAATTATCTCCCCTTAATGATATCCGAGGTCAATAAAAATCCTTCATGCACATCTACATATAATGTAATTTCTTTATGCTAAGTTTCATTAAATTTCATCAAGTGGTTTAGGAGGAGTTGCGCTTACGAGGTCTCCCACTGAATACTATATTTAAAAAGAGTCTAAGTTCAATTATCTCCCCTGAATAATATCCGACAGCGACAAAAATTCTTCATGCACATCTACATATGATGTGCTTCCTTCATGTAAACTTTCATTAAAATCTGTGAAGCGGTGTAAGAGGCGAAGCGCTTACAAGGGATATGGACAGACGAACAGACAGACAGGGTAATTCCTATATACTCCCCAAAAAAGTTTGCGGGGGGGGGGGGGGTTATAAAAACAGCATAATATTAGGTTTTGTTATGGTAATCACCTGGTTTGGATCAATCTCATAATTATGCTTCCTAGCCAGGAGTCTAGCACCAGACAATGACTGGGTGAAGGCTACTATTCCTATTATCAAAGCATCTGATATGTGATTGGTTGCTAAGACCGGATTTGGTATCGATGGTGATGGCAGCCTACAAAAGTAACACCAGGAGGGATCAAATCTAAACTAAAGCAGTCATTATCTAAACTATTAGCGTGAAAAATGTTAATTGTATCAAGTAATCAAAAGGAACATGTTTTCACGCTAATGGATTTTGATATTTTATGTTTATTTGCTTTTAGACATTTGTATGGTATTTTCCAAACACGTGACCACTACTGACTGCTGTCAGGATTTCCGCATATAACCTAACAATCCATCTGCTGAGAAGAGTTCATTCGTTTTCTGCCACCTTCAGATGCGCTTGGTATCTCTGTGCGTCGAGCTCTGGGAATCCTTCACTGTACGATGTGTGTGGTAATCAAATGCGTTTATGTTCAATCTATATTATACTTTTTATTAGATAATGAAATATGGAACGCAAAAATGCTTAACCACCAACTTTGCGATGATCGGTTGGCAGCAACAGGGTACGCTGTTCTATCTGGATTAATCAGGGTGTGTGAATTATATCGTATATAGAACCCAATATCGATAACTGTACACGAGAAGAAAATCTGTGACACTCAAGGCTCCGAATCAGGGATGTCAAATCTTACTGGAGGATGTCTTAATCTTGTACTGGCATCGGATATCACCCTTATCAGTGTGAAAAGTTGACCTGTTGAGTAATTAACCGACTTGTATGGAAATCCAACTAATTATTACCTACTCACCCAGCTGGTATATCTTTTAAAATAGTGACATTAAATCTACTGTAGAATTCTGCGAAATGTGAGATGACTGTAGCAAGACCTATCTACAAAATACAGTAAATAAGCAACAGATCTCTGCCTCAGTAAACATGACATCATCCCAAGTCAGGGACTGCTTTCACATTCGTTCAGTGATGACGAAAACGTGGAATCAGAACACCTGACTCGGGAGGATGATAGTTATATAAAATTTAGGCAGGTTTTTTTTACGAAAATATGTTTTGTCAAAGTTCGACTTAGGCATTCCACCCCCTCCCTCACCTTCCGCAACATTTTCCCACTCTCACACACAACTGCACCACTTTCGTATGTTAAGAATTAAGAGGAAATATAGAACTAAATGTAATTTGGGGGGAGCAAGATCTTTCTGTTAACCTGTTTTGTACACTGTTAACTTTTTTTTATCCGCATTTGCTGTTATCTGTTTTCTTAAAAATTGACATTATTGTTTACAGTTATAATGAAAATAAAAATCATGTTAGCCAATGGTTAACACACTGTTGACAGATTTTTTCTCTGTTACATGTATCTGTTAATTCATTTATTCACCACTTTTAAAAGTAATTGAGTCTTCCTATGAACAGAGGAATATAGCTCACTGTTTTCTGTTTTCTCATGTAAATTGATGTTACCTGTTGTTCTGTTATCATTATTTTAACTTTACTGTTATCTGTTTTGGGAAAAATACAAAAATGTTATCCTGTTAATGGACTCCCCTCTAGCCTCCTATTTTGTTTCTTGCTGCGGGAACAAACTAGAAGACAGCTTTTATTAATGGAGTAAATAATTTTTTTTAAATAAATTATTTCCGTGTGATTGAATAATGAATAAACTGCAGGTTCTGAAAAGTTTAAAACCTTAATTATTTGCTAGCTGTTTGAAGATGGCTTTATGCCAATTTCAGCAAGTTTTCAGCTATATCAATGCATCCAGTTTTTATTGCCGTTGGAAAAAGACGGAGAAGACAGTAAACCCCGCCCCCCCCCACCACCCGATCTCTACCAGGAAAAGTAGCAACCCTTGTTTGAAAACGGTTTAAAAACGAGCGCACCGGGCTAATTTCACAACTATGCTTTGACACACGTATGAAAATCTTTATGATATATAAACTAATGTAACCATGGTTGCAGTTTCTCATAATAACATAAATGCATTTCTCCTTTGTTTAGTCATTTCAATCTAAATCCACTCTTCAGATCTTAAACACTATGACAACCTTTCTACTTCTACTGCTCAATGCTCATAAATACTTTGATCTCCGTCCTCATTATATTTATGAACAATTTTTTATCGGCAGCACCACTTAAAAAGTAGCCTCTTTCCGCACTACAGGCTCAGTGGTTGAGAGTGTTGACGGACATGTTATCGACAGTAGATGACTAACTACCTTAACCTTAGGTTGCAAAGTCCGCGGTTTCCAGTTGTCCTATTGAAGTTTTTCACTGGGTACACTTGCTTCGTCTCCCAACACAGAATGAACACCACGAAATAGCTGAAAAATTAGTTAATGTGGCGTTAAAACCCATTCAATCAAACAAACAATTTTTCCAGGGTCACTCCCCACCAAATAGAAAAAAAAAATACTTACAATTATAAGCTCTATGGGTATTGGCATCTTCAGCTTGTCTTTGAACCTCGTGTTGATGTGAACTTTGACCACGTACAAAATGACGAAGCAGACGACAGTTGTAACGATTGTAGCTGGGTTTGTTGAAGGCAAATTTTTGCACACATCTATCCAAGTCTGAAATACAAAGACATATAAATCGCAGGCATCCTCATATTATTTTTCTTAACATTTTATGTTTTTTTTTTTGTTTTGTTTTGAATAATGTTTAACGCCACTTTCAGCAATTTTTCAGCTATGTCATTGCGTCCAGTTTTTATAGGGGGGGGGGGGGGTGAAACCGGAGTACCCGGAGAAAACCCCCGACCTGCGGTAGGAAAACTGTCAATCCTTGTCAATTAAGATTGGAGTCGAGCACACCCTGCCCGCATTGAGATGATAACTTAATGAACTTTGAACGGAAATTGCTAGAAAAAAGCACATGAAAAAACTAGTCCGAGGCTACTCATACTGAACTGAGGCGAAGCTGAAATCCAATAGGCATAGCCAAGGACCAATAACGCGACCAATAATACGGAACGCTATGTAATATTAAATATCGAATATGGATCAAAAACTAGACAAATACTGCATATTGGACGGGTAAATTTCATACATGTAATTATTTGCGTACTTTAGTATTTTGTATTGTATTGGCAGTTTTTAATCAAATGAAAACCTTTGTGCTTTTGTTAGTGTATAAATTTCACTTTTAATGAATTCGAGATAAGCAAATTAAATATAACCAAATATAATGTAATTATTCGCCATAGATACATGTACATCCTTTAAAACACACTTAATGACAACCTAATACATGTATTTAATGTCATTCCTTCTACTAGGACATGTGTATTAACATTTAGTACCATGATCCAGCATTAATTTAAATAAGTAAATTCGACAGTTTACGTCGGATTTTTTTTCGTTCACCGATTTCAGGTTTAAATAATTCCTTAACCGTAAGTAAAATATAAAATATAGATATAATTTTGTTGCACCGTTTAAAATTAGCAAAATATAAAATCAGCATGCAAAATATTATGAAACAGGATTGTTTTTTTTTAAATCATAGGTAATCGAAAATAAACTTAATGAAGAAATAAATTCGCTTAAATCTAAATTAATACTGAAATGGAGAAAACATTTGGTTTTTTTTTATTTTTACGCTACTTTCAGCCATTTTTCAGCTAGATTATAGTGTCCATTTTATACAGTGGGAGTACCCATTTACATGTATAACCCCGGACCCTCGGCAAGAAAACTGTCAATTAAGGTTATAGTCACTCATAAATAAATAAATAAATAAATAAATAAATAAATAAATAAATAAATAAATAAATAAATAAATAAATAAATAAATAAATAAATAAATAAATAAATAAATAAATAAATAAATAAATAAATAAATAAATAAATAAATAAATAAATCAATCAATCAATCAATCAATACAGGTCTGATTATCAATTAACACAAATAACCAATTGATTCAATAGGACCCCACACAAATCAATAGAAAATACGCACAAACACCAAGCAAATCACAAAACTAACATGACTAAGTACGCAAAAAATAAGGCATTAAACAGCTTTAGTAGAAATAAAACAAAGTACCAAAAACACAGAGAGATTACAAACCCAGACGCTAAAGACACACATACACTTCAGTACCTCTAAACATCAATCAATCTCAATATCAATCAATCACGCCTACAAACCAATAAAAGAACTCCTTCTTAAGCACTAATAAATCAAAAGTACAACTCCAAAATCAATCCCAAGACCACCAATATATCAATTAATATTTACATTACCAATGTCTTTCATCAAAATCATAAATTTCTATTGGTTCATACCGTTACAGATGTAGAATCGTTTATTACATCCCTCCGCTCGTCACTGAAAATGTGCTTCGGTCAACGCTTCATAAGTCAATGAAACTTCAAAAAAATGCATTCAATTCTTCAAAATATATCTAAGCACCATTTATCATTTATCGGTCGCAAATAACAGTCAATTTTAACCAATCAGAAGTAGCTATTGCATTCACTCCTACCTTTATTATGTTGAAGAGGCCATTATGTTGTGGCACTGATATGCCAAATGCATGCTTTGCCTGACTGGTCAAGATATGTAAGGCCACAGCGACTGTAAATCCACTGACCAGTTGTTCGGACATATAGGTGGAAATTAATCCGAATCTAAGTTTTCCTAGTAATATCTGAAAAATTCCAATGTATTCAAACATTGTATTAAAATCTAATAAAAGAAGTAATGACTTTTTTTCGATTATGTAAGATGAGTTGATTTAGCTATATGGCTAACTACGTCGTACATATTTGTGGTCGTATTTCGAACATGATAGTGTAACTTAAATAGTAAGTAATGTTACAATGTGTTCTGAAAAATAAAAATAGAAACTCATTTCGAAGTATACTAATAGCTGCAACAGACGCATCTGAGTGTACAACCTAAGAAAAGCAAAATAATCCAGTAAACCAAGTTCTACGTTTTTGCTCAGTTAAAATCTCAACCCCCGGACCCTTCCGCGATACAGCATCAACCACGCATTAATGTACTTCTACAAATAATAAAACGGAGAAGATATTTTTAATCTTCTGTCAAGCAATTATATACTCATTTTTACTATTTGACTATTTATTATATATGAGCATTTGCTTCCGATAAAACATTACTTTCAAAGTTTATAACTTGTCTTTCATTTCGTAAGTAATTTTAAGGGGGTACGTAATTAGGCATTTTACTTATTTAAGACCTGTTTTAGCCACTTAAGTCATTTTGTAGATTTACAGTCATTAGCGCTACATCGATCATTTTTTATCCACCATCGAAACAGGTATAAATTTGTATTTTAAAGGTCAGTAAATAGATTTTGTGTTGTTGGTGTTTGTTTTGCGGTTTGTCTATACCCGGACTTGTAATTTTCGGCCATTGTTGTTCTGTCAGTTTCCTTCCTAGTTTTCATGCAAATAACAAAGCATGTAAAACAACAAGGCCATTCATTTTTTAACTTACCATAAAAAGTCCTGATACAAACGAAACCGATGTTGCTATTTGTATTTTCCTTTCATTGATAATATTGGCCATTTCCATGGATTGCTCGGTGGTATTTGATTGGTTCGCTTGCACCATGACATCAGAAATTTGGTGATCCTGCATGGCGACATCTATCACAGAAGCCATCATTAAACTAATGACAGCTACAGCTCCTAATTGAGGAAAACAAAACATATATATTTTCAAGGTACTCGCTACAAGACACTAGAGGCTCTTAAGAGCCTGTATCGCTCACCCGACTTACAAAAAAAAACTTTTTGAATTTCCAATCAGCAGCAAGTTGTAGGACAGTTTCTGAGAAGAAGCAGTTTTTATGTTTTTTTTCTTAGGTTAGTATGTAAAGTGATGCCCCATGGTGGCAGCAAACTTGTATTTTATTTGGATAAAAAAAAACCTAAAAATTAGTAGAGGACCATACTATATCACATATCCTTCTGCAAAGCGGTTTGTGGGATAACAAATTTTTAAAATTTCAGCCAATCAGAAGGCATTTGCAGTTCTGGCAGCCTTGTTGAATTTTCTATTTGCTCGGAAAACTTTAAATAAGAAGATTACTATCTAAGATTCACTTCTGCATTATTTGGTTTACTTGTGAGGAACAGTTTAAGAGAAGAAGCTGTTTGTAAGTTTTCCCATAGGGTCCTATGTTAAGCTGTGTTCCACGGTGGCGGCCATCTTGGATTTTGGATCACCACAAAGAACTCAAACTTTGTAGAGGACCATCTAAGGTACATTTATGCAATATTTCAAATCAATCTGCCATGCTGTTTGTAAAAAGACGATTTTTGAAATTTCAGCCAATCAGAACCCATTAGTGGACCTGGAAGCCATGTTCAATTTGCAATTGGCTCGAAAACCTCAAAATAACAAGATAATAATAATAAGATAAATATCCATCCATCATTTCTTCATAATTTGGCTTCATTGTGTGGAACAGTTTCCGAGAAGAAGTTCTTTGTATGTTTTTACCACAGGGTCCTATGTTAAACTAAGCTGTGTTCCACGGTGGCGGCCATCTTGGATTTTGGATCACCACAAAGAACTCAAACTTTGCAGAGGCCCATCTGAGGCACATTTATGCAATATTTCAAACCAATATGCCATTCAGTTTATGAGAAGAAGAATTTAAAAATTCAGCCAATCGGAACTCATTTATGGCTCTGGAAGCCATGTTGAATTTACAATTGGCTCGAAAAACGCTAAATAATAAGATAATTATCCAACTTTCATTTTCTTATTAATGTGGCTTCATTGTGTGGAACAGCTTCCAAGGAAGAGTTGTTTGTATGTTTTTCCCATAGGGTCCTATGTTAAAATATGTCCTGCGGTGGCGGCCATCTTGGATTTTGGATTGGCACAAAAACTCAAACTTTGTAGTGGACCATCTAAGGTACATTTCTGAAAAATTTCAAATCAATCTGACAAGCAGTTTATGAGATGATTTTTGAAATTCAGCCAATCAAAAAGCGTTAATGGCTCTGGCAGCCATGTTTAATATTTGATCAGCACCGAAAACTCAAAACTTTGTAAAGAACCGCCCAAGCATTCCTTCCAAGTTTGGTTCCAATTGGCCAAGGGGTTTTGAAGAACAAGATTGAAATGTGAAAAGTTTACGGCCGACGACGACGACGCTGACGATGACAACGACGACGACGGACGCAAAGTGATGATAATAGCTCACATTGACCCTTTGGGTCAGGTGAGCTATAAAGAAACGGATTCGCACGCCTCGCACGGACCGGGACGCTACATTATTTATCCGACTTTGAACAGTTCAACACTTCCTTCGCCCGGACGATCCTATAAGTTATTTGTTAATGACCAGTTGCAGAATGTGAAGCTTACAATTTCTGGACTAGAAATTATAATAGTTTCGTTTTTCCACTGTAGTGATATTACGATTTCACTTGACAAGCCATTTGAAATAATATATTAATGTTACGTCTTACCTATAGACAAGTGCCTTGATGTTCCCAAGAAAAAATATGTGAGAGGTCCAAAGAAAGCTGTATATAATCCACAAATCGGCGGCAGTGTTGTCAAAAGCCCAAAAGCCATTCCTATATATTAAAAACATAAAAAGTAGTTAAAAAACATACTATATATATAATCGCGTATAGCTTATAGAAATATATTTATCAACTTTACACATAAATAAACGCGTTAAGGTTAGTCGTCTAATATAGATCTCCCTTCCTGCCTGTCAAAATTGAGTTTGCGAGTTAAAGCAGTTTCGACTGTAAGAGATCTCCTTCCTGTCTGTCAAAATTGAGTTTGCGAGTTAAAGCAGTTTCGACTGTAAGAGATCTCCTTCTTGCCTGTCAAAATTGAGTTTGCGAGTTAAAGCAGTTTCGACTGTAAGAGATCTCCTTCCTGCCTGTCAAAATTGAGTTTGCGAGTTCAAGCAGTTTCGACTGTAAGAGATCTCCTTCCTGCCTGTCAAAATTGAGTTTGCGAGTTAAAGCAGTTTCGACTGTAAGAGATCTCCTTCCTGCCTGTCAACATTGAGTTTGCGAGTTCAAGCCCGGTCGACTTGAGGCAGACAGAGTGTTCACTCCAACATTAGTGAGCAATGATTGTCAGTTTTTCAGAGGTAGAGGGATATAAACCGGAACTAGAACTTCCTTCAAAACTTAAACACACGAATACATGGTATTGGTACATTTGCATTCTGTATATAAATTGAGTGTTTGATTGATTGATTGATTGATTGATTGATTGCAGTCTTTTGTCTTTTGTAGCAGCTTAAGTGAGCTGTAACCTTTTGCGGGCATAACTCCATTGAATAGACTGATAAATTCTGATCGATTCCCAGTTAACTTTGTAGATGAAAATTAGAATGTATTTTTCATATTTTCAAATTAATACACTAATTTAGAACACAAAAAATTTAGTATGTTTCATTAAAATGCAGTAAAACGGTTTATTATTATATTTCAGTAAGAACGTGATTGTAAGCAGGTGTGTTTCTATTTATAGACAGTTATCTTGTACACAAATTTTGTTCGCCATAAAGATACAAGGTACACATTAGACAATGTGTCTTGACAATATATTCGTGTAATTTAATGATTTTTCAGAAAAAAAAAAAAAAAAAAAAAAAAATAAATAAATAAATAAATAAATAAATAAATAAATAAATAAATAAATAAATCTCACCTTGAGGTATTTGCATAATTCCTACAGTTATACCAGAAAAAATGTCGTTTATTAGACATTTCCGAATATTGTACTTTCTTAAGCTGCCGATGATTGGTAAATTGGAAAGTAAACACGACTTTAGGTTCTGTACGGACAAGCCTTTAGAGACACATTTTTTTATTTTGTGAATGCATCTTTCCTCGGATTTCTTTTTGAAATATTTAGCATTGAAGTCTACCACTCGATGTGTGTCGTTTTGTGTATTCGATAGTTCCTCATGATCAGATAATAATATGTCGGAATCCGCTGCATTTTCCATATTTACAACAAGACACAAACCACGTGTTTACCACACTATTAACACGTACAAACAATACAATCAATACACATCGCCGTGTATCGGTTAAGCATGAGCAGTTTAAATCGCTATTGCAAATAAAAAACCGTCGAAACAGGTTTTAATTTGTATTTTAAATGGTTACTTTATAGATTTATACGTTCTAAATTTTGATTCTAAAAATGATTTAAATAAACATTCAGTATACAATGTAATAATACGTCATTTACATCATCCTCACAAGTCAGGGTTTCTGTGTCCACATACTGTTGTTCGCATAATTTATTTTCGTGTAAAATAAGCATAAATATACATTCATTTATTATCTTTGTCGAATGTTAAAAAATAACTAAATGAAATATTTTCAATTGTAGAAAATTTTAAGTTAAACCCCAGTGTTGACATTTTTTTTTCAATTTCTTTAATTGAATGCGCCACTTATGACAGTGGTATGTCAATATATTTATTTTGAGTTCGATATATAAAGAAGATTAATAAAACAGCTTTCAACAGCGTCAACTTAATTTTTTAATAGTGGACAAAAGTGATAGAAAGGATAATATTATGTTTTTTCACCATACGGATATGTAAATAGTTGTTTTTTATGGGATTTTTGACTAAATTTCTCATTGAATTTTCAACATGAAGATTGAGTATTTTTAGGCTTTACTGTTTTTACCATTTTCTTTGATTTTTCACTTTGTTCTGTTTTTTTTTTTTGTTTGAATCGCGTAGTTTGTCAGCAATTTTTCAGTGATATCATGGCGTCCAGTTTTTATCTGAAGAAAAAGCCAAAGTATCCGTAGAAAGCACCTGACCTTAGGTAGGAAAACTGACAATTCTTGTCAATTTTGTATTTAATATGGAGTCGAGTTCACCCCACCCGCACTGAGACTCGAACCCGCAACGTCAATGTTGACAGACCACGTGATCAATAGTGACGAAACTACCTTTACAATCGGCCACCGAGGCCCCTTTACTGTTATGTCTACAGCGTTTAGCTCTGTCGAATGCTTGTTGGAGAAACTTTAACAATGTCTTAAGTTCACATATTAAGTGTGGATGTTTTGGCCAAAGTTTTCTATAGTAAATGTCAGCGTTCTTTTGGCAGAGGTTTTTGCGCGACAAATAAACTGCTAACCGCGTATAGTCGAGCTAATACTCCTTTTGTAGATCCAAAAATGTACAAATTAACAATTATTTACCACATTTAGTCGCGTTAAGAAATCCGGTGGTTTTTCCCTTTAATAGGGCAATTTTCCTTTGTTAATATTGATCTAAAATTATTATAATTTAAAAATGACACATTTTAATACTGTTTTGCAACATTTACGCAATGTCGCTTTAACATATTAATGCTTCTAATTTTCATTGAGGTACCATATGGATTGGATTGGATGTCTGCTTTACGTCCAGCGAGCATTATTTCAGCTATATTTAGGACGGGAACAAGTTAACAAACAATAAATCGACGGAAAATGGTGGTGGGATGGGTCACAGGGAATACAACTTTGACTGCCACTGGAAAAATATGGAGGTTTGGGTAGGGGCGGAAAATTTAGCCTTTTTTAGCGGCTACAATGAGCCTACTCTTTTTCGAAATCTACAAAAGGGATCTTTATCGTGCAAGGAGCGTGGCACTCTCCAAACACGTTAACCACTACGGTCCTTGGTCAGGCTTTCGTATTATGACCTGACAACCCCCCAACGACAGGGTGCCCCCTATCCGCCGCCCGGGGACGCGCTGGGCTGCTCTGTGGGTAGGGCACTCCTCGGGTACCATATGAAAAGTGTTGTGCAATAAAGAATAATAATAGTATTCCTGCATCCAACTTTCATTTCTGCATAAACCGCATTAAAAAAGTGTGTCGCGTCCTTAAAGTACTTGAAACCACAAACAAGTCTGTATGTGGTTTCAATCTCGTTGTTTGAAAGCTGTGTAGCGCCACTTTCTGCAATTTTTCAGCGATAGCACGGCGTTCAGTTTTTACTGGGAAGGGAAGCAGGAGTTTTCGTAGAAAACCCCTAAACTTAGGTAGGAAAACAGGCAATCCTTTTCAATTTAATTTAATCTGGAGTCGAGTTCACCCTACCCACAGTGATTATTTAAAATAATCAATCAACATAATAAACAGATCAATCGATTGATTGGTGTTGAATGGCGAGCGAAGTCAAGAGCTAGCTAACAAACGTTAGTTTCAATAGACTGTGAAATAGTGTTAATTACCACAAAATATTGTTAGTATACGAGCAAGTCAATTTTCATAATCATTTCATCAACTCAAGAACTGTCCAATCAGATTTCTAGAAAATATTATCTGAGGGAAATCTAACTTTGAAAAGTTTTATGTTTCATTTATTCTTTTGATTGATGCTAACATTACTTGCAGGAATTTTTCACTTTTATCGTGGCGTTTGTACGGGGTAGAAAGCCGGACTGGCCCAAAAGGATCCCCCACCTTCGTTAAGACGACTGGCAATCCCAGTCAATCAAGATTGGAGAGAGGCAAATATTTGCTATTTTTCTTACATAAACATGATTACAGGTATCGAGCTTTTTTACCATTAATAATCTACCTTAATCAGACATGCTGTACTTCGTGTTGATTACTCTGTTAACACGTCTATTATTCTGCATGGTTTTTCTTTGAAGAATAGAAATAGGACCACATTTAAGTGTGCTAGTAAAATAAAAAAAAAGACATGTTAAAATTCAACACTGTTGACATGGTTACTGTGCAGTTTATTATATATTTATAAACTGAGTTTGGCTGTTTATTATTAGGCACAAACAAACCCAAACCATGTTGTATCATATAACTTGTTCAAAATTTGAAGTATTCCTTCAATAAAACGTAATCAACTAAGAAAACGTTTATTGCACTTTAAAGAACTCAATAAGTGTAAATCAAATATTTTGTTTTTCACCATATAAACGCTGCAGCTTCCACCCAGATATTTTAAAACTACATGTAAAGGACATATCAATTTAAAAAATCTGTTTAAAACTGAAAAATTGCATTGTAGGAACTCAAGCAAGATCTATTGACACATATTTTGTTCAGCTTTCGAAGCCTTTATAAAATAGTATTTAAAAAAAATCTTACTAACGAGGCAGCGTGGTACCTATTTTTATTTGGTTGAGATATCCTTGAATCAACACGTTGGTGAGATAAGAATTTCACTTTGCTTTTCCCGTAAAAATGTATTGACGTGAACTGTCGGTTTTTTTGTTGTTTTTATTTACTTTGCCTCTTTCAATATCAACATTAAAACAACACATCTGAGCTTTCATGACCAAATACGTTTAACCAAAACATCTATACTTGAGATTACTTTCAGGGTAATTTTACTTGTTTACGTCTTTCAATAGAACAGCACCGGATTTTTTTAACGAATTAGTGAGAAATAGAATGAAACACCGATTGGAGGGCAAGACAGGAAAATCTCAGACCACCAGTAGTAAAGCAAGACGGGAAAATCTCGTGTGAAAGATTTCTTTTGGTCTCCAACTCGGCAGAACCTCATTGAAGACCAGAAAACTTTTCACTTGGGTGCCTGAGATGTATAGGATCTAACACGAGTGGGAGGGGAAAACGGGAAAATCTCAGATTTCTGGTCTCCTCGTTAGAGACCGAAAAGAAATCTTTCACGCGAGATTTTCCCGTCTTCAAGTTATGAGTCAAAAACCAATAAACCGAAACACATCAAGGCATCAACTCCAAAACGATTCATCGAACAGTTTCGTACTCAAAGACAAAATGAAGGTTTCCATGAGAGGAGTATTTTTCCAGTTTATTGTCTGCTTCTATCTTCTATGACTTTCGAGTGATAATGATAAAACGATTGGAGGCCTCAGGTCAAGGTCACTTCTAAACTTCGGCCTTGAGACTTTCTTGAAAGGCATATCACAGAACAACAAATGGTGAAGACCCAATGTGTTTTTCGAGCAACGTTTTGTGAGTTTTTGCGATCAGCGGAGTCAATTTGTTTTGACAAATTATGACACAAAGTTCCTCATTTCTCAATTTTTAGTTTTCCTGTATCTCTTATGGTTCTGGACTTATTTCGATAACAAGGTTTTCGGTGTTGGGGCAGATAACTCTGTCAAGAAAAAGCATTCGGCTTGAAAAACGCTGCCTCGAATACAGACTTTAGTTCAGGTCTATAATCCAAAGTTTCGAACTCTCAAATCGAAAAGTGGCGGAACTTGACTACATAGGTAACTGTGCCATTTTTAAGGTAGAATAGACTATCTCTGTGGTCCTGAGTAAAAAAAAATACATGGTTGTCAAGGACTTTTGTGGCTGTTGCTAAGGACAAAATGCTACTTCCGGTTGCAAAATGACATAATTTCAGTAAATTATATCATCCTGATTTAAAAATATATGGTTGCTAAAGACTTTTAGTAATGGTTACCTTGTTGCTATGGTATGAACTTGACCCATGACCATTGAAATTGGACACAAATGGAAGGCCCAGATTTGGTGATCATATTAAACCTATATGTTTACTATTTTATCTCTAACAGTTTTCAAGTTGTATGCAAAAAACTGATTAACCGAAACGAGTCAAGGGCTGTAACTCGAAAAGCCGCTCATCGCACAGTTTCGGACCTAATGTATCAAATGAAGGTCTTGATGAGAGGAGTATTTTTCCCGTTCAATGTCTTCTTCTATCTTTTATAGTTTTTGAGTTGTAATGATAACAAGATTAGAGGCCTAAGGTAGAAGTCACTTCTGAACTTTGACTTTGAGATTTTCTTTAAGGACATGTCTTCCTTGGCATGGATGTTCCGAGACTGGGCTACACCTTTACCCATACATGTATACATATATAGTGTTGATACTTATAGTCTCTGAAAAAAATTAATCATTACAAGTTCTATTTTTACAATATGTTCCAATTGACCTCAACTTATAAAACATAATACGCATGCAAAAAATAATCATGATTAAAATTATTTTTACTGTATACAAATCAATCTGTTACTCACCTGTTATAACAAGTCTTTTACGCTGAATCTTAATCTCATTCTTTAACATTTATCACATTTATAATCAAGTTGTATGTTGGATTCTTACTATAATAATCCAATTTCTAAAAATTTTGAATAGTTCGAACTACTTATCGTAACTTGTCCGAAAGAATGTTGTACAAATGAATGATACGTAGGAAAATGTCTTATATTTTGGATAAAATTTGATAACATCAGTAGTTTTATGCAGTCTTTTTAAATTAATGGTCACAATTCAGGTCCACATGGCAAAATTGTAATAAAACGTATTTTCTCTTTTTAAAATACACACCCTCTAAATGATTAAACGAGATAAGAAAAAGACTGTCTTACAACTACATAAATGAGACGAGTAATCTACGTAAATGATAGCTCACCGAGGCTTCTGTCTAAGATCATTATGGAAAAAAGTATTTATTTAAATATAGTCTATTACGTTATCAATTGACCACTTTTCATTTAAGCGGGGCCTCGGTGTTCGAGTGTGTTATAAGGTAGTTCGTCTACTATTGATCACGTGGTCTGTCATCACCGAGATCGACTCCATCTGAATTGACAAGGATTACCAGTATTCTCCGGTACTCTGGCGTCCTCCACCAGTAAAAACTGAACGCCATGATATACCTGAAAAATTGCTGAAAGTGGTGTTAAAACATTCAAACAAGCAAACTTTCGAGTTAAGTACACATAGCGGGTTAAGGAAAAAATAACCCTCGAGGGATATATTTTTTATTTCAGGACATTAATGAAGCTCACAGTCCAGTTGTATCGTGCATGGATGTCAACGTTACCTGTAAGAAAGCCACATTGCGACAAATACATACACGATATAATACATCAGCAGGCTTATGTTAATGGACAATGGGTTGAAGCAAAGAGCGGCA
The DNA here is from genome assembly GCA_944474755.1 of Limnoperna fortunei. Taxonomy (NCBI): domain Eukaryota; kingdom Metazoa; phylum Mollusca; class Bivalvia; order Mytilida; family Modiolidae; genus Limnoperna; species Limnoperna fortunei. The sequence continues at coordinate 35,241,515 of OX104115.1, forward strand.
AGAAGTTTAATGGTAATACGTTTTCAAATGACTATTTTTAAGCTCTTGGTATTGTGCATTATTTTTTCTGTTTCGAAAGAAGAGAATCACATATGTACATCATTTGTTATGCGCACAGATAATATGGTAAGCATATAAGTTAATTTGCATGAGGAGAGGCCGTCTGCATGGAACCTCGAGATGTCGCGGGTGTGATGTGGTTACAATGTTAATGTACAAATCGGACTGGAGTTCTAGTTGGGCGTCATTTCTAGCTGTGTACAGTGTGTGTATATATTAGTACAAAAAAGACAAGTAAAATCGTAGAAAACAGCAAAAAATCATGAATAACACATCTTGTTTTCGCATTTTATGGCTGTAAATAGTGTATGCGCACGGTGCATATAACAACTACTATACCTCATTAAAAGATATTGATGCTTTCATACACGTACACGTCGCAGCATCTAATGTGTTTGCATTTTTTTACATTGTTATTTTTTTTATTCAGAAATCAACTTCTGTTGTATTTTGACCCCCATTTTAACCTATATTTATATATTTGTTTCTCACACTTTTCACAACTATTAAACACTTTTGTTTGTCTGGTGCATCAATTTCATATCACCTTAAAACCTCTCGCCCCCCCCCCCCCTTTCCCACGCACATGTTTGTTTTTAATTTTAATTATTTTAGTGTGTGCATGGTTAAATGTAGTTCTAAGAGTAAATATTTATTATACACGGATGTTTACTCAGTATACAATCCCTCAACTGGTGAACAGATTGGATGTGTGCCAGATATGGATGTCAATGACACAGAGATAGCAATAGAGTGCGCTTCCAAAGCATTTGATATTTGGAAGGAAACAACGGCCAAGGTACTTTTTTGTTACATTGTTATCAATTTGCACTAAAATTAACTCTTTGCCTTATTCTTAATTGCAGATTTTCCATGCAATAACCTCTCATTACAATGGCCGCGGAAAATTTCAATATGGCTGTTATAAATAAGGAATATAATAAACAACAACACTTTCAGAAAGCTGCAATGGTCAGCATCTGATTTAGGGAATAACGTTTCTGTTAAAGTATGGCTCTATTGTAAAAACGCTGCACAGTATAGTGTATAAAAAGTGTCTCGTCTTCACGATAAACCACACAATACAATAACACACACGTATATATATAATAGTGTTCCTGGGCTCAAAACAAAGCCAGTATCATATAGGGTTCTTTATTCAGATGTTGTAAAATACATTCAAAATACCCTGTAATAACAAAGTGCAACATTTAACATATAATCTATATTTAACAATATTAAAGATAAAATATTATACAGACACAATTAAGGAAAGTTTATACTTCTCCTTAGGCTTTTAAAATAACGTATACGATATAGTTGTCATTCATACAAATATATCATATTAAATCTTAGTTCAATATAAATGTTATTATATACACAGTTTAGATTCCTAAATGCACTTGTAAAATATGCATATACTAAATGCTTTCACAACTATTTGGTTGTGCAATACAATATTAATCAAAAAGTAGTAAATAAATTGCAAGCAATATTATTAATGCGCACAAGACATTACATGTTATTATACATTAAAAATCTAATAGACGCTACAATTAAGCAAAACAAACAAACATACCTCACATGTCGTGTAAAGGCTGTTTTTTCTACTCAGTCTACTTCAATTATTCTAAATTATTCAATACCTGAAGTATAATATTTACTTTCATAAATATTTGAGATATATATAAAGTAAAAATACGTAGTGCTGCTAGAATATGAAAATAGTTATCTCCCTTTAATTTGCGATATTTTCAATATGTTTTACCATTGACTTTATTTAACTTTTAAAATCACACTCTCGCACTTATACGTTCTGTTAAAATACGATCTTTACATTAAATTGATATTTTAACTGTTTTATATAATTTTATCAGTATTGTATGAAAATCAACTTTATTTAGTTCACTTCTACATATTAAACTGATATCATCATAAGTTTAAATAAAATTTACCAATATTTACAAAACATTCATATCGATCACACACTAATTAAACTTTATCATTCATTTACGCACTTATGTAACAATCACACATCTAAGTCATTCTAAAATGTTATTTAATGAAATATTAATGTAATTAAGTAAATTAGTAAGAAACTGACCTTTGAAATAGAAACAGGATTTTCCCAACAAACAGGTAAATTTACTTCAAAGTTAAATATGACCAAGACCATAAATATGTCTGCCAACATGAAGAACAACTAGTCAAACATACCCAATGAACAACAGATTCCCGCCAAAGTTACTGACCAATTAAATGACCACAGAAATGACCTATAGTAAAAATAAGATACAGTTCCGCCTGAGTAAACTAGCAGACTACAAATATACTGTTAATAAAATATATTAGTCAGGTACTGAAAACAAATAAATAAAAGCATTTTATTACGCTGAAAATAGAACATGAGTATAATTATCAATACTGTAAATAAATAAACTACTTATCATAAAAATATAGCTCTACCACACATATATATATATATATATATATATATATATATATATATAATATATATATATATATATATATATATATATATATATATATATATATATATATATATATATATATATATATATATATATATATATATATATATATATATATATATATATATATATATAGCTCAAATATTTTACAATAGGTAAATGCAACGCTGTAAATTGCTTAAGATTAAAGATGGAAGAGCTGTAAGAGGTGCTCTGGTCAGAAATGATTCTTATGTAGCGCTTCTCTGATCCTGAATCTATAGATTGTCTTAATCATACCATTTAATTCATTATTAAATTACATTTGACCACTGTGATATCGTGTTCCGCACACTGAGAAAGATAAATATTTTATAATTTGAACATAGCTCAGATCGATTACAAAAATAGCCTATCATAACATAGATTAGCTAATTACTTTCTTTTATAAATGCATCAAGTGGTCAAGGTAGTTCGTCTACTATTGATCACGTGGTCCGTCAACACTGAGATTGCGGGTTCGATTCTCACTGCAGGCAGGGTGTACTCAACTCCAATCTTAATTGACAAGGATTGCCAGTTTTCCTACCGCAGGTCGGGGGTTCTCTCCGGCTTCTTCCCTCAATAAAAACTGGACGCCATGAAATAGCTGAAAAATTGCTGAAAGTGGCGTTAAAACACCATTCAAACAAACAAAATCAATACATCAATACTCGCTCAAAAAAGAAAGGCCGCTATCTCTTACCCCAGGAACACACAGCTGATACAATCTTAACGCTGCTGCAAGGTATAGAGACGACATTATACGGTCTCATTTATTGCCCGTATTTGACATTCAAAGCTAAATTTTTCAACACGACAATGCCCGCCCACATACAGCACGTGTAACAGTAGATTTTTTAGAGCAACAGAATTTAAATGTGATCCGTTGGCCTTCACGATCTCCGGATCTTAACCCAATTAAACATTTATATTTCATGGTAAAAGAACTCATGAACAAGAAGTGTGCCAATTTTTACATTTCTGTATCAATTATTCATATGATAAATTGTTAAAATAATACATGAAGTAAAATTCCCATTTTTGTATGTCGCGTTTTTTTTTGAGTGAGTATACTTGTAACTTGCAATAATGTTAAAACCTATCTTCAATTCATAATTCATGGACTTGTTTGTCTCTTGTATTCAATCGCAAATATTATATGAAATTTACTAGAACTATAAACACATGAAACATGGTATATCGTACCATTAATATCTAAACTAAAATTTAATCTCACGAGTATATTCGTGTTTTATTGTCTCTGTAAGATTTAACACCACCAGAGCCAACCCGTAGCCTGGTATCATGTCTAGCTACAAGTTTCACCAGATACAGTACGACAGGAACTCAGGCTATACAACTTAGGAGATAACTGTATTGTATTTGAAATTTGCCGGCATCAATTGGTGATCTGATGTTCGGAAATTGAGTTTACTGGCGACGCAGTAAACAGTAATCACCAATTGATGTCGGCAAATCTTTAAATACATCACGGTTATCTACATTCTAATGTTACTTCAATACTCAACTATATTTACTGATTAAAAAAGGAATTTTTATTTACCGGAAATAACGTCTGCGCTTGCGTTAACATCTCACGTGATCAATCATGGAATTGGTGCCATGAAATTATTAACGTTATTCAATCAGAATCGACTTTATATTAAGAACTGCATTAGAATTATGATTTTCTAGACCCCTCGTGTATGTTCCTGTACATAAAACTTTGAATGTTTAATGTTGAACCTTATATTTACCATTGAATCTTCTGCAGCAACAAGTAGAAAAGCAAGAGGATCGTAATTACGACAGGTCAAAAGATAGTTTTGAAACAAGAAAAACTAGTCGTGTACTATCAAACTTTAATATGACTTTTTGACTTGCTATTGTTATAATTTCATAGGAAAGGAGTATTGTCCTAAGGCGCTGGGTTGACATGTGTGACAAAAATAAAGAAAACTTAGCTAAGATTTTAACAGCGGAAATGGTAAGTATATTGTGTATGGACTTGACATAAAAATAATAATAATCTTAGAAACTGTACGAGTTCTCGGCGTTCGTTATTTTTTCAATTTCCGAATTGTGAAAGCTGTCTTGTATCCAGTTAACAATTTAAGCTATTTCCCGTGTCAATAATGTTTAGGATACTTGGAAACAATATCATATACGGTCACTGACTGTTTTTTTTATAAACTATACGGTCGATGCTTCTAAGCTGCATTAAAAGGGCGATTGCAATACAAATACCTTTTTTTACAACACGTAAACGTTTTATAAAGTATGTATTGTTCAAACTTTAAAAACCTATGATTTTTAAAAAGTATATATTAAATATGTTGTCACGGAGTAGCTACTGGTTTCATTGTCATAAACACTAATGTTCTTATAAACATATTTATTATATACATATTTATTATATACATATTCCAATATACAAAATAATTATAAATACACGTCCATTCACTTTCACATTGTTTACATCACTGCTCTCTCATACAGAGGTACCTCAACTTTCATTAAACTCTCAAACACATAAAATTAAGGCATGACATTATTTATTTTGACTGGGGAAGAAAGATCCAAAGATGACCAGGTGCTAGACATAAACTTAATTATCTAATGATGTGTCTGACATAGGTCATTTAAGCAATTTCGTTGATTATACAGTCTAGTGACCCAAAACAATTGCATAACAGAATCTGCTAACTATTGCCTTCATGACATACCTTCCCCGACCAGGTGTGGCGTCACGACACACAAGTTCAAACACATCACACTCTCAAACAAGAAATACAACACAATACATAATACAAATATTAACATGTATGTAAATGAAAAGGACTCTGACTTATTGTCTATATTTAGATTTTATAAATGTTAAAAGTTTAAAATATTAAAATTAGCTTTTCTTTACACCCTGACGAAAGTCATTTATTAATTTATAATTAGCAATTTCGCACTTTTTAACCCACTGCGTTTCGCCACTTCCTACACCGCATTTAGTAGTGTTTTTCAAGTCTCTTCGATTCATTCCTAGATCTCGACATATCAAATATCTCAAGAATGTCACCGTTTACTATTTCCTCAACATTAATATACTAGTCATCAGAATACTCAGTTTTACCTTCTTAGTAATTGCATTAATTCTTCTAAATGAAAATCCACACATAGTCGTAACGAACATTCTTTTTTTCGGAACAAGAACCAATAGCGAGGAATACGGACTATTTGAAGGTCTATTAACTCCGCGGCCATGCAATTCCTTGATTTTAGTTTCTACAATTTCCCTTTGACTATATGGAATTCTATACGGCCTTTGAAACATTGGCTTGTTATTTCCCAAATCAATGGAATGCTCGACTACAGAAGTAGATCATAATTCATTATCATGGATAGCAAACACATTTTTGTACTTTTCTAACAAGACATTTAACTTTTCATGTTCATTTACAATTAAATTCACATTTATATTGAATGACTAACTTTCACTAGTGGAATGAACATTTAACTGAATTCCTTCTAAAATATAATTCTTTTAATTGCGAGCAATTGTTTTCACATATATTTCTATCATCAATATAGAATTCAATACATTCGTCATTAAAGAAAACGCAATTATCTCCCAAATCTATGCTTCACGAATTATGACGTAAAATATCTAATCCTAAAATACATTGGTATGAAAAATTAGCAGATACATACACATCATAAGAAAATTTACACGTGCTTCCTATTTCGAAATAAACATTTGGCTTTCCCAATTATATTAATTTTGTCACCCGAAGCTGACGTTATTTGCACATTACTATTTTTCGACACTTTCGCTACATCAATAAAGCTATCATTGACAATACTCACAGTAGATCCCGAATCAACTAATAAAGAAGCACCTTTTCCATTTATAAATCCCACAATTTTGGCGACACAAAATTTAGGATTTAATGCACACGAGATTATATTTTCCTGTATAATTCCAAACGAAACATTCTTAGCGGGACAAGAATTTTCATTTATATTCGGCTCAATTGGCAAAGACTTCGCGAAAGAAGAATTTCCAATACTAATCTCAGGAGGTTTCACAATTACTGCTGCCTTCCCTCCTTTCAAGGAAGCAGCTACTAATCTATCGAACTCTTTATCTTTTCTTTACAGCTTCTTTCAATATGTCCGACTTCCATACAAATATCGTATCGTTCTACCATCAGTGCGCAAATTCTCTTGGTACTTCCAAAGCTTCCTCCTGGGCTAAAATTAACTTGGCCTCTTCTCTACAGGCGACACGAGGCTCAAAATCTCATGTGAATAACTTAGGTCTTTTTCTAGTCATTTTGGATGTTTGAACAAAGTTTAAGTTTAATAGATAATTCCGTGAATCTGATAAATCTCGTCCCACCAATTCCACGATTTCATCATCACACCTCTCTATTATCCCATCAATTGCATCATTCCACCGATTTCATTATCCCAGCGCTGCCACCATAAATGTCACGAAGTAGCTACTGGTTTCATTGTCATAAACACTAATGTTCTTATAAACATATTTATTATATACATATTTATTATATACATATTCCAATATACAAAATAATTATAAATACACGTCCATTCACTTTCACATTGTTTACATCACTGCTCTCTCATACAGAGGTACCTCAACTTTCATTAAACTCTCAAACACATAAAATTAAGGCATGACATTATTTATTTTGACTGGGGAAGAAAGATCCAAAGATGACCAGGTGCTAGACATAAACTTAATTATCTAATGATGTGTCTGACATAGGTCATTTAAGCAATTTCGTTGATTATACAGTCTAGTGACTCAAAACAATTGCATAACAGAATCTGCTAACTATTGCCTTCATGACAATGTCATGTCGTTAGGTCTATTGTTATAACTACGTGTTTTTTTTATTTAATTATAATTATTTTCATGCATATTGTAATAAACTGAAAGTTTATTTTTTTTACAAATGTACCTTGCACACAATATTTAGCTTATTATTGATGAAGGAACAACACTATAATCGTTGCATCGAAGAAAACAATTAACTACTGGAATCGTTTTGATTTGTTACATAAAATATCTCAACTGACCCAATGAAATGCAATATACGGGAAGCGTTAACAACATGCATGCAACCTAATTTTGTAGGGAAAGCCACTACAAGAATCTATTGGAGAGCTTAATTATGGTATTGGGTTTCTGGAATGGTTCTCGGAAGAGGCCAGGCGCGTTTATGGGGACATAATACCATCCCCTGTCAAATCGAAGAGAATGCTGGTCCTCAAACAGCCTATTGGCGTCAGTGGTATGATAACACCGGTAGGTCAAATAATATTGTTCTGGAAACACGAGAATTTAAGTAAAATATATAATCATTTAAACATAAACTATTAAAAGGAGATTTTATTTTTATATAAGTATTAGTAATGCTAGAGTACACGACAGTGAACTGTGGCATTTATTACAAGAAGGTGAACGGCATATACGTTAAATTCAACGTGGCAATACCAGCGCACGAAGGTGAACGCGAAAATTATATGCAGAGATATATAGTGTGACTACAATTACTAAATGATGTCACGTGACACTGAAATGATAAAACAGTTATATGAGGTAATTGGAAATAGTAAAAGGTACTAAAATTACTCGAGGTAAATCGATAGAGAATTAGTACAACCGGGCAAAACAGAAGCGGTTCCGACGCACGGAAATTGTGTTATTCTCTGTATTTAGTACACTGCATCGTTTACAAAATTTTTAAGAATGCGGCTACTTTCTGTTTTTCTCCGCTTCCACAGTGGAACTTTCCACATGCCATGATAACAAGAAAAGCAGGTCCAGCCATAGCCGCAGGATGTACTGTGGTCCTAAAGCCCGCTGAGGATACGCCGTATTCTGCATTAGCTTTGTGTGAGGTAAATTATTTTTATAACTTTTATGTCATTAACTAAGGAAAACATAGGATTGTGGTGAAACAGTCCAACACTTCCTATATGAATTAGTTAAGTATTGTCTTCCATAAATGAAATCCTATATAAAATACATGTAAGTGAAGGTAATAAGAAAAAGAAATGTACCGAACACAAAGAAAACTGTCAAAAATTAACAATCCAGAAATCAAAGTCCAGGAAACTGGCAAACTTTAGTCCATTTAAGTTGCTAGTTAATTACATGTTCAACATGGTATAAAGAATAAAAAAAAAATTGACAACATAAATAGGTGAAAAGAAGAAATTTCAAACACTTTATTGTGGAAGCTGATTTTCGGAACGCGTCGTTACTTTACCACATGATAAAAGTAGCTCTATTTTTATAGTAGCTTAAGATAAAGTGGCACCGGTAATATAACAATTGACAACTATGAAATGTTATATGTGTCATTAATAAAAAACAATTGGTACAACCGCGATTTCCGTCAAGGGTCGGAAAAGTGACCATAGGCGGAAATAACTGAGGTAGGTGATCCGATTGTAATCAATAAATTATATGCAGAATTTCATATGATTTCTGACATTTCTATATTAATATTGTTTTTAGCTCGCAGAAAAAGCAGGACTGCCACCAGGCGTGTTGAACGTTGTTACTTGTAGCAGGGACAACGCTAGTAGTGTAGGAATGACACTCTGTCAGAGTCCAAAGGTCAAACATATATCATTTACAGGATCGACAGCAGTGGCCAAGGTAAACAAATGTCTTTCAAAACATATCCCCATATAGTAAATGCTTAATCATTTGACTTGATAAAGATGGGAAAATAAACAAACGATAACGATCATCAGGTTTAGGTTCAAATCATTGTTATCGTGTATAGTTATTGAAATATGTTGTTTGATTAATTGATTGATGAATTGATTGATTGATTGATTGATTGATTGATAAACGTTAAGTCATCAATATTTTAGCTTTATTCAATACAAGAACAAGTTAACAGACGGAGGAAAAGAGGTAGGAAATCGGAAGCTAATTTTTGACTTACAATGTAAAAGTATAGTGTAATAGGTAGGGGTAGAATTTACACTATTGTACAGTAGTACAGTGAGCCGCTTATTTTTTTCGAAAACTACAAAAGGGGTATTTATCGTGTCATTTCTTACACGCATTTTCCATTTGGTCCGGTGTCTGGCTTTCTGTTTTACCAACCGACAACACACAGCTTTGCTATCCGCAAAAGGGGACTTGCTGGGATGCTGTTGGTGGAGCATTGGAAAACCTCCAAGTATATTCCCAGTTATAATTGTGACTTCAGTTAGTTAAATTAAACGAATTGTGAATACATGTAGTAGTAGAGCATTTTTGACCCGATAATCTTTAGAGATCTTTGCTAATGCAGTAGTGTAGGAGGTTATGAACCTGCTGCGGTTTCCATAACCCTGACACAGAACATTTCCGATACACTAACTTGAACTTTTAAACAACGAAAGTTTCGCTACTTAAGTTTAGTTAAATCATATCATTGTAGATTTTGCTTCAACAATCGTCATCAACGGTAAAGAAGGTAGCGTTGGAAAATGGCGGGAACGCTCCATTTATTGTATTTGAAAGTTCTAATATTGACAAGGCAGTAGCAGGGGTGATGGGCAGCAAATTCAGAAATACTGGACAGGTTGTTGTCAGAGTAGTTCTATTTTGAAAAAAGAACATCATACGTCATTTTGCTAAATAATAATGGCAATAGCATTTGCTTTGTTTAGTTTAACCAATAGGTTTCCTAAACTATATCTCAAACTCTTCGTCATAAACAATTGACACAATACATGTATCATTTCTGAACGAAATAATCAACGTTTATGTATAAACTGCAAATACGATTATATTACTTTTGGAAAATCGACAGGTCTTACTTAGTCATTGTTAGTGGTGATAACAGTCAGCTGCTAGAACTGTAGCAGTTGAAACTTCCGCTTGTAGGTTTGCACCATGCTTCGATTTTTATTGTTACAACCTGCTTTCACTCTCAGATCAGTACGTGATGCTAACTGAACATTAAATATCTAACTATTAATCACTCAAACTAAACACTTAATGGCACGCTATGCAATTTTGTTTACAAAGATGTAAATTACAAAGCAGCTCTAAATACACGTATATCATCATGAGAGCAGCTGCGTGCAAAGTTTGTTTGTTTGACTGGGTTTTAACGCCACTTCAGCAATTTTTCATCTGTATTGTGGCGTCTAGTTTTTGTTGTGTGAGGAAGACAGAGTTCCAGAGAAAAACTCCGACCTTCGTTAAAACTGGTTAGCGTTTTCTGTCAAAATCGAGGTCGAGTAACCCTGCCAGCGTGAGACTTGAACCCGCAGCCTCAGTGTTGACAGGCACGTGATCAATAGTAGACTAACCACCTTAGCCACTCGGCCACCGAGGCCCCTTCTTGTGAAGCCAAACAAACTATAGGATTGTAATACGGTAATAAGAGTTGAAACAGTTTGTTTTATATATTTAAAATTTACACAACACATACAAAATATATTAAAATTATCGGGACAATTTAATAAATTGTCACAAATTGTAACCAATTAAGTCAATTTATTATGTTATATTATCAGGCCTGCATTTCCGCAAATAGAATTATGGTACAAGACTCTATTTACGACAAATTTGTAAATACATTGGCCCAACATATGAAAAGAGAACTAATTTGCGGCGATGGGTTCGATCCAAAATCAACACAAGGTCCACTTATCAACGAAAGAGCCGTTGCAAAGGTACATACACAATGTATAGTCAAAGTTAAATCTATGTCATAGCGGTTTTTTTTCTGTTCGCAATTTAAAAAACAATAGCAAAAAAAGAAATCGATTAAATAGCTAAAGCTCTCAAGCTGCGATTTCAGTGAAACGATTGAAATTATGGTTTGTTTGAATGGTGTTAATTGTTTTTAACGCTACTTTCATTGAAATTAATATGATGATAGGAATAAACTATATGTGGTCCAATTTCATAAAAGATCTCAAATTTGAGGATTTACTTAACTTATCCTCAAATAAAATAGTGACCAATCAGATTGATGGAAAAATTAAATTCTAGGAAAATTTCAAGATTTTGAGGAATGACTCAATTTAAGTTTATACCGAGTTCTACTTAAAATCGGCTCACCGAAAATTTAGCTCGTGATATCATGTCTGTTTTTATCTAATATTTGTTACATTTGTTGGTTGTAAATTAAATTAATAGTCTCAGTTCATCAAACTTTTTATTATTTTTATTATCTCGCCATGTCTGTGTCCATCCTTTTGATTAATTGTTTGTAAACTTGTTCTCGTTTTGAACATTGTTAATTGAGGAATAAGCAATCATTTATTCAATCAATCTTAAAACCGTTGCAAATGTAACCGGAAGTCTTAAGATGATGAACCGGGGATAGTAAATAAGGAGAAGGACTTGAAGATGCCGATGAGTATTCAGGAAATGATAAGTCAACGACAGATAAAACCATGCTTAAAGGCACACAAAAAAATTAGTAACAAAATGCAGATGCTCCGGAAAGGTATACAACTCCTGCATCCGTCGCATCCAATGAGTTAAGAAATGTATTAGACGAACATTAATAACATTAATTGGACGAAGGGGATGAAATTATAGACCTGGTAAGGGTAAAGAACCATTGTTAATATAGAGAACAGTGCATAATCAAGTGTTATAAACTGCACGCGCGCGTCGTTGCAATCTGAAGTCTGTCTGGTGTTCAAATTAAAAATTACAACATATAACAGCAACAAGACTCAAAACGAGGGATTATATTAAATATTTCAGTTATTAAAGTTTTATTAACAACAGATAGAATCTTTAGTAACTGATGCCAAGTCAAAGGGGCACAAATAGTAATTGGCGGTAAACGACAAGGAGGAAACTTTTATGAACCTACACTCATTAAAGATGTCACAACAGACATGAAATGTTACACAGAGGAACAATTTGGTCCACTGGCGGCTGTGATGAGGTTTGTTTATAAAACTTCTAGCTGATTTTAAAAAAAAATATTGTCTAAAGTTTAAAATGAATGCACAAGCAGTTGTATAACTATATACATAATATGTAGCCAAATTTGCCCACCTGCACCAGGATTGATTGTCCGGACGATTTTAATACTTACGACACCCTTCTAGTAGCAGTCTAAATTGTGTTCCCTGTCTCCCATTCAATACTTATGATAAGAGTACCTTGTACGAGAAGTGCAGTTATTACATTTGTATATTATTTATAAGTATATGCAGAAATAAAGATGCATACATGTATATACACCTCGCCATAAGTTAGGCAACACTAACAATTTTTTTATAATTTCAAACATCTGAATGAATATTAACTTTGTGTTATTTATGTACTAAAGCCATCATTCGAGCACGGGAAAGTTACTTTAATTAACCCCTCGGGTAAATCTTTAAATAGCAAAACCAGTTTGTCATACCGTAGTCAGCACGCCTTAAAGCCTTTTAGTGTTCATCTCCTGGTCTTTTTCGACTTCATCTTTACAGTTTTACAATGCCTAGACGGTAATTAAGTGAAGCTGAGAAGTGGCAGATTGTGGGAATGTGTAATAGTGGACAGAGCTTGCGTCAGATAGCACAAGACTTTGGCATTCACTTTAGTATTGTATCCCGGCTACTGAAACGTCATTGAGATGATGGAACTATCCAGGAACGTCCTAGTTCAGGTCGACAACCAACACATCTGAGAGAATATCGCACTCGTTCGTGTAGCCAAACGCCAACCGTTTGCCACTGCAAGATATCTTCGTGACGATTGGAATATTACAACCAGAGTAGCCGTTAGAACAGTTAACAGGCGCCTAAACAATGCAAGGCTGAGAGCTCGTCGTCCCTTGAAACGTCCCCTGTTGACACAGAAACATCGCAAAGCACGTTTAGATTGGGTACGATATCACCGTTATTGGAATATTCGAAGCTGGCGACGAGTACACTGGACCGACATAATCAGATTCCTTCTTCGTCATATTGATGGGAGCATGCGCGTGTGGAGACAACTAGGCACTGCTTACAACCAGAACAACATCCTAGGCACTACAGCGTTTGGCGGTGGTGGTGTTACAGGGTGGGAAGGCTTTTCATACGACTGTAAACTGAATCCGTATGTGGTTGATGGGACAATGACAGGGCAGAAATATCGAAATGACGACATTAACGCTATTATTGTGCCACATTTGACAATCATGCACTTGGTAACAGACCCTTCTTTGTGGATGACAACGCAAGACCTCACAGAGCTGCAATTGTACGTGATGTTATCGAAAGGGAAGCTATTGAGCATCTTCCATGGCCATCCATGTCACCCGATATGAATTCAATTGAACATTTATGGGATATCATTGGCTGTAAAATCAATAACAGAGAACCTGCTTGTCAAAGTGTAAAGGAAGTACGTGTTGCCATTCAAAATGAATGGCAGAATTTACCACATGCTACACTCCGTCGTTCAGTCAACAGCATGAGGAGGAGAGTTAATGAACTGTACCGGAATCGTAGTGGTTATGCGACTTTACTGAGTGTTTTCAAGTGACTTTTCTTTCCCTGAACGTTGACCTGTGATGATGTGTTTACTTTAAGTTCATGAAATTGGAGTATGCCATCAAACTTATTTTTTGACTAATGAAAGTTATATTTGCAGTGTTTTTGATATCTTTGCTTTGAACATTTATTCGTCAAACAATTAGTAAAGCGACTGTCAACATGTTGTTTGTATGTTTGTCATTAATGTTAAATAAATTGTCATTTCTTTAAAAAATATTAAAATACATTGTGTATATAAAATCTTAAATGAATCCCTGGAAAATAATAAGGTGTTGCTTAACTTATGGCGAGGTGTATAAAATGGTGTCATGCATAATTTGATGGCGTCAAAAACTCAACAAAAAATTATATAACTTCGTGACTGTACTGGTTTAAATCTTTAGTGTGCTTGAAGTATGACAGCTTGATGTTTAGTTTATCGCGCAATACTTTGTAATGCAATCAAAAGATCAAATTTCGTAATATCGAAGTTGCAACCTATTCTCAGGAAGACAGGTCTGTTCCTTCTGAGAGAATGTCTAATAGGACTAAATATTATAAGCCCGTGTACTTATTTTGTATTTTCAGGTTTAAAACAGAAGAAGAAGCCATAAATATGGCTAACAATACAAGATCTGGACTTGCAGGTTTAGTAATAATAAAAAATAAAGAAGTATTATTAAGAGCCTGGCATTACGAATAAGCAATGGATCAACTATAACAAGCCACTCTGTCGGTGTTTTGTTTGGGGGGGGGGGGGGGGCAGGGTACTAAGTTTCCGAAAGGAAAAATCTCAATATTTATCAATTTTAGAGTCGATATCAGCTTGCTCGAATTTATGCTGTAACTCATAATTCCAATATCGACACGCCTGTAGTCATTAGACCATACAATCGCACAGACAATTCGCTCATATTCAAACAAATAATCAGATGGAAAAAGTGCTGGTGACGTTAATAAATTTTCATTTTATATAAAACATTTCCCTTAACGATGTATTACTAGCCATTTATAGTACTTTAAAGAAAATGTCTCTTTTTAAGGGTATGTGTTCACGGAAAATATAGCACAAATGTGGCGGATTGCAGAAAAGTTGGAGTTTGGTATCGTAGGAGTTAACGAGGGTCTTCCAGCAATGCCGGAAGCAATTTTTGGAGGATGGAAAGAATCCGGTCTTGGTCGAGAAGGTGGAAAGTATGGCCTCGACGAATATCTGGAAATCAAATATGTTTGTATGGGAGGTCTTGGTTAAAACGAAAGAGACAATTAATACGCAAAAGTATCTATATTATTCGGATCGGATTTTTTTCGGCAAAAAGTCCATCTGATTGATTTCTGAAGTAAAACCCCCCAAAATTTATCGCATGTTGCCAGTATCTACAAACTCAAGAGAACAAATACATGTATCTAACTAATTAGTGTGCTGAGGTACATGATGCCAAATAAAATAAATGTCCGTAACTACATGTATGTCCACGACGTGTTTGAAAACCATAGTTAAATGTACATTTAAAATTTCCAATATTTTGTGTACTAATTGAAATACACGTGTTAATACGCTAACAAAGCCGAATGCACTGTCATATTTGCATAAAGGAATAAATAAAAACTTATTTATCAATGATATATTAACAGGTAATTGAAATGAGATGGTGTGTACATGATTGTATATCATTATTCTTGTTCGTACTATTTGTTATACTATTTGTTATGTACAATTATGGGCGGGGTCTAAGTGACCGAGTGGTTAAGGCAGTCATTAATTGATCATATGATCTCTCAACACTGAGGTTGGGGGTTTGAGCCTTACTGCAGGCAGGGTGCATTAGACTCCAATCTTACATGACAATGATTGCCAGTTTTATTATTGAAGGTCAAGAGTTTTCTCCGGTGACTCCTGCTTTATCCCCCACTCCAAAAGAAAAAAAAACTACACGTCACTAAATAGCTAAAACATACAGTCTTTAAACACCATGTGGCGTAGCTATCATTTACGCAACGATGCACCTGCGTGCACATACGAAACGGCATTTTTATCTAAAAAGGACAAGGGAAGAGGAGGGGTATACTAATTCTATATGTTCTGGGTAGTTTTCAGTCCAAAAACTACTCCAACCATACTCATTCTATTTGTCTGTGTAGTATTCAGTCCGGAAATTTCCTACTTTTGATCAGATGTTCCTACATGACATAATTCCGCATCACACAAAATGAAGATATGATCTCTCTGAAAACTCGCGCGATTCATATCACCTCGTCTTTATTCCTTTAATAAATAATTGGAACATCGCTGGCTGGTAAAGTGCAAATTCTTACAAAAAAAAGTATTATAAAATTAAAATGAAGTACAGTTTTTAAATGCTCGTGACTGGGTCAATTTCATTGGAAACTAAGCTTCCATTCACTTAAAATCTAGTTCTAAAAAGCTATATCCGCGGAGCTTCCGGAGGGCGGAGGCCAGCATCGCCCCACTGCACCCCCTACCAGGGCCCTGCCTGAACCCGCTGGGGCATTGATCGACCCCCATACCCCCTGCCGTAAGTTTTGGGTGCACTGAAAGCAGAACCTAGCTACGCCACTAAACACCATTCAAACAAACCAAACAATCAAATATGGGCAGGTGTCGTCTTTGTGGGTTTTTGTCAGTTTATTGTAATTAATAAAAGATAAGTGTTTGGGGTTCCTATAATGGATTCAACACCAGCTATATCCAAGTAAATTGCACCTAAGTAAATAATAACTCAATTTGTATTGACTGTGACTGGACAAATTGGACTATTAAATAGGGAAATTGAGCCTTGTGTAGGGGCTACAACTGCGCCTGCTCTTTTTCCAACTCTTGTTTGTCTGAGCACGCTTCCCACTGTGGTCCTTAAAATGGATTGCATTATAAATTGCAAAACTCTCAAATCACAGGGTTCTCCCTATCCGGCACATGGAGACGCACTCTGCGATTACTTACATACAATTAGACGAAAGAATTCTTTTCAGGGCTGGTTCCACACAGCTGACCACAAAGTCTCACGAAAACGTCGTTTCTTATGTGTAATTTCTTACGCTAACACAAATAGAAAAAATTGAGTAACCTACTACAAGAAAATTTTTTATATTATATATATAAGCAATTTTTGTTTATACGATAAAACAAATTCAACTAAAACCACCGGTTTGCTGTCAAGAACATAAGAAACATAACATGACAGTTACAGCAAAAAATCCAGATAGGCGCAGTGTTAATCTAAAATGTCGTCTGCAACTAACATTTGACCTGCACAAATCTTTTGCAGTCATTGTTGAGAAGTATAAATATATAGAGATACATGTAACAAGAACGTGAATATGTTAACGAGGAACATGTCAAATGGATATTGTACATGAAAATATGAACTTCCTATTTTAGTACAGAAACATTGAAACAGTTTTTATATTGGCCTTTTGTAAACATTGGTCATACGTCGATACGAGACTCCAAAGCACTTTTTACATCCACATATATGCTATCTTTATATTCTTCAAAGAAATCCGATTTCCTAAGTAATGATATTACGCTTTCTGAAAATAAAATTTTAAATTGAAATTATGCCGAGATTTAAATTCCTTATGAGATACAAAAACATTATTTGATAAAAATAGAATTTAACCTGGTTTAATTTTGTATCATTCTGTATACTGATTATGTTATTAGATATAAAAACCTACACACATATTTATATAAAGTATTATACGTCGCATTATTACAGTAATGATGCTCTACTTTTCAAAAAAATTGAACTAAATTATAATATAAATAAGAAACATGCATGCAGAGCAATAATCGAACAAGCGATGCTAACTTTTGCTGTGATATGATTTTTTATGGTTTTGTTTGTTTGTTTGTTTGTTTGGTGTTTGACGTCATTTTTCTGCCATATAATAATTTGTTTAATAATTGCTTACTATTTGGAGCGGCGATATCAACAGTCACGTCTATACTGTGGTATTCGCTGTATACCTGCAACCAAAGCACACATTGTGAGTGTAGGCAAAAATTAATGCAAGACAAAACTTATATACACATTTTCTTTGGGTGATATATGTTGAGAATGCCATGCTTACGACCGCTCGTTAAAGCCACTACAGACACCTAAAATGTCTTCTCCTGACCTACAGAATAATTTTATAATGCTTTTAAAAATTTATTCTTTAGCCCTTCTCGTTAACGAATTGACTTTTCGTTGGACAACTTGTTCTCGTTCTTAATAAAGCTAACATATTGCTCGCTGAATGTTAAGCCATCGTCCAATCAATCAACATTAGTTTAGTACCTTTGACTAATTTTAACATGCGTCGCTTAATTGTTTCGTGTAGACGAAAATTGCGTATGTATTTATATAACGTACCCTAAAAAGAGCCTTAACTCCAACCAAGTCTATAAAGTTTACAGTGGAAAAGTCTAAAATAATTCTTTTGATGTCACAAAACGAACTGGAATCAAAATTAGGTGTGGCCGCCTCTTCCTCTATTCCACTGTCAGTCTGTTTATCACGCTTTAAAATATATTTTATATAAAATTTTAATGTGATCTTTCAAAATATTGTGATTTAAACATGATACAACGCAATTTTCATGTCAATCAACAAGGCTAGGAAAAAATATACAATGTATCACCTTATTTTAATCGCAATTATAATTTATAAACCATGCCCATATTCAGTCATTGGCGCCATTTAATACAAAACACAAATATGCATACTTTGTAAAAGACAAATGCTAAAGCATAACGGCGTCATGCACGACCTATATTAACTGTATCAACAGTTAGTTGTTTACAAATCTTCACATTCACAGTCAGTACATATGTGGCAAATTCAGCATGAGCACAGATCTATGCTTTAATCACATAAATCTCACAGCAACATGTTTTCGTTTAAGTGCACTGGGGAGTATTTATTATTTTTGTAAAACTTTTGTAATTTTTGTTCTTGTCTATGAACATATTAATTCATGTTAATATATAAAGACATTAGCCGCAGAATTTTATAAACCCCGTGTTTGTATTACCTTTACTTTGACCTCTTTTCTTTGTTCCATTTTCTTCCTTAATTTGTGAAGTTTTACAGGATCAACACCCGAGGCCCTTGACACAGCTTTAACAAACATGTCTGCATTGGCAAAATATACTGGTGCTTGGTACTGTACGATACGTGTAGCAGGTGGTTCTACGTGCTGAAAGTTAATTTACTATTTTTATACAGAAAAGGATACACGGGCGTATTCACTAGAGCTTTATTTCAAATCAATTGCTCTGTTCCGTAATAGAGTAATCCGGCATTCGTTCCGAAATTAGTATACCGGTAGTAAATCCGGATAGTTTGTCAAAGATGGAAGCATAGTCATTTCACACCATCTACGTGTTATATCTTCTCGATTAGAAATCTTGCTTCATAAGGTCTATCACTGATTTCCATTGCTTTCCGTTAATCTTAATCTTAAGATAAACTGATTGTTTTTGCTGTACTTGTTTGTATACTACAACTTTCGTAAACTCTTTGCATATTTTATCGATCGAAAGTGTCATGCAACAGAAAGCATATTTAAAACTGCAAGTTGCTTTCAAATATTCCGAAAAATGTTTCTTGATTTATCTCTATTTTATTATAATGGCGAGGTTTGGTTAGTTAGTCGTAGCAACCCTTGCATGTAATCTGAGTGCGACACTTGACAGCATGATGTGATCGACTCAAGTCTTATTGCCAGTTTTCTGTCAAATTTATTCTCGGTGTTAACTTACTGATAAAAACAAGACGCCAAAAATAGGTGAAAGATTGCTAAAATTGGCTTATAACATTAAAAGCCTGTGATTAATCATTCGATGCATGCAAAACCTTGAAAAAAAACGTTATATGTTTAATTCAAAGTAAAATATTGTATATTACATACAGGTGAAAAGTCTGTATATGGTCTCAGTAACTGTGTTTGGGCAACGAAAGCCAGTCTGCTATAGGTTGAGCTTAAAAGATAGCAAAGATTTTGCCGTTATTTGCTGTAGTTATTCTATTGTGTCTAAATATTTAAAACGTTTTTGTTATAATTAAAAAGTTTTAAAATGGTTATTCGCTTAAAATAAATGAACATCTGGATATTAATCAGCACATCAAGAAAACGCTTCCTCTTAGACTTTGAAACAACACTATGTGTACTGTGGCCTATCCCCCAATAAAATCTGGGCGCCATTTCACAGCTGAAAAATTGTTTAAAATGGCGTCA
The DNA here is from genome assembly GCA_944474755.1 of Limnoperna fortunei. NCBI lineage: Eukaryota > Metazoa > Mollusca > Bivalvia > Mytilida > Modiolidae > Limnoperna > Limnoperna fortunei. The sequence goes on from OX104115.1 coordinate 35,261,848, forward strand.
AACACCATAAAACAAACATCCACAAATCTTAATATCATAATATCTATATATGAGCATGCGCGTTTTAGATTGAGCAATAAACACATTACTTACATTTGAGTCCTTAGCGCAACCGTGAAGAGGGAATACACAATTCCTATGCCGATACCAATATCTGCATCTAAAATTACAGTTGATAGAAACGTCACTAACCAAATGGACTGAAACAAAAAATGTGTATTTATTTATTTGCTATAAACGAATAAGAAGGTCGCAAAAATACATTATACCTTATGAATAATTTTATACAACGCCTTCCTACTGCAATCTTATGGATGATCAAACACGAAAAAAGTGTGGATGGATTTAAAGGCATCATTACATGTCATTACTTGTGTAGTGTCACTCTTTTGTAGACCTATATAGGAACCATAAGCAGTTATTAGATGAAATAGGCAGTACTGGTATTGTAATAAAAATATACTTTGAAAGATAAATATCTTATAATATTTTCTTTTACATTCAACCATTCCGCCTAATGTCCCCACACTCGTTTGGCATGTCCTGCTATGCTTGTGTTAAAACTGAGCATGTTTTTACCACGGTTGTTTATTTTCGAGTAACTGGTACTCACAAAGTCAAATTTAGATTTTCTCCACATTCCAGGCACCTCTAGAAATTGAAGAAACATTCCTCTAAGATTGACAAATATAACCGAGGAAAGCACGCACTAAAAGAAAATTGAAATTGCTTGGGCAATAAGGTATAATTGTTACGAGCTATATGCTAAATAAAGGAATATTTTTGTTGTATAAAAAAAAAAAGAAAAAAAAAGAAAATTGAAATAATATATATACTTGAATGTATACTAATGTAAGTTTACTGACGCCGTAGAAGGTTTGACATATATGGTTGATTATTTATCCATGCAAAAATAGAATTCTGCATTATGATATCCATGAACATAGTTAAATAAAAGATCATTCAATAATTACTAAATGATAACATTATAACTCTATAAGAAAAAAGTGCGAAACGTGTTGAAAAGTAAGTTTACAAATTATAGCCAGAGTGAATTAGTGAGATTTGGTAAATTGTCAAAGCTTAGCATAATTATTTTATTCAACCATAGTAAATATCGGATTATAAAGTTACCTTTGGTAATGAATAAAATAATGGTCCAATGGCAAGAATTACAACAAGTACAACTAAGCAACCAAATAAGGAGGCAACTTGAGTTTTACCACCTGCACCTTCTTGTACCATACTTCTAGCTACAGATGCAGCTGGGATGTATCCAGAGAAAAGTGAACACAGCACACTCCCAGCGCCATACGCGACCATTTCCTGCAAAGATCATACTGTCTGTAATTACATTCATAACGGCTTTTATTTTTAATTTTGAAGACCTTGTTACAGTGAAATTTATATATAAAAATCGGTCATTGCTACTTGGCAAATAAATTACAAATTTTAAATGGAACATTTTAATTTATTTGTTTTTGTTTGTTTAAGTATTAACGCAACTAGGGGCACATTTTTTGCTATAACGCAGCTTCCAGCATGGAAGGCAACGAGTCGATCGCTGGTTATCTATATGTTGGATCCTGTCTGAAGTCGGACATAAACTCACAACTCCAGTGTAATATGTAATAAGACGTTGACCTATAGCACATTTATATATTGATCAGTAATAGATTTGGCTGAAATAGGCATGCAATGTAAAGTCAGGACAAGTTAAACCATGTTAAAAGTAGCCACAAATTTAATCCTACTAAAACAAAAATGAATTGATGTTTTAATAAAGTTGTGATATAAACGTGAATATAGTTAATACATTACCTACAGCAACATCTTGTCACCATAATATTTTTTGGAAATAGCTATAATAATGGTAACACTTGGTTTATGGTTGTCTGCGACAACATTACATTCAATTTCACATAAAATTTTGCGTCATAAAATATGTCGCAGGATTACTATATTATGTGCATACGAATTCATGCATATATTGTTAAATTTTCACCTGACTTGGATTGATTCTGTAGTTGTTTTTTAATGCCAGAATTTTGGCCATGGATACTGATTGCGAGAATGCTACTATTCCTATGATCACTGCATCCTTTATGTAATCTGTGACAAGTGTAGGATCTGGAATAGCTGGTTTTGGAATACTGAAACACAACATTAAATAAGAAAGATCGAATCATACATATTTTTAAATGTAACTGACAGAACAGATCGAGGGTGTCCTGACACTTAAAAATGGTATTATATGATACATCTTAAACATTTCCGAATGTGACGTTAAACCAAAACGACCAATAAAATAAACTCTTTACCCACCATTAAATTGACATTCCGCGTATAAATATACTCATCACAGAGGCAATTTTACACAAGCCGGAACATCAATGTATTATGCCTTTATCCGACAGCATTGACTGATATAAGAGAACGTTAAATACATCGACGGATATCTAAAATAGGTGCACACTGGACGAATGTTGCAAGACAGATCTTTCCCTCGAAAACTTCTAAAGTAAACATAACTGCAAGGAATTTGTAATACGTTGATTAAAATATGATATTAATGTTAGAGTTATATAAATATATTTCATTTAGTACCTACCCTGCAGGTATATCTTCTAACACATCCACACTAAAATTCTCTTTGAACAAAGTAAAGTGAGATATGACAGTTGCAATAGCTACCTGTAACAAACATATCTTCTTTATATATGTTTGATTTTAGTTGTAACTTCAAAACTATATTTTGAAACTAAAATTGGTTAACAACATATACATATACTATGAAAGATAGTGGTTATTTTTCACAACTTTTCGACTGCCTTTGTTTAGCTGCAAGGTTAATGGTGATTAAAATAAGATCAAATGAATAAAAAATAAAGCACAGCTGCATCTCCAGTGAAATGGCGTAAATACATAAATTTTATTTAAATACTCACTAAAGACTAGCATTTCGTCAAGACGCACCAAAACCAAACCAAAAATATTGATAGTTAAAATAATTAAATAATCAAGTTGTTTCAGAGCTTTAAAATAAAATCATTTATAGCAAATCAGACTAAAACCATCAACACTTAAAAGAAACTAGAATCAGAAATGCCATTGTTTCAGCGTTAACAGTATTTCAGCACTGACATGATGACTTCTACATGGTACATATTTCAATTCAGCAGATAACTGAATGGCATGTTTCTAGTGTTTCTGGTGGTTAGACCGAAACATCACATTAGACTAAATAAAAGAGATCTACCTTTTAACGTATTTATTTAAAAAAAAACTCGTGTGGATTCACATTGCAATACTTTAAAAAAAATTAAAATAAATCCAAAATTGATGAATTAAATAGTGCATCATAATAAAAAAAACCAAAATAATATCAAATGAAAACTTTAATACAGCTTTTAGCCATGTAATCTACAGCATATTTTGTGGGAAAATTTAGTCGATGATGTATATAACATATTTTAGCTGCAAGCTAACTGAATGATTTACTGCAATAAGGTAGTTGCGGTGCATCTATATTTAATTATCACCACTGTCATAAACCTATCACGAAAACAGTGCATCTATATTTAATTATCACCACTGTCATAAACCTATCACGAAAACGAGATACCGCAAAATTAAGAATTGCTCCAGTGGTTCATTTTCAAAACACATGTTGACTTTAAGTAGAATTTGATTATTTAAATTATAAATAAACCTTACTTACAATAATTATTTCTATTGGAATTGGTATTTTCATCTTGCTCTTAAATCTTTGATTTATCTGGACTTTAACAAGATACATTATCACCATGGAAGCGGCAGATGTTACCAAGGCAGCAATATTTGTTTTGGGTACTTTCAATATAATATCTATCCATGTCTACAAGATAAATAAAAAGATATCTTAAAACTTATAAATTAGACATCATATGTTTTAACAAACTGTTTGGGAAACACTTCTATCGCGAGTAGATCACAGGCTTTGCCTCCTAAAAGTAACTATTCTTCCGTAAACCTTTACATCGCGATGTACTATATACAATTCAATTATTATTAGGGCCTCGGTGGCCAAATGGTTAATGTGGTTTCGTCTACTTTTGATAGTGTTTTGTCAACACAGAGGTGGGGGGTGCACTTGACTGCAATCTTAATTGACAAAGATTGCAGGTTTTCCTACTGAAGGTCGGGGTTTTCTCCGGGTACTCCGGCTTCCTCCCCCAATAAAAACCAAACGCCATGATATAGCTAAAAAATTGCTTAGAGTGGCGTTAAACATTACACAAACAAACAATATGTTGTTTAATAAAGGACATCCAATCAGAATGACTGAAATAAATCGTTACCATTCCACCGTTCTTGTTTCATGCGTTCTGAGTACATGCCTCAACGAGTAGAGATGAATTCGTGATAACTTATCTCATCTCGGTCATCTCAGTTACTCGACCAACTCGATATTGTATTTTAATATCTAATACGTAAATCAAGTCTTATTTTCTAGCAATGTAAAGAATGTTGTTACTTATATAATTCTAGCTACCAATTATTTCGACTTACTTTTATAACTTTGAAAACTCCATTATGTCTTGGTAATTTGATGCCCAAAATATGCTTCATTTGACTCGTTAGTACATGAATAGCCACACCCGAAGTGAACCCACTTACTAAGCACTCCGACATATATGTTGCAACAAGTCCAAGTCGGATTTTCCCTAATATTATCTACAAAGAGTTGAATGTATGAATCTGCTCGAAGTTAAAATTAACTATGCAATGTTTGTTGCAAATCTATTACACACTTGTGCACTTAGTAGTCGTTGTTGGTTTGGGTATAACTAGTAATTGTTTAGTTGTAATTCTCGTAATAACTGTCATTAATACAACTGATGTACACCATTTCTGGATCAATTAATGCTTTGCACAGAAAAAGATAAACTAATATCAAGCAATCACAATACTTACACATACTTTACTCATGCCTTACTGGTAATAAGTTGATTGTAGTCATAAGTACATTAGACCTTAATTTAACAATGACTCAGACTGATACTTATATAGTCTAGTATAAAAAACAAAATGTAATGAAAAACATGTATTTTACCATCACAATTCCAGAAACAAAAGAGAGTGCTGTTGCTATCTCATTTTTTTTTGCTTCGTGTTCAGTTATCCCACCAGTGCCATATATTCTTGCCGAAGATATATTGGTACTATTTGAGTCCATGTAAGCCGTATCCTTTCCAATACTTGTGTCTAGTACTGAAGCAATCATTAGACCGACAATAGCTATAGTTCCTATGAATGAGACGACATTGAAAGGCATTTAAAATAGTACTTTAATTTACGTGAAGTAAAGTATTCTTATAAATACAGCTAAAATACATTCACTTAAAAACATCATAACAACTTATATAAGTATTTCCTGTTTATGCTTTTCACTTTTTTGATGTTATTCTGTTTTGTGTAGTTTAATTTCTATGAATTCGTTGTATTTAACCCAAAATTACTCATAAAGGATTGTTTAAATGTTTTAATATATTGTTTACAACATCATTTGGGGAAAAGCTTATGTAATGATCATGCCTACAATGATGTCAAAATAGGGATAAATTTATAATAGTTTTTTAACGTCGAAACACAAAACTTTATTGTATTTCAAAAACATTTGTGAACCACCATAATTTTAGCCTAAAATATAATATAAGCCTTATGACAAAGAATCACTGAAAACTGCAGTTATAAAAGACAAATAAATGTTTACGAAAACATAAATAAATATTTACCCATAGACGCATGCTTTGAAGTTGCTGTAAAAAAGTAGATTAATGGTCCAAAAAAGGAGGTATAGAGTCCACAAATAGGAGGTAGAGAAGCAAGCAGTGCATAAGCCATACCTGAATTAAGGAAGATAATAATTATTTACAAAATTATTTTTATGCATGACATTATTAAGTTCATTGGTTGATATAGAGATATTTTGTTAGGATATCTCGTTTTCTGTCAACAACTCTAATCAAATAAAAACAGGAAATTAACATCATTAAATCATCTCTACAGAAATAAACTCTAGTTATATTATATACTGATAAGATGAATGTAGTTTAAGTTCTAAGTTTAAAATATGATATAAAAGAGAAATAACCCGGTTCATAGTGTATTATTTTACTAAACTAATCAGCAAATTAAAACTTTCTCACACTTTTTGTGTTTTGTTAATTTTTTGTAATATTTGGTGATTTGTTTATCTGTTTTATTGTAATTAATTGTGAGGTTTGCATTCGGTATTATTGATCCTTTGCCTAAAAATAATGTTGTAAGTTTGTAAATGTGATGCATTTGAGAACATATAAGTATGCATATGAGAACATATAAGTATATCTTGTGTAATGAATAATATATACATAATTGTAACCAAATCGTTAAAGATTTTAGATAAATTAGTTTTACTATTATATTTAACAAAACTAGAGGCTTCCCCATGGGTACGTATGTTTGCCTGTAACGCTAGCTAATTTTTCATGTATTACCGGGGTATATTGTCGACTTAATCTTCATTTAGAACCCCAAACCATTTGAAAATACATAAAATGTGAATAATAAATGAACGAGACTAAATGAGATTCATCGAGTATAAACAATGACCGGTTGAGCATTACAATTAAATGTATTAATGACTCGAAAGGTCTAGATTTCAGCACAATACGTGTGTTCATAATCGTTCTGTTAAAATGTTTAGAATGGTTCAAGAGATGTTTTATCTTTGTTTTGAAAGTTTCTTGCCTTAATAATTAAGACTCAGAACAAATAATGTTTAAGTTTATGTCAAACACAGTCACAAACCTTGTGGAATCTGCATTATACCAACAGTTAGTCCAGAAATAATGTCGCTCGGTAGGTCCTTGAATACGTTATAATCCCTTAAAACGTTTATAAAAGGGAAGTTTGCATAGAGTGAAGATTTTAGTATTTCCTTGGTGCAACAGCTCTTCAAGTAGTCAAGAACTTTTCGCTTTGTAGATTGTTCTTGTGGTTGTTTTGTCTCAAACATTTCTTCGAAATCGCATACTTTTTCCCATGATTTTTCATCGATTATTATCTTCTCATCACTTAATTTTGTTCCATCCATGGTAGAATCGAATGCTTCATTATTCATTTTTTATTTGCAACACTAAACAAAATCAAAATTTTATTCCGACTTGATTCAAGAGACTGACGTCAGATTATTCGAATTTTTCACAACAGGACTATCAGCACTTCTTATAATTTGTATCATTTATAGTAAACAAACTATTAAGACGTGTAAAATAAGATGTTTTTACCTTGATATCATGTATGTCAGTAGTTTTGTTTGAACTAGAAAATGTGATCACGTCCGCATAAGCGTTTCGTAGTAAATGTTTGAAATGTCAGTCTAAAAATATGTTGAAACTATTATACGGATTTAGACTCTAGATAACAAATAATATGAACTTTGGTACATTTTATTAAAACTTTTATATTTCTTATAATAAATTACTTCCTTTTGACCTGACATAAAAATGTAAGGCCATGTCTCATAATGTGTTTGTAAATTATTGTTGGTTTTGTGTTCGCTTTGAAGAACTGTTTCAAATACTGTCTATATGCCGCAACAACATCATCACTTCTCATTCATATCAAAGGACGATATAGATCCGAAATTAAGTTGCATACAATAACAGTAAAAATGTTATTCTGTAAGATTTTTAGTCATTTCTACGATTTGAAATTATCAGTCTTACTATTAAAATCATATGGCTTTCTGCTTTTAATGTAATATTTAAGTCGCCCAGAACGAAGTTTTGGGCACTTATTGTTTGCACCTATTTCGGTTTCCACTTTTTCTGGATCGTGAACTTGTCCGACACATTTCCCAGAGACGCCTTAAAAGAATCAAATGAAACTGAGCAGAGTTGTAGATCGACATATGGAGGGGTGCAGTCAATAGTCAGATTTTTTATTATGACCGCCATTTCAAAATTGCCGCCACATGTCCACACCCACCCATAAATGGCAAAATTTTCCCGTCATCTGATTTGAACGAAATTTGTTATGAGGGTAGATTTAGTATTTCGAGTGAAACGCTACCTTTGAAATTTTTTTCCGACGTCGCGTTTCAAAATGGTGGCGAAAAACGAGTATAATTTTTCGACGTTATCCGATCTCGATGAAATTTAACTCGCTCCGATTGCAACAAATTTGTGGTGGAGGTAGATTTAAGTGTCCCGAGTGAAACGCCATATTCGGATTTTTTTTCGACCGTAGGTTTCAAAATGTCCACCAAAAACGCGTCAAATTTTCAACGTTGTCCGATTTTAATGAAATTTGATGTGTAGGTTCATTTCAATGTCCTGAGGAGAACGCAATACTTTTCATGGAGATTTTGGGCGACTTCTGTGTTGGCATCCCAACACATTATTTTTAATAATTATTGTCTTTTTGTTTTGTTTGGACAAATAGCTGTAGTTTCTGTATTTTCGGTTGTTGGTTCACAGGTTTGCGGTTTCTTGGACTTTGATTGTGATTTGTCTTTTTTCGGCAGTTTCGTTTGTTGTTTGGAATTTCGTTATTAGCTTCACTTATTTGATTATGAATTAATCATCATTATGGAGGCTGCGTTGTAAAATGATTTCAATCCAATCGGTATGAGAGATTGTACAGATTAAACTATTCTGACAAATTATTAATCAAAATTTGAATATTTCAATAATGTTTATATCCCTTAAACCTTTAAACACAAGCAGAGTTTGGACTTTGTAGACCTTGTTAACATAATCCTTAGAATTGAGTAGATGCGATGGGTCTTCATTGCTTAAACAATAAGGAGAAATGAAATTAAATAAATGTGACAAGAGAAATAACAACAAAAAGATATTGAAGAAAGGAATATGACGTATTGTTTTATTATTTATACATCGGCAATTTAGATCGTAAGAGAAATCCGAAAACCATATTAGTAATCACAGAACGAATGATTTGGTAAAAAGCGAGTGAATTACCTTAGTAGTTGCACAGTGAAAATAACTACTGAAATTCATCTAAAAATTGTACATTTTCATTGATGTTTCAAAAAGTTTTGAAACAATTGCTACTTAAGGCTTACCAAACGATGCGCATCGCTATTTAAGTGAAATGTGAAACTTTAATTTGCTTTTTTCACAAGATAAGCCGTTAACACTATCTAGTAGGGTTAACCTATTCCCGCAAAAAAAACAGTAATGGCAGCTTGCTTTCGTGTATGACCTTCTGAAACTAGGTAATCTGGTGGCTTTAACGAACTAAAGTGTCGATATTATAATAACAAAACATGAAAACCGTATCAAACAAAAGCAATAAATTAAAAACGTTAACAAGGAAACTGAATTGCATTCAAATGTTACAGGTAACTTACAATAAAAAAATCGTCCATAGAAGCAAAGATTTCTGACATTATGATAAAGAATACAAAAATCAAAATTGAAAACGACTTAAAAATGAAATATTACTCTAATTGCGAACTAACGAAAATATAAGATTAGTTAATGTATATACCAAACTAAGAGATATTTCTTCATCTTTTATTAACAACTGTATAGTCTTTCTAATTCGAAATTCTATAGCTTGTATATACCAAACTAAGAGATATTTCTTCATCTTTTATTAACAACTGTATAGTCTTTCTAATTCGAAATTCTATAGCTAGCAAAAGAAAATTTGTATGGACATTTTATAATTCTCACTATTTTCCATTAATAGATGCAAGTGCACGTGAACTCGGTTTTGTCCGATTAAGATAACGTACAACGTGTTTGTCCCAGTAACGTGCCATCATAATAGTACAAAATAACAAAGTTGATAGCTGTAATGATCGTTAATTAGTAACATCAAATAAAGAGTTGAACTTTCAGTAATCAGAAAACACGTGATTGTAGTTATTATTGTTTACGTTTCTGTGTATGTAATGAAACTGAAAACAGTCGGACATTTATTTTACGTGTTATTATTTACAAAATTTGTCAATAAATGTAACGAACACAAGTTCCAAACTAATCTGGTAATAGTTATTATTAACATGCATATTATTATGAACAGGAATTTCATTCAAAATAATGGAGAATCAAGCAAAATACATATTTATAATTGAAAAAATAAAAATATAGATATCAGGAGTGCTATTAGAAAAAAATACAAACATAATATAATTTTACAAATATACAAACTATCATTTGTAAAATGACGGCATCATATGTTAATATTTTACTATATTATTTTTAAGAAATATATTATGAAATTGAATGGTCAAGATTAAAATTGTACTAAACATTTACCATTCAATAGCTATTGTAGTGCGCTATTTGACAGCTACAGCATATGCAAAACTGTTAATAAGCTGGTAAAAATGTACTGCATTTATAAAAACAATTTATATATTTACATTGTGTAGATAAAACCCAACAGAGCAGTATCTCTGTAAAACTACTTCAAACCCATAAGAGAATCCTCATCAAATCAGTAGCACTTATATCATAGGCTTCCTAAGCTAGACCTTCCGTCATTTTCAGGAAATATCACAGATTGGCTACCATTTTGGGAATCATTTCAAACAACAGTTCATACAAATCCGTCATTAACTAATGTTCAAAGTTTTAGTTATCTTAAATTTCAGCTGTCATACAAAGCAGAACAGTGCATTTCCGGACTTTCATTAACTAGCGCAAACTATGAACAAGCAATCCAACTATTACAAAACAGATTTGGTCAAAAACAGCAGATTATCGATGCATACATGAAAACATTCTTGAGCTTCCTAACCCTTCACTTTCTGCAACAAGTCTGAGAAGTTTCTTCGACAAAATGGAATCAAGTATACGCGGTTTAGAATCGCTTGGTCAAACACAAGACACCTTCGGAGCACTATTAGTCCCAATTATTTTCGGAAAATTACCCACAGAAATGCGTAAAAATATTACTCGAGAAAATGGTCACCGATCTTGGGATATTAGGTCTTTACGAGTAAGCTATATTCAAGGAAACATTCGTCCAAGAAACTGGAACGCTTAATGTATCAGATGATTTTACACCCACTGCATCTTTCTACGCTGGTGCAAGATCTCAATTTAAACAGAATCCCAACCGCGGAAATCAAAGCAAACAAACAAAGAGAAAAACATGCGTCTTTTGCAACGAGTCACATTCGTCATCTGAATGTCCGAAAGTAGTCACAACAGAAAATCGTTATTCAATTATCAAACAAAAGAAGCTGTGTTACAAATGCTTTGGAAACCACAAGGTCGCTGAATGCAAGTCAAAATATACATGTCGCAAATGTAACAGCAAACATCACACTAGCCTATGTAGAACAACTTCAAACGCGAAAGTTGTCAACTTTGAACAAACAAGTGCAGCCACAAGAACTAGCGTAATTACCGTAAATAGTCAGAACAACGAGGACACCACTGCAATGTATACTTCTATGAATTTCAGAAACGATGTTTTATTAAAAACAGCTGTAGCCCCCGTATGGTCAGAAAATTTGTCGACACAAGCTAATATTCTACTAGATTAGGGATCGCAAAAGACATTTATTACAGGAGAGTTAGCGACACAATTACAAGTGAAACATGTCGAAACCACAAACATCAGCTTAGCAGCTTTTGGAGACGCTAACAGGAAAATACGGAACTTGGAGAAAACTATAATTGATCTTGAAACTGCATCTGGCCAAAGAATTCCGATGGAAGCATTAATCGTACCCACAATTGCAGCCCCTTTGGACAACACCATAAATTACAAGACATCAAAATTACAATACTTACGTGGGTTGAAAATAGCCCATCCCGTCTCTTTTGATGACAAATTCAAGACTTCAATGTTTGATTGGTGCTGACTATTACTGGGACATTGTGCAAGATCATACGGTACGTGGACAAGGCCCTACTGCAGTTAAATCACTATTAGAAATTTACTTTCTGGACCAATCGCAACGTCAACGTCAAGTCAAACGGTATCAACGTCAATGCTAAATGTTCTGTTTCAACACAACGTCGAAGAGTGCAAATTAGAACAGTTTTGGGAGTTAGAATCGATGGGAGTCAACAATTCAGAAGATTCCGGTAAATCCCCAGCAATTGATTTCTACGAGAACTACATGGACAATTGCATAGAGTATCAAGACAAACAATACATCGCAAAATTGCCGTGGAAAAGGAATTTGAAGATCTACCAACAAATTACGGTATCGCGAAACGATGAACTTTGAACATAATACAAAGATTAAGCAAAGATGGATATATGCTACAGATGTATGGAGATATAATTGCTGAACAAGAGAAACGCGAACTTATCGAGAAAGTTGACCGTAGTGAAACGCCAGTAAACAAGGTGCACTACATACCGCATCACGCAGTTAGGAAAGACTCTTCGACCACCCCAATTATATTCGAATTGTGTACGATTGTAGTTGCCGTGGGTCACCTAATCAACCAAGTATTAATGACTGTTTGAAGTCCGTACCGCCGATTTTGAATGACTTAACAGGAATATTTGCTAGATTTCGACTACACCCATATGCAGCAATAACAGACATAGAAAAGGCTTTCTTAAATATTAGACTTCACGATGATGACATAGATGTTACAAGATTCTTCTGGTTAAGCGACCCTAAAGATCCAAACATTCCAATGATCACTTATCGTTTCAGGGTAGTCTTATTTGGTACCACTTGCTCGCCGCTTATGCTAAACGCTAAACTTATGAAGCACCTTCAGTTAGACCAGTCGAACGCATCTCAAATACTGAAGGGAGATCTCTATGTAGAGAATGTTTCGTCAAGCTTTCCAGACCAGCAGAGTTTATTAACCTTTTACAAGGAATCTCGACCTCTTCTTGCCTGTGCTGGATTTAATTTGAGATCCTGGAGTTCAAATGACATGGAACTACAACGATTAGCGGCATCTGACCAATGTATGGATAAGATGAAAATTTGAAAATTCTTGGATTGAAACGGAATGTTCAAGCAGATGAAATTATGTTCCAAAATAACCTATCGTATGACGAAAACAGCGTGTGTACTAAACGAGAAATATTGAAACAATCTTGAAGCGTTTATGATCCGTTGGGAATTTTAAGTCCTATTACTGTCAAAACCAAAATCTTGATGCAGTCTATTTGGGAACAGAAATTTGAATGGGACCAACCGTTACCGGATGACATAAATTTGTACTGGATTGAAATACTGGATGATTTGAGAAAAGGTCTTAACATTGAAATACCTAGATGTTTATTTAGAAAGCGATCTACACATATAAATTGTCAAGAAACAAGATTCAATTTACACATCTTTACAGATGCAAATCAGTCTGCATATGGCACATGTGCGTATTAAGTTTTAGACGACGAATCAGCTTTAGTTATGGCAAGGAATCGAGTTGCGCCATTGAAACGTTTTACATTACCAAAACTCGAACTGATGGGTGCAGTTTTAGGAGCGAGATTGGCAAAACACCTCATTCATAAATTAAACCTAGATACAAACAGGTAGGAAAACTTTTGGTCGGACAGTCAAATAGTCTTGAGATGGATCACATCAACAAAACCGTTGCAATCGTTTATAATTAACAGAACAAAAAAAATCTTACTATGTGTATCAAATCAACGATGAAAATACTGTCCCACGGATACCAATCCAGCAGACCTTTTAACGCGAGGGACAACTTACGAAAAGTTCATCGGCGCCGATATATGGTTTACTGGACCGAAATGGATAATAAACAAACTGTTTTGGCCGACTTGGAGCGGAAATCAAGGCGAAAGTCCAGAAGAAATGGAAACCGATAATATTAACTACCGTAACGAATACAAGTCACACACTGCTCACGTCAACAATGCCAGAAGAAACGGGTTTAAATCAGGTAATAGACATTCATCGTTTTAGCTCTTTAAAGCGACTTTTGAGGGTTACATCGTACGTATCAAGATTTATAGAAAATTGCAGAATTCTTCGAAAAGAGAGCGTTTATGATTTATGAGAAATATATCAGCTTTATCTGTTAGTGAAATCAATGAATCTTTAATTAAGTGGATACGTGTATCTCAGAATGAAAAATTCAAGGATGTACTACAATACTACGCGAAAAAATCCCAAACAAAACCCGCAATCGTTCGACATGTATGTATGGATGAACAAGAAATTCTGGATGTCAAACTAGAATCCAAGACGCATTCGTACCCGATGAAACGAAATATCCAATACTTTTAGCAGCGAATCACAGATTGACAACACTTATTATACAGGACGCTCATATCACTCAACTGCATGGAGGAATAAACGATATCGTTACGCGTTTACGTCAGAAATATTTGATTCCTTGGATTAGACAGCGAGTTAAAGTTACATTACGAAAATGTATCGTTTGTCGAAAAGTAACAGGACATTCTTATCAACAACCCGAAACACCGCCGTTACCTGGCGACCGCGTGCAGGAATCATTGCCATTTTCAGTTACCGGAGTAGACTTTGCGAGACCACTATATGTTCGAAATAATGATAATTCAAAAGCAAAAATTTGGAAGTAGTTACTAGCCTAAGCGAGGAATCATTTATATATGCATTAAGACGTTTTTCGAGTCGAAGATCAGTTCCGAGAATCTTAATTTCAGACAATGCCACTACATTCGTATCATCGGCGAAAGAAATCAATCTTTTGATGGATTCGACTAAAGATAAACTTAGTCAATATGGAACTGACTGGAAATTTATTCCACGTAGTGAGCCATGGTATGGTGGAATGTGGGAAAGACTCATTGGTCTTACAAAACAGTGCCTCCGGAAATCTTTATTAGGTGCGAACTGTATAGATATGGAACAATTACTAACAATTATTAACGAAATTGAGGCGAAACTAACCGAAAGACCATTGACGTACGTGATTTCCGAACTGAATGAACCAGAAGCATTAACACCGTCACATCTTCTTCACGGAAGGAAAATTACAACTTTGCCATACCCGAAAGAAAACATAGACATTCTCAAAAACTGTGAAAATGCAACACATCATAGTCTGAATCGTAGTTTACGAATGCAACAAAAAATTCTAGATCATTTTTGGTTGCGTTGGAAAAGGGAATACCTCACATCTTTGAAGGAACGTCACATTGCTACAGGAAAAAACGAACAAAGTATATGTGTGGGCGATGTTGTTCAAATTCACGACGAGGCGCCGAAAACATTATGGAAATTGGCAGTAGTAGAGGAGCTCATCAAAGGAAATGATGGTATTATAAGGGCAGTGAACGTGCGAACAAAACACGGGAGAACAAATAGACCGATATCCAAGCTATATCCTTTAGAAGTCAATGAGAACGACACTACAGAACGACTATCTAAAGTGAAAACCAGAGAAAACATTCAAAAATGGACTGTAAATCATTAACTATTTAAGTGACTATAATTTTCAATGATTCAAGAGATAAATGCAGGAAATTAATTTTTTTCATGTGGACTTTAAAGTAATTGATTCAATTTATTTGTCATTTTATATATCTTTTTTATTTGTATTTTCATTTCTTTTTCATTTTCGGCGCCTCAATATCAAGGATTACGAATGATTAAGAACAATCATTTACGTCTTGAACGTAACTAACGTTACCATTATCTACGTAACGTCTTTTGTCATTGTAACGACATTTAAACAACGTCTTTAGTTCTTCAATACAAGTTTGAAACGATCAGTTGATCTATCTATCTAAGCGAAGTACTAACCACACTCACAACAAATCGCCACAATACCATTGACACTTTAAAATAAAACGGAAAAGAAAAAGTCAAATATGTGTATCTATTTACACATAGTATTGACTTCTAGCATATGATACTCAACCCTTATCAACGAATCAACTCACATACTGCGGTAATGGAATCGGAAAGTTTGGCACGCCAAACAAAACTTGCTTTAACCCACCATTTCTTTTGAATTGCTTGTACCAATTAGGACCATTATTGTAGCTGCTATATTTTTGGTTGTTGGTTCTAAAGTTTGCTAGTTTATTGGACTTTGATTATTGCATTGTCTTTTTTGACAGTTTCCTTGGTGTTCGGTACATAACACATAAGTAAAATAAAAAAAAATACGAATTTATTGGGAATATATTTGTAAATTTAGTACTTACAGCTAACAATATATTTAATATATATACCTTGGTGTTTGTAACTTAGCTATTAAGTTGAAGTTATCTTGAAAACTAAATCATGTACACAGGTAAAAATTAAAACTTGCGCACCTGAAATGTCAAATACCTTCAGGTGATTTTATTTAGGACAGAAGTATAATCAGTTACATGTCAGTGAATTAGATGCATATCACCAAGAACATAAAATACACACGATAATATCCTGATTTTAACGTGTACCATTGTCATAGTAGTATAACTTGTAGCGGAATTTTTTTATATTTACCTCTCTTCACGTGACCTATAGACATAAATTTAAAGATGTGAAATGTACATGTATTGCATGTCAAAAAGACAATATTTGTACTAACATTTCAGTAAATGTAAAAAACGACAATTTTTAATTTTGATTTTAAATGAGATTAACATTGCGCCTATGACAACAACAAATATGGTATTGACAATGTATAACAATTTTCTATCTATTTTTATGACACTATATTATTGTTTCAACTGATTCCATCGTTATTTTGTAATAGACACTTACCTTAACACATTGATTCCGTTTATAATTCCACCTTATATCAAAATGCTGGATTTTCATCGTATAAGCGCTGTTTTTTTCTGAAAATGTTATGACTTTTAAATTTTTCTTTCTGTGTCGTGGTATATTTTCCCGCCATTTACGGCGCCGTGGTATATGTTAAATATATGCAACGGAAGGTCGGAAATACGTGGTTAAAAAAAATCGCTATACAATTAACAATTAACACCAACAAACGGATCAAATTGTCGGTACAAGTAACCACAAAAAAAACCCACATATTTTACAAAGTCTGAAGAATGTTTATAACAACTGTGTCAAGGATTTCGTAAAGATTCAACAGTATGAAAGACATCTTTAAGGACTAATAATAAGTATTCTGTTTATTACATAAAGAGGGTAATATTCGGTGAAATTAAAGAAATGTATAGAATATTTTAAGGCTGGTTAAGATTTTTGGTGCAAACAATGTGTCCAAAATTATATTATGCCATAAACATCCTTGTTTTTACAAAAAAATCAATAATAAAATAAAATAAATTTCTGAACATTTTTACATTCTTGAACCTAAAATCTACAAATTGATGTTAATATAATAAGATTTGTCTTTGTGAAATATAATAAATCTCATTTAGGGAAACATGTTGACATAGGCATTATGTTGTGAGACGTATAACCCTTCTAAAGCACACATATCTGGAAACAGTAAAACTCTCTGCACATTATAATCCAAAAAATCGATTTCGCTTAGCAAGGTCTTCATGTATACTGCTGAAAAGACTTTCAATAGAAACTGTTCACAAATTTACTCCTCACTAATCTACTATTACCACGGTTGAAACCTGCTTATTAATTTACTGTTACCCGTTTCCGACTAACGAACTACTATGTTATTGCTCATTGGACGTTCAACAACAATAAATCATTAATTATATTGTAACATTATCATTATAATGTTTTGCATACTTGTGTTGATCGGTCTTTTATTTCAAATTGATAACACTGGGTTTCGGTTACTTATTTAAAAGTGTAAACAACTGTGAAATTGGGTCTTAAATAAATTATATGCAAAAAAGTACTTTATCTAATAAATTTAGGGTATGCTTGTAATAAATAACAGTCTTTTTAAACACAGAATCAACATGTCCGTAATTTTACCACATATCGTATGATGTGGCTGTGTGTTTTATAGGATTATAATTCTGTGAAATAATCGTTGCGGTTTTTAAAACAGCAAAACGTACCTAGACCGGAAAACGTAGGGATATGCAAAACATAGTACCAAAGGAATCGCGGTTCTTTAGATATTGATATGAAAAAAAAACAAAATGAAACACTAAATTGTATTTATATTATATATTTATTTGAAATCTCAATCGATTTCATTGAAAATCATTGTGGCAGAGAAAAAATTGTCCCCTCTTCCTGACTATTCGCTAGGAGGACGCCATCTTGTTTAGCTTGGATACTGAAAGTAGTCCGCTCAGAGGAAATATCGATATATAAATTATCTGAGAAGACGCCATTTAAGTGTTTTTATCCAATCAAAGCACTTAATACAAATAAATTACAGCATGAATAGAATTATATGATAATAAATTATTTTCTATCAATCTCACGCGTGTCAACTTTAAGGTAGCGGGTTCAAGCCTTACTGCGGACAGGATATGCTCGAGTCCAACCTTAGTTGACATTGATTTCCAGTTTTCCACCCAAAGTCAGATTTTTTACCGGGTATTCAGGCTCCACATATAATTTAATCTAAACTCCATAATACTGCTGAAAAATTGCTAAAAATGGCATTAAAAAGACTTCGAACAAACATACGTATAACCTTTACATAAGGAAACTACATGTAACTTCAAATACAACAACAGCTCTTATGTAATATCAATGCGCATATAATTTAAAAATCGTAATATAGAGATACATTAGTTGTACGTTTACGTCAAGGCACGTGAATTAACACAAGTTCATAAAAAACTTTTAAGAATAGTTACACTAAATTGGTATTACAAATCAACACAAATCTTACTTAAAACAAAATTCTTGCATTATCGCCTATCCATGCAAAACCCTTATAATCGAACATCGATTTGAATGTGGTAATATTATATTATTTGTAAGAACAAGTTGTATATCAACAATAGCACTAATAAATTTTAATATAAAATAATGACCAATTTACGTAGGTATGTGTTTGGTGCTTAGTGCAGTAAAATAGTTTACAGCGCATCTTTAGTTCGTTAGTTTTTATAGCCGAATTGCGAATCCAGAGCACTTATAATGTCCACGTAAATATAATCTTTAAATTCGTCTAAGAAATCTGACGCCCTAAATATGGATAATACACTTTCTGAAATAGATGAGAAGAAACATTTTGTATCATCTTTTTGTAGTGTTTTTTTAAATAAAGTATAAAATCTACATCTGTAATTTTGTACGATAGTATTATTCCAGTACAGGTGATCGAAATATATTCATAACAAAACATAAACAAGTGTGGAATGTGAGCACGCTCACAAAGCGATACCCCCGGCTTCGCTTTCAAGTCCAATTATCTCCCCTTGATGATATCAAAGGTCAATAAAAATGCTTCATGCACATCTACATATAATGTACTTCCTTCATGCATTAAATTGCATCGAGCTGTTTAGGAGGAGTTGCTCTTACAAGGGATGTGGACATACAGACAGACAGAGACATACAGGGTGATCCCTATATACCTCAACAAGTTTGCGGGGGTATAAAACTCTGCTGTATGGCTAAGTGACCTTGAGGATAAGGTAGTTAGTTATCTGCAATATACACGTAGCATGTCGCACTAAAGTTGCGGGTTCGAACCATTCGGCGGGCAGGGTTTCTCCAACCTTCATTGGCAAGGATTGAAAAGGACTTCTTGCTTTCTCCACGATGCTGCAGGCGGCATTAAACCTTATTTTAAAAAATCAAAACAAATTAAATAAACTGTCAGTTATGACAGGCAAAGAATTGTCACCGTATTCATTATGAATCCTTTTAAACTGAATGGCAACAAAGCTGACGATTGAAATATATACGTACTATTGGGTGCTGCCAAATACACCTCCACATTGATTGATTTGTACTCATTGAATACCTGTAAAGAGAAGATATTACCTATAGTGAATAAAACTATTTAGCCTACACTTATCAAGTTTATCTTTGGACGATGTTTAGTTGATTACGTTTACATCTTTATATTGAGATTCTCCCCACCAAAAAAAAAAACAGCTGTGACTATAATATGTTAATAATTTTATACATGTTCGGATATGTGATTATTAACACAGATGACTTGTCACTTGTGAGAAACAAAGTATTGCATCCTGTACAGAGATGTTTCAGATACGTATTATATATTATGGAAAACACTAAAGATTAAAGAACTGATTGATTTATTGGCTTTAAGTCAGGGAGCAATATATCAGCTATATGATCTATATTCAATTAGATAATAAACAAACAGTAAATTCAAAAAGAAGAAATCAGTTGATAAGGACATTTACATTGCAACAAGACACAAGCGAAATAGGTTCGAGAGAGTTAGTCTCACAGCCTCTCATCAGGGCTTACTTTGTCGAATCTCCATTCGGAAGCTTGCTTGATATTGATACACTCTGCAGAAGACACACAATTTGACGGACAGCACTTGAAACAATGTAAGGTTACATTGCAAACAACAGAAAAATAAGACAAATCGAGGCGACAAAAAATATGAATCGCAACAAAAACATTAACAATACTTTCAATTAAAATTGGCTAGAACTTGGATAATGGAAAAGAATGAGATGTTTTTAATATATATATAGATTATTTTCAATATTAGGTCCCACATCATTCCGAGATTTCCATATAGGACCTGTGGCGTCATCTCTTTATCATACATTTTTACTTTATATCGGACTTTACACTTCCACTTTGAAACATAGATTGTCGATTATTGTATACTTTTAAAGACATAAAAACGTGTCTTTGTCATCTACTAATACGGCAACACACCGTTCATCCATTGTATGAATATTGTTTACCAATTGGCAATATTTTAGTGACTTTACCGGAAGTAACTATTTTGAAGTTCTACAGGTGTACACGAGACCTTGAAATGCATACAGGTCCTCTAATAAAATATAACAAACACACATGCGCCTGTGGACACCAACAAAAAAAAATGTATGATTAAAAACATAGCCTTACACCAAAAACATACAGAATATGCCAATTCACATCAGCTTTAAGTTTGTTTGTTTGTTTGATGGTGTTTAACGCCACTTTCAGCAATTTTTCAGCTATATCATGGCGTCCAGTTTTTATTGGGGGAGGAAGCGGGAGTACCCGAAGAAAACCCCTGACCTGCGGTAGGAAAACTGGCAATCCTTGTCAATTAAGATTGGAGTCGAGTACACCCTGCCTGCAGTGAGAATCGAACCCGCTATCTCAGCGTTGACAGACCACGTGATCAATAGTAGACGAACTACCTTGACCACTCGGCCACCGAGGCCCCTTCACATCAGCTTTAGGCCAATGCAATAGACCAAACGTGCAAAACACTCAACATTTGGGAATAGGAAACCTACAGCTTATTTTATATCAACCCACTTACATGTAGTTTATTTGTTTAATGTATTGTAGCTATCTTACCCTGCGTAGTGTTTTGACTCCGACTAGGTCAATGAAGTTTACAGATGACAAGTCCAGAATAATTTTTCTGACATCACATAAAGAATCATATTCACAACTAAGCCCTGTAGCTTCATTAACTTCATCCATTCCATTAACTGCCTGTTTTTCTATCTAATACATATTTAATTTAAATGTTCATATGTGGATTCCAAGAAAGCCTTAAAACTTATTATGAGAGTCTGTAAAACTATAAATTATGTCATCGTTATTTCATTTCTGTTTTTCATTTTAAATGTATCAACGTTTCTCTTTTTTCTATTGAACTCTTTCATGTTTATTGCGTTCCCAGTTTATTTTCAGTTCAACTGCGAACTCAAGTCTAAATGAGCTTCTCTAGTAATAACCTTAAGCATCAGGAGTGGCATATCAAATGTAATTTAAACGCAAAAATTCGGTGATAGTTAAGGTGAACTTATCTGTATTTTTTAGACAGGAGTTGCCATAATTCACCTACAAGCGGGACGTGCTTAAATTAGGTGTTACAAATGCCAAAAAAAAAATTAAATAAATATTCAATCACCTTTACTGCAACATTCCTTTCTTGATCACGTTTCTTCTTAAGCCTTTTCAGTTTTTCTGGATTGACGCCCGAGGCCCTTGACACAGCCTTAACAAACATGTCTGCATTGGCAAAATATATTGGTGCTTGGTACTGTACGACACGTGTAGCAGGCGGTTCCTTGTGCTGAAATACATTTAAATATCTAATTATGAATCATTATAATACAAACATTGACGATAACACAATTGTTATATCCTCCGGTCAAATTATCAAATAATAGTTAAAACTAGCGGAAATGATCATTTTATACAGTTTGTTTACTAGTGAAAAGTCAAAAAGTCAGTTGAAATTCATCTCTCTATTTATACACATGTGTTTTTTTAAGTAGTTTAAGCTATTTGCGGGGACTCGATGGACGAGTGGTTAAGGTAGTTCGTCTGCTATTGATCACATGGTATGTCAACACTGAGATTGCGGGTTAGAGTCTCATTGCGGGCAGGGTGCGCTTGACTCCAATCTTAACTGACGGTTATTCTAGCGAAGGTGAGGTTTTCTCCGGATACCGGCTTCCTTCCCCAATTAAAACTGGACGACCTGATATTGCTAGAAAATTGCTGAAGTTGGCGTTAAACAACATTAAATCAATCAATCAGTTGAAACTATATCACTTCGTAAATTAGTGGATGAAGCCGGAGCAACCGATTAAAACTATCGGCAAGAAAACTGGCAATAATTGTTTAACACAGCATACCCGACGTCAGACTCGAACTTGTTACCTCATTGTTGGCACGTTGATAATCACACGAATAAAACCAATCATCTTGATATAGACAAATTTGCATAAACAACCCCCAGCCTTTTAGATTACACTGATATGATGTTGAATTTCAATTACATATTTAAATATTGTGTATATATTAACATATAATTATATTTCGTTACTTGATTATTCTAGAACAATTTCAAGTCATACCGGTGAGAAATCTTTAATTGGTCGCATTAATCCCGTTTTGCCAACGAATGCCATTCTGCTGTATAATGGACTAGAAAAACAGTTTATAATTAAATTATCACATTAATATTAAAATAATAATATTATAACAGTAAACAAAGGCAACGTTTCTGGTTTCTAGGTTACATTACAACTGTGTATGTAGCTGAAGCGCTAATAAAGCATTTTTTTTGTGCGTTGAATTGTAATATTTCAAATTAAATTTAAAACATTAAATTTTGAATTGTATACTGATGGTCTTGATTGTCAAAATGAGATTTTATAGGATTGTACTTGTATATGAAAGAAGGACGCCACATGAAGTATTGTTGTTGGACAATATAGCTATTTATTAGATTTACATTACGGATGCGATGTCATAATAAATGTTTCTGCTTTGTAAATTTGTATTTCTGAACAAGGAAGTAATACATGTATCTTTTTAGCATTTCGCGTTTGTAGTCATATCAAGTTATTCACTAAAAATTTCCTGCCATGTAAAATTCCAAGAAAACACAACCCCTTCCGAATAGGATCACTTCGGTTATTTCCGCCTATGGTCGGAATTTCGCGATCCTTTACGGAAATGGCTGAGATGTTTCTATGATCTTTTATTGAACTGCTTCCATACCTTGGCCTTCAATTATCATTTAATGGTTTAAAAAATCGAACGCCCTCGTCTCCACTTTTTGTCCATGATCTAAGCTTTGATTGTATATTCTCAATCATTACTCATTTCGTTCTGTCGACCGAGTATGATTTAAAATTAAAATAAACAAGAGTGTTTTGTGTAAAAGCAAAACAAAAAAATACTTACATCTGTGTTCTCAAAGCAACTGTAAAAAGAGAATACAAAATACCTATGCCGATACCAATGTCTGCATCTAGAATTACTGTTGTTAGAAACGTTACTAGCCAAATAGACTGAAACAAAGGAAGAGGACAAACTATTAATACATATTCAAAAGAGAGTTTTTTACATTAATTTGTAAATAAAGCAAACACTAATGTTTTATTTCTTAGATAACATGCGAGGTCAAAGGTAACGTCAAAGGTCACTATAGTATGAATCGCTTCGTTTTAAAATGATCTAAATCCTTACCAAATATCAACAGCAGTGGTCAAAGATCATTCAAGGTGGTATGCAACACGTTGCCTTGAAATGATCTACCAAATGCAAACTATTTTAAGCTTATCTCAAAAAAGAAAAAAAGATTACATCCCTGACACGATTAATTTCGAACAAATGAACGGACGGACGCACGACAGACTGATATCTAAAGAGCGTCCGCCACTTCAATTGGCGGGGCACTTGTTATAAAAGTATGGATCATGTGTTCAAATGTCATACAACAGATTGCAATATCTCAGTGTAAAACAACATAATAACTAGGCGCGAGACGGAGGAAAGGTCCGGGAGAGCTGCGACTTTTCCCCGTTTCTATTCCTCATCCATATATTTTGTCATGTTAATTCAGTACACTAATACTATATAAAGTAAAACAATCTCTGCGAATCTCTAAAAATTTGCAAAATTTTTATGTAGTTTTTGTGTAATAAACAATACTCACAAAATCGAACTTTGACGTCCTAAATATTCCAGGTACCTCCAGAAATTGTAGAAACATTCCTTTAAGATTGACAAATATTACTGAAGAAAGTACGCACTACAAGATATATATAATTAATTTCATGGGGAAGTTAGTTTGATTGATTGATTGATTTTTACGTTAAGCAAAAAATATTTCAGCTATATTCAGGACGTTAGTTTTTTTATATCATAGAGATAGTTTTCGTTTTGAGATTACCCATTGCCGTGGCATGCAAAATTTTCTACCGGTTGGTCTGAGTATTACTCGCTTTAAGAAACAATCAATCAATTGTTTGCTAAGGTAGGCTAGTTACATGTTATAAATCACCTACTTTCAATGCATAGTAACGCTACTTGCGTTGATACGTACATAACAAAAACTCACAGAAGGTACACATTGAGCATTTGTACCACACGGCTGTATTTACAAACAAGGTGTGATGTATCAAATTTCAGAACAATTTCGTTGGAACAAGTAATTTAATATTAAAATATAAAAACATTTTAGCACAAAGGCAAAAATTATTATACTTGAATAAATAAATTGTACGAGAAAACTGCATGATTTTTGATTGGCTGGAATATATTTTCTATCGATTGAAGACGCGCAATTGACGTCATAGATAACTCCGCGGAAAACTTACAGTTTATCAAAAATGTCCAAATACACAAATAAAAATGTTTTAATGTGTTTATAAGTATCAACTGCCAAAAATATTTTCTCCGTCGAGATATAAAAAAATTTCCGTTGTGGACATTTAATATAATCCGCGTTCAAAAACGGAAATTTTGTTATCCCTCGATGAAGGAAATATGTTTTGTAATAAATAATTAAATACCAGCGGTATTACGATTGTATGCCATGAAAATCAGGATGCCAATTCAACAGTCATGACAGTCTGATAAATTGATAAATAACACTTATATTGAACCAACCTTCGGAAGAGTATAAAATAATGGTCCAACAGCCACAATTACAACAAGGACAACAAGACAACCAAATAATGATGCCACCTGAGTTCTACCACCAGCGCCTTCTTGTACCATGCTTCTAGCTACTGAGGCTGCTGGAATGTATCCGGAGAACAAAGAACACAACACACTTCCAGCACCATAGGCTACCATCTCCTGAAATACCAATTTTCAATTCAAAGAATGCAAAGTTTTGTACACTTGTATTATCTGGTTGTAATTGAAAGTAGAGGAAATGTATACATTTAAGTAACTGTCTGTAACTTTTATTTGTTAAACATTGTCTTGTAATCTTGTAATTGTGACATGCGCAGTTAATTTCGTAACTGGCAATATTCGAAATATTTGCTAGTGCTAGGGTTGATAAATGTTTAGAAATAATTTTGCGGAAATTACTAAAAACTTGCATTAAATATACTAACTACATCGTGTTCAGATATTTGTAAACAACCTCGATCTGCTGACGTCCTATATAGATCTTTTTTTTAATTTTTAGACATTGTGTTATTGTTATGTTAAATTGCCAATGGACTCAAAATTATTTTTTTATGGTGATTATTTATATCAAGTAGGTCAGATGGAATTTTATAACCCACGACATGACGTATTTTGTGAATAGTATAACTATTTAACTTTAATTGGTGTGGCGTATTGATCCTTACCCACTATTTCCTCATTAATGCAAGAATTTATAAATTAAAGTTGCTCACTTTAAATCTTCAAAGCGAAGATTTAAATTCAAACAATTATTTTTTACGCCTCTGTGGCCGAGTAGTCTAGGTAGCTTGTCATGTTGTACAGAACATACATGTATTGTTTACGAGCCTTAATTATATAAGGTGTTCCTAAACCTTAATTAAATCAACAAATAACTGAATAAGAGATATGCAGTTTTTTGGAAGAGAAAATTAGCTCAATACAACATAACTGATAAAAAATCAGCAAGTAAAATTTTTGTCGTTTTATAAAATAGAATCTTGGTAGATATTGTCTGCATGTATTCGTAACAAGGGGGATAACTCTTGCTTTTAACTGACGTTTAACTGACATTGTAAGATACTGCTTTAAATATGTGACGAGAGCTACTTATTGAAAAGAATATGATTTCCAGCATTTTTCGGAAGTATTGCAAAAAATTTTCTTCGATACTTCGGTCATTTAGACTGGCTTTTTAAAAAGTTATAAATGAATGTTCTGATACTTCATTAGTTAAAAAATACAAAATTGAAAAAAACATTACGTGACATAAGGTCTTAATGTCCTGTTTGAATGTGTTATCAAGGCGGAAGATAATATAAGTATTCCTATACAATTACCTGACTGGGATTAATTCTATAGTTGTTTTTCTTGGCTAGAATTTGTGCCATTGATACTGACTGGGAAAATGCCACTATCCCTATTACAATCGCATCTGTTATATGATCAGTGATAAGTGTCGGATCTGGGAAATCTGGCTTCGGAATTCTAAAAAAAATAAGCTATAGATTTGCATATCTTGAACTTACACGAGAAAGTTCACATAGAAAATTAGCGCGTAAAATGTGCATCATGGCACAATTTGTCATTTCGAAAACGACGAGTGTATACAAGGAAATTATTTTATTTGCGTTGTAAGCTAAAATCTGATCGGCCATTTCAAATGGGGCAACTGCCCAGATAGCAATCACAAGTTGGGCCAACGTTGGGTTAATGATGGCAACTTCGTTGGGCCAACGTTGGCAGACTACGTTGGCCCAACGTAATTTTGCTCATCGGCCCTACGTTGGGCCAACTGGTTGGGCCAACGGTGGCCCTATGAGACATAGCCAACTTAGACTGCACACTGCCAACATCTTGCCAACATGTTTGTGTGTGAATTTAGGTTGGGCCAACGTTGGCCCAACTTGATTTAGCCTGCTAAGTAGGCAGTTTGCCAACATCTTACCAACAAGTTTGCGTGGGATTTTCTCAGTCAATAGCTCAAAATTGCTTGTTTTGTACTTATTGTCTTTTTAACAAGTCAAAGGATCAGTGATCTCTGCTATAAAACACTGAAATTTGTGTTGGTATTTACAATGTATATTTTGGTTGGTTGTCAATCACAAGAACATTAAATTTATGATCAACTTTATTCCAATTCAGCTTTATCAGCAGCTTCTCTTCTCTTTATTCCGGAAGACTTTTTTCAACCACTCTACAAGTATATCTCTTGCGAATTTTAACCAGTCCTTAAGTACATTGTCAATATGACTGTCACTAGCTGAACACTTAGTTCTTCTTCCTCACATACCCTGAAAAATGGAATATAGAATGTAAAATAAATTTTGGTCATAAAAAAACTTTCAATATTGTATTTTCATTTGTCATTTTGTTTTGTTATTATTGTAATTTTTTATGTAAACGGTTCATTAACAAGGCACATAAAAACGTAGATATAGTCTAAAAAACGTACATGAACTTACCTGTTACTGGACATTCCGTAGGATCTTTTATCCCTTGCCCTTTCTAGCGTACATGTATTGTCTACATAACTCTTCATTGTGCGCCTATCCTATTCTGTAACATGGGCCGCAATGATTTATTCCGGAGTACTAGTACACTGTGTAGCATATAAATAAAACAAATGTGTTAATTCTTCCATGTATATTTTCTGGAATATTTTTTACAAGACTTATATGTTTTATATTTGCATTATGTTACGAAATATAATAAACACAAGTTGAAAAATAAACAAACAAACCAAATAAGCCTGCGGAAAAGTAAGATGCAGTTAAATAACATACATTGTTCATTTAATTTAATATAAAAAAACTGAAGATTTAAGATTAAAACATACATGGTTAATAATAAAAAAATAAGTTCATGTACTTACATTTTAGTTTGTGTTAAATAAAATACTCCAAGCTGTCCAAAATGGCGACCGATGTGCCTGACACAGATGATGCTATGGATTAGCGCGAAATTTATCTGAAATAGAATACTAATGCCCCGCGTCTAATCTACACACTAATTGTTCTAGATCATCAGATTTAACTATAAATATATATCCCAGATGTCCCACATTAGTTGAATTAATTAATTAATTAGCAAGGTTATAAAACGTATGATCTAAATGCACTCATATTTGATTATTAATTGCACTATTTATGTCGTATATTTCCATTTACATTGTTTAATTTAATCGAGCATTAATTTTTTTGTGTGGACAATTTATGTTGGGTTGACGTTGGAACGCCAACAGTTGGTCACGTTACGATGGGCCAACGTTGGGTCGATGTTGGAAAGCCAACAGTTGGTCACGTTACGATGGGCCAACGTTGGGTCGATGTTGGAAAGCCAACAGTTGGTCACATTACGATGGGCCAACGTTGGGCCGATGTTAGAACGCCAACGCCAACCATTTACCAACCATGCCAACAAATGGCCAACGTTGGGCCAACGTAGTGTTTCTATCTGGGTGTATTTTTATGGCGTTAAAGTTCAAATAGTTCCATGACGTCATCGCTGTTTTTACGTTTACAATTGTCAAGTATTATCGTTATCCTTAAATTATAAGGAATATGTCCTGTATAAACAACCTGTTCAGAAATTTGATTCTAATATGACGTCCTGCTTTAGCTATGTAAACAAAGCCGTGTCAAAATTCCAATAAGTTTAGTTCGCACATGCGTAAACTGCGTGTTTTGTGTAAATGTAAAAACTGACTTACAAATGCCGTTTGTTATGTGTTATCCATAATTATCGTCATTGTTAATAATTTAGTTATTTTTAGTCTGAATTCTGAGATTTATATGATTGAACTACTCCCGATACATTACTTTTTTTAACAATTCTACATTCGAAATAATATGACGTCACAATTAGAATTCCGACGTCATATTACGCTGAACTGAACATTTCAAAATGGAACGATGCAATTTCGTTAAGATTTATCAATACTTTTGTTTAAAAGGTACGTACATTCAATAAAATGACGAGAAAATATGTTTATGTCAATTTTATTTGCTTTAACATAGTGTTTTGGGATATATATCGTATTAGTTTTAAAAAAAAAACAATATTACCACTGAAAGCGTCCTCTTAGAGCCGCTTCGAAATTTTAAAACATTTGTTAGACATATTAGAATCGAAATAGATTATTGCGAGCGGGCTTTATGGGAATTAGAACATGGTCAGACCTTATATTTGTCTCCATTTTATACCTCGCTATCGCTCGGTATAAAATATTGACAAATATAATGTCTGACCATGTTCTAATTCCCATAAAGCCCGCTCGCAATAATCTATTTCTTAAATAAAAACAACCTGTTCAGAAATTTGAATAATATTTAAAGAATGTGGTACCTATGGTCAAACTATCAATTTTCAAAAAAAGTGGCGAACCAAATGTAACTGTACACTTAGACAGAGGAATGCAACTAACGCACCTTTCATATAAACTATAGTAAGTGTTGACGTAGAAAGTACAGTGTTTTTTGCGCTACAAATGAAAACTGCTTACCGCGTATGATTCAGCTAATGCTCCTTTTATAGATCGAGAAGGGAACTTTTTGAAATTAACAATTATTTCCTCGAGATATTCAGCGTTTTGAAATGCGGAGGTTTTTCATGTTCGATTCGGCGATTTTCCATAGTAATTTTTGACCTTGTTTTGACCGGAAGTGTGACGTAGGAGCAGTTTATTTTAACTCGTCGAAACAACTCGGACTCGGGCGTTCCGGATAAAGATGAGGTAAGAGAAAAATATAAATACAGCAGACGACAACATTTCTTAGCCAACTTTGCGACAGCAAACTAAATTTGAAATTTGTTGATAAATAATTTGTTATAATGCCAATTCAAAAACGTAAAGTTATTATTAAGGACTTGGAGGTATAACACACATACACATTATATTATACTCTATAGTAAACGTAAATTTATAGTATGAATGGAGAAAGACTATCCAAATTTTACCTTAAAGTATGAATTTCAAAATATATCCTCCTCAAAAAACACAAGTCTCGGTTATTTATTATTATAGGTAGAATTGCACTTTCATCCGTTTTTTCCCCAACACATATCATATTTGAATTCTATAGCTTGAGAAGTTTCTAAATTAAATAATCTTTTTTTCTCATAAGGGGGGTTAGGGGGTGGAAACAGGAAGAACAGTGACAAAATATTTAAAAAAATCCGGACATAAGTGCTACCCCAGATCCTATATGAATGCATTATTTATCATTTTAATTTTTTCAAACAAGCAAACCACACATTATATTTCCCAAGAAGCTTTTTTTTCTTTATTTTTTATCAGTTTTCATACAATAATAAGCTTTGACAAAGAATCTGGTCAACCAGTATATTATTTCACACATCTAGTAAATATTATCAATATCTATAATGGAATCCTTAAATTGAAAATTACAAACAGGAATAACTTCATGTCACAAGATTGACCGGTTATCCATGATTTCATCACATTAGCTGATTTGCTATTTAATTTCCACAACTTAACACAAGGGTTTTTGTATTTTTCACAAAGGTCTCCATGTTGTGGATTGAACTTGCTGTTTAACAAAATTAAACAATCTTTCGGTTCAACTTTTCAATACATATTAAGTAAGATATGTAACCAGATATGACAACTTTACACCAAATTCTGCAATACCAATATCAAAATCTGCATTTTGTTTCAGACAAAAGAGCTATTAAAAAAGGTGTTCAGATATTTTAACAAAGAGGCCAAATTAGGAAAAAGTCTATTTTTAGGAACACCTTTGAAAAGATTAGCTAAAGCCACAGGTAATTATAGATAGGGCCCAAATGTATACATGTATACTGTATAGTTTGTTTTTTAGGTGTTTAAGATCAGTTTCAGATATTTCACGGTGTCCACCTTTTAAAATCTTAACCAGAAAATGTGTTTCTGCGACACATATGTCTGCTTGAGAGGACACGAAAACAGCAAAGAAACAGTTCAAACATCAATGGAAAAAAACAAATGCAAAAAAACCAACAAATGTGGACTGTGAGCAGACTGACAAAGGGATACTCCACCCCCCTTTGCTTTCAAGTCCAATTATTCCCCCTTAATGATATCCTAGGTCATTAAAAATCTTTTATACACATCTACATATAGTGTACTTTCTTTATGATGTTTCATTAAATTTCATTATTCAGTTGAGAAGGAGTTGTGCTTACAAGGGATAGACGGACAGACAGATAGGTTGATTCCTATATACCCCCCCCCCCCACCCCAAAACAAGTTTGCGTGGGTATAAAAACAGAATGTGAGTCACCCTAACCCTATAAAAAAACTTTCAGCATGCAAGTCCGATTCTATTGAACAGAATGAACAATTTGGAATTTATCTAGAACTGAAATGTAACACAACAAATGACGCATGTGTATGACCACTAAAATACATGGATACAATGTGCAAAACATAAATTTTTTTATCCCTTAATGGAGAAAATATTTTTTGTAGTTAATACTTATAAATTCCAACAATAGAATAAACACAACAAATTTATTTTTGTAACTGGACATTTTGAAAAAAAGAGATCACCACAAAAACTGTTAGTTTCCAGCGAAGTAATACATGACATCAAAGGGTGCTTGTCTCCATGACGACCAATATCGTTTTCCATCCTCTGACAGAAAATATAGTCTAGCCAATCTAAAGGCTGTATTCTCGCTAAATGTATTTCTTAATATAGTTAGCTATCAGTGAGGAAAATTTTCTCGACAAAACGTAGCTACCTCCTCACATTTATTCAATAACCAGAGGCTCTTAAGAGCCTGTATGCACACCTGATTTTATAGGCAATGAAGATGGCATTTCCCTAATGTTAAAGTAAGTCCTGTAATTTTCAATAAACTTTAAATAGGACCATCCAAACAATATTACTAGAAAGCTTTGTTTCATTGACATTGGTTAACCCGTTGTTAAAGAAGATTTACTTAACGACGTCTTGACAGTGAGCCGAGATGGGCCCATCTCAAGCTAGTAGAGTGAGATGGAATAATATGGCACACAAAGATCAAAGGAAAATTCTGCAAAATAACGATAAAAAAAAAGATTTTCTTGGGAGGAAAAGACAAGGAAGACAATTTTTTAATAGCCTTTATGTGTAACCATTGTAAAGAAAAATAACTCTGTAAAGTTTCTTATACTTGTTATTATTTACAAATTCAAAACATGCATGTTCAATCAATGTTTTGTTTAAAACAGGGCTGACAGAAATTACAGTCAGAAGATATGTCCAGGATGAAGACCCTGTACAGTCAGTGGTCAAGGCTCTTCATGAGGAGGCTGTCAGTCGTTCTGTATCTGTGGTTAAGAAGCTGGACGATTTTGATGAAGGTGTGGTAAGGAGAACAATCCATGGCATATACAGAAATAAAGAGATGGTGACCATGCCTAAACTACACGCAGCCCTGAAAGAGAAAGACATTAATGTTTCTTTGTCTACAGTGGTGAGAACAGTGAAGAAGCTAGGGTTTCGGTAAATATATTCAAGTATTGAGCTAAATTTTACCAATATCTGCATGTAGAGTTTAATCAACAAATCCAAACAACATAAATGGCCTATCAATCGATTTCTGGTGAGCTTACATTAGAAAAATGTCATTAAAGATACCAAGGTTGTACAATTTACTATGCCAGATGCCTGTTTCTTCCGTAAATGGCCGATTTCTGGCACAGATGAGCTCACGCGCACATATGTACTTGGTGTATAATCCAACCAAAAATGAAAGAACCAAGAACGTTGTTATAGAAGCTTAACAACATTCTTGTTTCTGACATTCTGATTAGATGTCAAGAGACAATAGTGTAAAACAATAGAGAGTCTTTAAGATACAGCGATGTGAAAGTGGTTGGTTTCCAGTAGAAATAGGTACTTCCAAGTGCTTTAGGAAAAGCCCCTGTGTACTTTCACTCCTGATAGATATTTTTATGTCCCAAAAACATATGAAAGAACCTATTATTCATCTAATGCAGACCACAACTAATTCTCTTAAATAGGACCAATGTTACAAAAAACTAACAGTACATTTGACAAAACTAGAGGCTCCCAGGAGCCTCTATCGCTCACTTGAACCTGAAATTCTTCCTTTTTTATCTAGCTATAAGGATTGTCGAAAAAGCAAAAATCAACGTTTTAAGGGGAACAACTCCTTTAAAGAGTTGTTCAACACTCACGCCCCAGTGATCATGTTTGCTTATCTTGAAGAGCAGAATAATTTTTCAAAGAAAAGACTTTCTCTAGCTCTTTCAGTTATTAAGATATATATTTTTTTTTAGTGGTGTTTCAGTAATTTTTAAGCTATATCATGACATCCATTTTTAATTGGGTGGGGAAGCCGGAGTATCTTGAGAAAACCCCAGACCTGCTGTAGGAAAACTGACAATCCCAGGGGCCGCGCTGGGCTTCGCCAATGTCGCCAATTGTGATTTTTTTTCATTTGGCGACAAAATATTGCGTCTGGCGATTTTTTGGCGCCAGGTTTTATAGTGTTAAACGATGCATGCACGTTTCATATTTATTGGTCATCGGCGATTGCATGATCATTAAAGATCCTTTGTCGGCTTCAATGGTCGTAAATACACGTGTATTGTGTAGTATCCAGTGACATGACATGTGTGTTATTTGGAGTAATTAAACAGAAATCGGCAATAAATGAATCAACAAAGTTGTCTCATGAAAAGCTTTACCTGCATCACATTTGAGTAGACGCGTAATAAAACAATTGATGCGGTTAATTAATTTATAAAAATAACAAAACAAACATATTTTTGTAGTAATATTTTTTTTATAATGTAATTAATAAAGTACAGGTATGAAATACTGACATTGTTGAGTGATTTCCGGACTGGATGTCCGTCTTAATTTCGTAATTAGAAAACTCTTACACATGCTTAGTTTTATTTTCAGTATTTCCCGTTTTATGTTCATTCACGGGAAAAGATGTTTCTAATAAATTACTGTAAAATTTTGGTTTTCTGCCAACAAGAAATCACTCACACATCTTTTCATGATTAAAATACAATAAGTGTACGGGCTGCTCGAGACCAAACTTTTGAAAAATTGAATTTAAGAGTCCAACAAACTTGTATTACAGAATATGTCACACATAATGTTAAACAATTTCGCCATGTCATAAAGTGATCTAGTGATTTCTAATATGGCGACACTTTTACAAAACTGGCGACGGAAAATTGCAGTTGGCGATTTTTTTTGGCGCCAGCTTTTTAGAAGCCAGAGCAGCCCCTGCAATCCTTGTCAATTACGATTGGAGTCGATTACATGTATATCAAGATATTAAGGAAAAATGATAAAAATCAACAATTTTGACAAAATTAGGGGAAACAACTCCTCCAAAGTATCGTCACATCTTCACCTCATTTGAGAATCCCCAATCACACTCACACCTGTACCATTTTAAGCGAATAGCCATGTTGGTGGTCATCTGTCATCAATTATGCAATTTTTAAAGATGGCATCCTAAAGAAAAGTTAACGACGACGGATGCCAAATGATGGCAACAGCTCATGTGACCCTTTGGGTAAGGTGAGCTAAAAGTTCTCAAATGTATATGTTTACCATGTGATTCTTTGATTTATTGGATGTTTGCTCTTTATGTCCTACAAGCAGTCTTTCAGCTATATTCAGGGTGGCCATGTGATTAAATGACACCAACTAATGTTGTTAATTTCTGATTTCTGTGGGTATACCATGTCACATATGTAGAACTATCTGAAAATAAAACAATGTTTACCAAGTACACATAATCTATATGCAACTATGTATAACTATTATTGTTTAAAGTTCATAATTGTAAAACTTATAGTAGGACGGAAAATATCATTTCTTTTTACTAAGCATATAAATATTTTGTCGTTGCAGGTATTCGAAGAAGGGATCAAACCGAAGATTTGTTTCCGAGAGGCAAGACATTGTTTCTTGGAGGCATACATATCTCCGAAAGGTACGCAAGTTTCGGCAGGAAGGTCGTAATATTGTGTATCTGGATGAGACTTGGTTGAACACCAATCATGTAGTCAAGGGTGACTGGCTGGATCATCCCAGTACATCCATGTCAGTCTTTGAGCCACCATGTAAAGGCTGTGGTCGTGTGTTACCAACTGGTAAAGGGACCCGCATGATAATTCTAGATGCTGGCTCTTCTCAACAAGGCCTCATCCCTGGATGTGGCCTTATATTTGAGTCGAAAACCAGTAGCTCGGATTATCATGATGAAATGAATTCTGAGCATTTTACAGAATGGTTCAGAGACAAGCTCATTCCAAGACTACTGCCTCGGTCTATAATCGTAATGGACAACGCTCCTTATCACAGTCACTTAGTTCCTGACTCGAAGGTTCCTAATACTGGTTCCAGAAAGTCAGAGATCTCGGCATGGCTGGAAAGGAACGATGTTCAGTATGATAAAGAAATGGTAAAGGCCGAGTTGCTTGATTTGGTGAAGCAACACAAGCCTCGTCCTAGATATGTGATAGACGAGCTTGCGTCAGATCATGGCCACGAGGTTTTGCGACTACCTCCTCACCATTGTGAGCTCAATCCCATAGAAATGGTCTGGTCTGATTTGAAAGGCTATGTAGGAAGAAGAAATTCTGCCTACACAAAAAATAATATCTTAAAGCTTTTTGAAGAGGCCAAATCCCGTTTCGATGTGGAGCGCTGGGCTAACTTTGAGAATCATGTGGTGAACGAGGTAGAGGAAAAACTCTGGCATATTGATGGTATCAGAGATGAGGATGTTAATCCTGTTTTGATTGACTTGACGGAAGTCGACGATACTGACAATGACTTGGAGGACAGTTTTGATGATGTAGATGATCAGTCATCTACTGACGAAGAAAATGACGAAGACATGGACAATATCTCTGATACCATTGATCAGTCTGACGTCATTTTGTGCAAGATTTGTAATGACACTGATCCCCCAAAAGCAAAGAAAAGCGAGAAGGTTTTTGAATGGTTTCAGTGCAATTTGTGTGATCAGTGGGTACACAACAGATGTTGCACAAAAGCTGCACTTGCGGAGACAATGTGTATTCGGTGTTTTGCCATTTTTCATCATCGAAGCCTTAGTGACACACTGGTTTTGCCACTGGAGGATACAGAAAATTGATGCTTTCTTGAATGCTGGTCAAATTTCCAAAAAAGTTTTTTTTCAAAAACCTGCATTATTCAAACATATTGCTTCCTACTAATTCAATATTTTAATAACAAAAGCAATTTACTATTTTGGAATATCTTCATTAGGGTTTTTTTTTTTAATCGATTATCAAAATGTCAAATTCAATATATTTTATTGTTTTGAGAGATTCATATTAATACATACATACTTTGTGGCTAGAAGTTCACAGATTACAAGGTTTGCAACATGTGACTTGTAGGACTGCAAGTCCCTGGCTTGGTTGGAAGATACCAGTAAACTTAGCATTTCTTCAAATCACATCTTGCAAGAAATTACATGCATCTACATGTACTAATGTATATTATACAAGTTTGGGGGGGGGGGGGGTGGGGGGGCAAAATGTCATTTGTAAGACTGCAAGTCCCTGGCTTGGTTGGAATATACCAGTAAACTTAGCATTCTGCAAATTACATCTTGCAATAAAAATGTGCATTTTGAGCAATAGGATTTGCAGAACAGGATGCCATCCTCTAACATAATTTTAAAAATTATTTTAAGATGGCAAGTCACTGGCGTGGTTGGAATATACCCGTAAACTTGGCCTGCTGCTGATCAACATTGCAGAATGTAATGTAATATACACGTGTACATGTACGTACATGGATTAATATCTTGCGCAAAATTCTAATACACTTTTAACATGCATTTTATGATGCTAATTTGACCAACAGTTTCAAGGCTGTATGTGTTTTGCCATGTTAGCCATCTTGAATTCCGTGTATTTCCATTGAAATCAACTTAACATGCCTTCATCTAATATTCAGTTGCTTAGCTCGGATACAGAATTGACTGCAGTCTTCTTCATTACAGCTGATTCTCAGTGACTTATTACTGATAAATGTATTTTGTGTTAGTTGTTGAACTTGGTTTTAAATTTGCTTGTACTATTGACAATAATTTTTAATATGTACAGTATGAACTTTTTTTTTGCTCCGCTATATTACTTCAATATAATATTTTCCCAGACTGTGTTATTATTTAGATGTAAGAGCAACGTTACTTGATATTTAATTTAAACATTTCCTCTTAATTTAAAGCATATTTCAACTGCATCATGATACGTACTTACTAGTATTTTCAGATCTATTTGTGATTTTAGTCGACTTGAACACACCATATTTCATATAAAGATCAAATCATTTTTTCAAGTTCATGATTAGTGACAAGATTCAGTCATGCTTTTATTGTACATTTTGTACCTCGTGGTAATTATCTGATTAATCAACACTGCTGTTGCAGGTTCTAGTCTTGCTGCAAGGTGTACTCGAATGCAATCGGGATAAACAAGGATCGACAGTTTTACAACAGAGGTGTGGTGTTTTCTGAAAATACTTGGTTTCCTCCCCCAAAAATCTGGACACCATGATATTGCTGAAAATGGTGTTAAATACAGTAAAATAAAAAAACAAAAACAAAATATTTCACAATAACGCAAAGGGACAAATTTAACAGAAAACTACAAGTACTTTCTGGTAAATTTGATTGATTGTTGTTGTTTAACGTCCCGCAAGCAATATTTTACCTATATTCAGGACTTTACCTCAAATTTTAGGGAGGGAAGTACTACGGTATCGTAACGACTCGCACCACATTTAATAACAAGTCGCCCCACTCAATAACGACTCGCCCCAGATATGTAAAATATACAATACAAGTTAATAAATTTAATATTTTAAAATATATTTAATTAGATTTATAGTATAATTTTTTTAAATTTGCATATATTTTATTGCTAGGTGACACAGAGTACTTGAAAGATTAAAAGTTGTTTACATAGACATTTGACCTATATTGTCATGACAGATAAACTTCATTTAAGAATTTTCTATTGCTTACTTCTGTCTGGTTTCGTGTTCTGATTCTGGTCTATATCCTGCCATCGATACTGGTACATCCATAACACTGACCGGAAGAGATTAAATTGCAGAAATAGAAACACATATATTTGATAAAATAAATTGGTGGTCGCAAAATAAACCTGGAGTAGTTAATTCCATAATACTTCTTAATTCCTATCGGTTGTTTCCACAAAAATTTCGTGGCTTCATTTGCAAACTCGTGTGTTCATCACGCACATGACAAAGTTGTTTACATGTTTACGTCAAAAGCGCGGGAAAAGCCTCGCAATTTGTCCGAATACCATGAAACGTCACGGAAATAGACGAACGCTTGTAAACAATATTAGATCCCTTTAGAAACAAACATGGCTGACTTATAATGTAAAATTCCCGTAGCAAAAGTCAAGGACGAATTGTTACAACTTTGCAACAGAGGCATATTATAAAACATGGACAGTTTATCGTATCTTTTTTTTTCTCTGCTGAATGTTGGTAATAAAAAGGTAAAATATGGAATAATAAAAAAATGTAAGCAGAATTTTTTTTTCATGGGGGTTCGGTATTTAGTATAATTGAGTCATAACCACCCGTCATTTTAAAGTGTAAAGTACACGTGAAAGCCATGCGGATTACTTCAGGTCATATCGAAATATTCCAAAGGAGTTCAGCGTAAAATTGTTCGCGATAATCTAATCAAAACTATAGATGGTTGGGTAGCCTAGTGGTTAAGGTACATGTAGTAAATAATAAATTATTGACTACATACGTACTTCCACTGA
Source organism: Limnoperna fortunei (assembly GCA_944474755.1). Taxonomy (NCBI): domain Eukaryota; kingdom Metazoa; phylum Mollusca; class Bivalvia; order Mytilida; family Modiolidae; genus Limnoperna; species Limnoperna fortunei. The sequence goes on from OX104115.1 coordinate 35,301,117, forward strand.
AGGTGCGAGTTCAAGCCCGTGCTAGTGTTCTTGCCGAAGATTGTTAGTTTATACAGTGTACTCCTCCCCCAATATAGCTGTAAAATTGATGAAAGTGGTGTTTATCCTTATTTAAAGAATAATATAAAATAAGTATGTGTCAATGAAGCTTTGGTAGATCTGGTTTCCTCATGGCTTGTAATATCCTCATAATTTGTGGGATTTCATAGCAACGTGATCGAACTTACATGATATTATTCGATCTTATAAAGAATCCCAAACCTTTCATTTCCTGTGAAACACTGATCCACAAATAGACGCTGGTTAAAATTAATTATTAAAGAGTTGATAGTTTATTATAACTTACCCAGCTGGTATATTTTCTAATACATTCACCCCAAAATTTTCTTTAAACTTAGCAAAATGAGAAATTACCGTCGCAATCGCAACCTGCAATATTATTTACAAAAATCTTTAATCCTACATGTACAATCAATAGCACAATGGAAAGAACGATTTAAAAATGATTTTCCGCACAGTAAGGACAAAAATGCGTCTATAGTTTTATTTTAGAAATTGATGTTTTATATGTTTTCATATTGTGATACGTTTTGTGTGCATATGTTCTTTTGGTGCTTTTGTTATCTTTTTTGAAAATGATACTAATATCTAACCCCAAATCCGAACCCGTCCCACTTTCCCTTAAAACGCACACGATTATACGCAATACTATTGCGATTTAACACATTAATTATTGCGATTCAGCGCAACATTATTCCGTAATAAGGGTTTGATTTGATAAAAGGATGTGCGATAACGGGATGTGATAAAGTGTGCGCGTCCAAGAAACAAAACTGTCGCTGTCCTATAAAACAAAAATAAATATCAGTATATATTGAATATTTAGATAATAATACAGTTTTTGTTCCAACGCTGTAGTACAAAACCATAGATAACACTCATGACTCTTTGACTCTATATTGCATACATTAACCTCAACATTGTATCGTTGAAACATGATTTAATGAACATAACATGCCGAAATGTCGAACTATATCAAACCTCAATGCAAGTCACCCTTGGGATGATTAAGGTTTCTCTGCCTTGTGATATATAGATTCCGACATGCAACATTCAGTGTATATTTAGTTCTAAATACAATACACGGTGTTCATTCCATACCGCACACCCCTTTATCGCACTTCCTTGTTTCATATCACACTCATTACGGTACACTTTTTCTTATATTCGCAAGAATTAATGCCTTAATTGCAATATTATTACATTCAATCGCAATAATTATTGCGAAGAATCTCAATCTTATGCGTTGAAACGTTAAAGATTGAGATAACTCGAAATGATTGTGTTTATTTGCATTGATTGCGTATAGACGCAATACTTTTTGAAAGAAAAAAAAATCGTTTATTCGCAATAAGTATTGCGTGTATACGCATTGTTTTGCATGTAAAAGCTACATCGCGCATTTAATTGTTTTTGAGTTTAAACGAAATAAAAATATTTTTCCCAACAAAGAAGCCCGAATAAGCATCCGTAATATTTCCCTTTTATATATTTATAATTTTTACCGGTTCATGTTAAGTCTTTTTTTTTAAATAAATTCAAATTTTGCAGTATTAGTTAAACGTATTTACCAATGTAATATAACGATTTATTGCATTGTACTGCATTGATGTGACACTTAATTTATGACTGCATGTCGGCGTGCATTTTCCTAAAGGGAGGGAGTGTTTTTAATAGTGTATTTACATTGGATTATCCGTTATATAGTGTGTAAATCTGGTGTCACAATCGTAGCATATAAAGTGGTCAATTTATTACTGAATGTAAAATATAGTATGAATCTGATGTAAAACATAATGCCCCTGTATAGTAACGTAAAAAGTTGTTTTATAGTAGTATAAATACATGTGGTAAGAATAATGTCTTTCCAGAGCAGTGAAACTATTATCATGTATAAATAGTAGTCTATTAAATTGACATATGCCGTCAAATCAGCGCCAGCCATGAAGATTGACGACATGTCGTCAAAATAGCGCTAGTCATGTAGATTGACACCATGTGGTCAAAATAGCGCTAGCCATGTAGATTAATGCTAAATGGTCAATAGCGCTATCCATGTAGATGACGCCATGTGGTAAAAATAGCGCTGGCCGTGTAGATTAACGCTATATGGTCAATAGCGCTAGCCATGTGCATTGACGCCATGTGGTGAAAATAGCGCTAGTAATGTAGATAGACGTCATGTGGTCAAAGTAGCGCTAGCCATGTGAATTAATGCCATGTCGTCAAAAATAGCGCTTGCCATGTAAAAGACGTCATGTGGTCAAAACAGCACGAGCCAACTTTATTGATATGGACAAAAAGCACTAGCATAGTAGATTGCCACCTGCAGTAAGAATAGCGCTAGTCTAATAGATTGACGCTACGTGGTAGAAATAACGTTAGCCTAGCAGATCGACGCTATGTGGTCAAAATAGCCTAAGCCCAGTAGATTGACGTCATGTGGTCAAAACAGCAATAACTATGCAGTAGATTGCCAAATGCGGTCAAAATAACACTGGCCAAGTAGAATGCCGCCATGTGGCAAAAACAGCACCGTCCATGTGGATTTACACCATGTGGTAAGAAAGCACTAGTCTTGTAGATTGACGTAAAATAGTACCCACATGTATATGTAATAAATATATTGCTGGTAAATAAGCTCAACTATTAGTTCTTACTACCTTGCAACTGAAATAGCTTTAGAAAAAAATTTACTACCTGAAGGTAAGAAAAACCTTTAAAATTCATTCTTAGTACTTTTACTGTAAGTTTTGTTTGTCTGTTTGTATGGTGTTTAAATGCCACTTTCTGAAATTTGTCAGCTATATAATGGCGTCCTGTTTTTATTGGGGGAGGAAGACGGAGTTTTGACAGACAACGTGATCAGTAGTCCAACTACCTCAACCACTCGGCCACCGAGGCCCCGATTAACTATAAGTATACACGTACAAAGTCCGAAAGTAGAGTGACTATTTGTTATTTAAAATGTCAAGTAGAGAACATGCAGTGAATAACAATGTAACACATTTACTTACAATAATAATTTCTATTGGAATAGGTATCTTCAACTTGCTCTTGAATCTTTGATTAATTTGATCTTTGACAAGATACATTATCACCATGGAAACGACAGATGTTACAATGGCAGCAACGTTTGTATTTGGTATTCTTATAATTAGATCTTTCCACGTCTATAAAATGAAGTAATCGTGTCTTACAATGAATTAAAATTTAAACATGTTTAAATGAATCTCATTTGTTACAAACCTTCGATGTTACAATTCAATTAAAATTATGAAGCTATAGCATTTGTCCAGAACAAATCGGGAACAAGTTGAGCGCTTGGAACCGAGTAACCCATCTCAACAAAGAAATGCGCGTGAACAAAACGTGAAAAACATACATAAAAAACGCATAAAGATTTTACAAAGGATAAAATTTACAGATGAATTTCACGTGACAAAAAGTTATGACATTCAGACTTAATGAGCTCAATATGACAAACACATAAGAACAAGTTACGTAATGAAGTATACAAGCTCAACGTTTTTTGTTTGTTTAATAAAAATATTTTTTTCTCATTTTTGTGTAAAGTTAAGTATGGTATATTTATATATTTTATTTTTGGTATGAATAAAATCTTTTAGGATACAAATGAAGGACTTACATAGATAATTTTAAATACTCCATTATGCCTGGGAATTTTAATACCCAGTATGTGCTTCATCTGACTTGTAACCACGTGAATAGCTACACCGGAAGTGAAACCACTCACTAAAGATTCCGACATATATGTTGCAACCAGTCCAAGTCGCATTTTGCCCAATATTATCTGCAAAAAGATACAATGTGCTATATTTTAATTGTGATACTAATTAAGTTTGTACTTCACCTGACTTGTTACGTACGTGAACGGTTACACCGGAAGTGAATCCGCTCATTAAAGATTCCGACATTTATGTTGCAACCAGTCCAAGTCACATTTCGCCCTTTATATTTTGCAAATAAGTTGACTATAATTGTGTTGTTGCTTGCTTGCTTGTTTGCAAACATATTTTGAATTTAATATTAACTAACGCGAGACGTGTAAAAGTACGTCTTTTACTGCTTGTAATGTTTTGTCAACAAGAACAAGTTCATGCAGTGATTCGTATCTTACGTTGTGTTCATCAAGCTGTTAAGTCATTTAAATTGAGAAACTGTAAATATGAAAGAATATATGTGTGCACTAGAAAACGTAATAACTGAGGTACTGTTTGCTGACAATCAATCAATCAATCAATCAATCAATCAATCAATCAATCAATCAATCAACCAAAACGACGCATAGTTAAATGACGTTTGTCGATCTCAAATACTTTTTTTTTTTTTGGGGGGGGGGGGGGTGGGGGTGGATTGGGAGTTGGAGCTAATTGCTAGATCTTAATGCTGCGTTACATTCCCTTAACATGATATTTTGGTGTGCAACAATTCTTTTTTGATACTTATTCCAAAAGGCTCAAGTTTTAGTTGTCAACGCCGGTTCAAAAATGGACTCGGTGATAAGTTTCGGTCAACTGCTGATAACTTTGAGCCAAACGATTTGATCTCACAATGATACGATATTAATATTTGCTGATCATGATAATATTGACATAGAGAATTACGGCCAACATTAATACAAAAGCGTGAATTTGTTTATTTGTTTGGTTGTTAGTTTGAATAGGGTTTCGGCGATTTTTCAGATGTCATGATGTCCGGTTTTGTAATGTGAAGAAGCGTAAGTACAAGGTAATTATCGGTATCCCAGACTTTTGAGATGATAAATTGGCACGTATATACAAATCTATGGATTTGATTATAATGCTATCACCGGCGAGTCAGTAAGTGTAAGTTCGATCTCAACTCCGTGCAACGTGTGCTAAGCTTTGTCCTCAATTGACAAGGATTTTCTATTATTTTTGTCGACGGTATAGAGTTCTTCCCCAATAAAAGAAGGACTCAATGAAGCTTATAAAAATGCAGAAAATGGCCAAAACCACCATGAAAAATAATGTATAAACAAAGACAACACGATTACCAATATTATTATCTATGTTATAACGGCTAATCAAGTCATTATGACCGACACCATATGTAAATTTACTTTCACAGAAAGTAAAATGTTTCAGTTATATTACATTATTACTTTTTTAAGTGTTTTTCGTTTAATCTTTTACTATATTTCAGCCATAAAACTGAGTATAGATCGATGACGACAGTATCTACTATATACAGGACAAAAATAATGGGAACCTTTTGTAGTGTCTACAATCAGCCTTTTCTGTTTTGAAATATACAAAAGGGGTCTTCATCATGTATGGAGCGTGGATATCAAATAAGGTTCAATATGAGGCTTTACGTATTATAACCTGACAACCCCCAACGAGAGGGCGTCCCCTTGTTTCGCGCACGAGTTCAACCTGAATATATTTCGGGGCTAGTCTTCATATGTTCAACATTCACGATGAGCTATTGATTATTTTGTATGTTACATTGACGAACATTTAATATGTCGAAAGTTTAGAGGTACTTTGTTTTGAATGACCTTGCTCGCGAATGTTTTCTAACGACTTTGTAACAAACTGTGGTACAGAGAAAAGAAATTGCTCCCAGATATATACACACACAGTGTGGATGACGTAGGATAACGGCCAGAATCCTTTGCGGGGGATTGACCTCTCATAAAACGTTTATTGTGGCGTTACTTTTAATGAGTAAGTGAAAGAACTTAATTTATTTCAAACGTGATTTACCGTTATTTATTTCCCTTGTAAATATCAGTATTTTATCGCTGTCAATGTAATAAAGAGTACTAAATAATGGGATAGTTACTATAAAACTACAGTACCATACAAAAGGAACATATTTTTGTACACAAGCTTTTTTAACGAAGCTCAATTGATGCCAGAAACTCAGTACTTTTCATGAAACAGAAATGCTTAAGAATACATATGATTACCATAACTATTCCTGAAACAAAGGATAGTGCTGTTGCCATCTGAATTTTCTTTACTTCATGTTCAGTCATACTACCCGTGATTTCTACTACCGTTAAAGAATCATTGGTACTATTGGAATCCACGTAAAATGATGCTGTTTCCTTTCCCAGACTGGTATCCAACACCGAAGCAATCATGAGCCCAACAATTGCTATAGTTCCTGGAATGGGCCGAATCGACAATTCATTTAGTTAAGTTAGGGCAAAATAATTAAAGAATATAAATGGCTTGAAAAGGTAAACACATAAAAGGTTAAATGCATGTCAACATTTCAGTGATCAAAATAACCAATTTTGAACAATTATTTCCGTTTGTTGTTGTTGTTTTGGAGCAGGTTAATTCATTTTTAATAGTGTAATAAGTTTTTGAATAACTGGCGTCACTGGATATACGTCACGTACCATTTCAAATGACCTATTTGCTAATCGCACTAACAGAAGAAATTAAAAAAATAAAACTCAGTGTCTTTTATAATACCAGTAACTGCCTGAAGGTGTATGTGGATTTAAACTTCGTTTCAGTTTTCGGTATGAAATAGCTAACATTTCATAAAAAGTAAATATTTTTGTAAAGCGACAGATGTAGTATATGCACTTTAAACTTACCCATTGACGCGTGCCTCGAGGTCCCAGTGAAAAAGTAAATAAGTGGTCCAAAGAAGGAGGTGTAAAGTCCACAGATCGGAGGCAGAGAAGCAAGCAGTGCATAAGCCATACCTGAAATAATAAAATAAAGGAAAGCGCGAAAAAAAAAAAAATCAGATAGGCAAAACGTTTCGCGTTGTTGTATTTGTTCGTTTATATTTGTCGTTATAAATTTGATGTCGAACCCAACTAACTTTAGCTATACTAAAGATGCGAACACGTTAACAAGACATTAATTCAATTAGTGAATTTAAACGAACAAATGGGGACTTTATTAGGTACGCCACGGGAAAGCCAAGGGTATGGGTTACGGAGGAAAAACAATCATCTTTTTTCGACGTGTTACAACATGGACACACTTAAGCGTAAAAAATTATGAAACATAAATTTGGTAAATTATGTAATATTTATGTTTTTCATTGCCTACGCAAGCAATTTTCAATATCCAGGTCAACAGAGAGTAGGACCAAAAGGAACTGTTGATATGTAAACGAATGGAGTATGTTGCGATATAGCCGCTTGTGCGCAAGCACAAAGTTGTATTTTTTTATTTCTAAACAGGAAGATGTATTCCTACTTAGCTCTGGTATAAGTCCCACCTTATCAGTGCAAAGGCAAGGAATGATCATAAAAGAAAAGTATCTTATTAAGAGATCTGGATTCAGAATCAATAAGACATCAGCTGCTTTCCACATGATTCTGATCAACTAACTGTCAACCCTGAACAGAAAAAAACTTTTGGCAAATTAGCCGACAAATTTGTTGGAAGTGCAACACTGTTGGGTTGTCTTGCAAATGGGTTATCTGGATATGCTGGCAATTTTTGGCAATTGTCTGTCAAATACGACTATATATGCGGGAGGAGACTTTTTGTGAATTGCTTACAATCACTGTTTGCACTTGTTTATTTTTCTGTTGTTTACAATTAGATTTATTTGCGCATTTAATGGCATTACTGTTCTTATTTTAATCATAAAACCTGTAATTTGATATTGTTTTTGAAAACACAATAATTGGACAGTAAGAAATATACAGTCACGTCCGCAACACGGGTGTAATGTTCACTGCAATATAGTCTTTTAAAATAAAAGTCAAAGGTCATAATTTATCACGTTCCTAGGACTTTAATAAGTGACAACAATGTCACGCTGTTTACAGTCTTTGAAGTCGGTACAATTCAAAAGTATCTTGGATTAATATTTAAATGTGATAATAAAATTATTTTGCTTGTATTACTTTTATCGAATAGCCGGACATTCTACATTCTGATATATTCTAAAATAAAAAGATTAAACAAAATGAGCGTTTACTTGCATGAAATAATTATATAATAATGTTGTGTTTAGCATTCACTATGCCAAAATAGTGGTCAGGGTTGAAGACATAGTGCACGACCCGAAGGGAAGTGCACTATGTCTTCAACCCTGGCCACTATTTTGGCATAGTGAATGCTAAACACAACACTATCATAATTATTATACTGACTGTCTTGACTAGGAAAATTATAACAAGAAGAAAAAAGGGCATTAATGGAACATTAAATGATTCCCCGCCACGTTGTCAAGTAAAGTATTCCTTTCCAAACCAGGGTGCCGTTTCATAAATTGATCATTAGCTTAACGTGCACGTTATCCCATTTAAATTGCATGGGATAACGAGCACGGTAATTAGCGATCGCTTTATGAAACGGCACCCTGGACATTTTCAGGCTTTCATTGCCGCTTTGGTTTTTTTTTTTGCAGACGTTATACGTTGATCAGCTTCTTCCGTTGACTAGGATAAAAATACCTTATTTAAAGCGCAGCAGTGATCAATCAATGATTACAAGTTAAACCTGCCCATTCGCGTGAATTACAATTGATTGACGTCCAAATCAATAGTTTTCTTAAGCAGGTGGAGAAACTATGAGGGCATAGTGCACGGAGCAAAATTCGTTTAGAAATATATGTCAAAATAGTAAAATATTTCTATTAAAGGACATTCTGACAGAAAGTATAATAATTGATGATAATTGCCATGTTAAAATTAATCAATATTTTTCAGATAAAAAATTATGCAATAGAGACCAGAAAAAGGAGATAAGCAATATCAAAACTATAAAATTAATAAAAAAAAAAATATAATATTTGTTTTTATTTAGCTTCACGCTGGAGTGATAACGTTTACACGTGTTATCTACTTAACAAAATATGCATTTAGTCTGAACAAATGAAAGATGTATAACGAATTCTTCAGCTCCGTCTGGAAATGACGGGGATCGGGGGAGGGGGTAAATAGTTTGAAGAAGTGGAATTTCCGTATTTGGTAGTTGTACGTTAAGTCTAAGTATGCACACTTCTTTACTAGTGTTTGGTTGTTGTGCGTTAGGCGACATCACCGAGGGGGGGGGGGGGGGGGGCGGGATGTAACTAGGGATACTTTAAGGTACAGGACTGCGGACGGAGATTTGAAAACCTACCATTTTCATATATTTTCTGACTTTATGAAACGGGACCTAATCATACATGTATATTGAATAATTAAACCAGACCTATTCATATATTTTATTATTGCACATCCCCATTGACAAAATAGTCCATTCACTACAAAAATGATCAAGTGATGTTACTGGAACACTTTGTTTGTAAAATCACCGTAGTTTACATGGGCGTAAGATGAGAATTGTGGCATGGATATATTTAGATATTTTACAACTACCCAATGATATATATTTTCAATGAAAAAAGCTACATTTTCATATATTTTGGGGAGCTAATAAAGTGACCCTTTCGGCCGCCCATCCGTATTACCCTATATATACCAAGTTACCCCCCTTGGGCGACGTACACACTTGTTAACTAGTTTGGATGCACACAATTATTGATTATTCACTGTTAACAACTGAATTTTATTTTTAAATTTAAAGTATGTCAAGGGTTAGAAAATGTGTGTAACAGTATGATCGTCGTATGTAGGTTAAGGACGTGTAATATTTTGCAATAAAAAGGGGGTGTAAATCGCCAGAGATGTACCAGCATTAAAGATTGTCATGGGTATAAAAATGAACTATTAAAAGTAAAAAGTAGCACTATACATGCATCTACAGGGAAACACAACCATGCTATTTATTTTATTTCCTGGAATCTTTCTGAAGATTTGGGTGAAACATTCGAGGTACGTAATTCACACGTACCTCCCCTCAGTCCTACTCCCATCCATCTCAATTCCGGGCTGTATTACACTCCCTGACTCTCCTTCCCGATTCCAACCCACCCCTTACTTTAGCCACCCCTATCTAAATTTCTTTATATTAATTCTCAACCGTTCGTCAATGTATAATAAACATTTACGAGAAATGTGTGTGTGTGGGGGGGAGGTCTAATGGTCCAATTACAAGCTATAATATGCATAATTCAACAGCCTAAATGTAGCCGATGTAGACATTCATAATTGTTTCTATATATTTGACATTATTGTAAAAGAAAAATACACAAACACGGAATGTTGAGTACTGTATTTAAAAATAACAAACCTTGCGGGATTTGCATAATGCCAACAGTAAGTCCAGAAACAATGTCACTCGGAAGATCCTTGACTACTTTATATTTCTTCAGCACATTTATGCATGGAAAATTGGAATAGAGTGAAGATTTCAGCCGCTCCTTTCGAAAACATCCTTTTAAGCATTGTGTAACTCTTTGCTTCATTGGTGGCTTCAGCGGTTTTTCCGTCGCAAACATTTCGTCAAAGTCGCAAACCTTTTTCCACAATTTCACTGCCATTCTGTTGTCCTTTTCTATTTTTAAACTCTCATTTTCTTCATCCATGCTTAACCAATGTTATAATTTAAATGAACTTAAATTAAGAACTTTAAATATATAAGTAATCATACTTCACATACATAATACATTTAAAGGGTAAAAATAAGTTTTCCGATCGCCCCCTTATACAACTGTGAGCACTTAACGTAACAAACTGAAAACTTCACCTTGACATTGAATAACTGCATACACAATAAAGCAATAAAGTGAACGAATATTTTTGTAATACGATATTATTTCTCTGTTCAAACAGGAAGTCTCCGCGACCCAGTATTGTTTGAGAGCTAATAATAATAAAAATAGTTTCCATATGTGGATGGAGAAAACATGTCGACTGTGGACTAATTAGGTTTTGAAAAGATATGTATTCTATAATTGGTTTGATTGACTGATCTTTAACGCCACTTCATCATTTTTGTCAGCTATAAATCATGACGTCTATTATTCTAGGAGGAGTATATCGAAGAAAATCCCGACCTTTTGAAAAAAAAACATTGTCAATTAATGTTGGAGTCCAGTAAAAACCCTGCCCGCAGTGAGACTCGAACCCCAATTTCAGTGTTGACATGCACGTGATCAATAGTAGATGACTAACTACCTTAACCACGCTGCAACCAAGACCTAACTTTTGTATGGTGCCTAAGCAATTAAAGTTTGTTTGAATACTGCTTTTTCATGTTTAAGTTTTAAAAAATTGTAATGAAAATAAAGTAACTAAAAATAAGTTTATTGACTTAACTTACCTTTTTAATATTTTGTTATTAAACGCATTTTGTTTTGTTTGATGTTTAACTCCACTTTTCAACAATTTTTTCGACATCCTGTTTTTATTATAGGAAGCCAGAGTACCAAAGATTACCCCCAACCTGCGGCAAGAAAACGGGCAATCATTATTAGTTAGGATTAATTAGGAATGCAGTCGAGTACAACCTGCCCGCAGTGAGACTTGAGTGTTGTGAGTAAGATTCAGTTAACATGTAACTGTACTGGCCTGGGTTTCATAAAATTTCTCAAATTGAGATTTTCCTCAAATATCTGAGTTTTTCCTCAAATTTGAATTTTCTAGCATTTTGATTGGTCAATTTTTGAGTTGAGGACAAGTTGAGGAAATCTTCAAATTTGAGATGTTTTATGTAATCGGGCCCTGATCATCTGACATTTTGTGCATGTAAAATGAAAGTATGGGAGTTTTTAAAAAATTAAATGTTAAGAAAGGTAATTATGTATATACGTATGATTGATTGATTAGATGTTTATTTACGTCCAGTTAGCAATATTTCAGCTATATTTAGGAAAAGTTAACAAACAATCAAATCAAGAAAAAGCAAGGGACATCGAGACATCGGGCAAATTATGTCAGCCACAGGAAAAGTATGAAGTACTGGGGCAGGGCGGAAAATTAAGCAGTTTGTAGCGGCTAAAATAAGCCTACTCTTTTCCGAAATCTACAAAAGGGGTCTTTATCGTAAAAGGAGCGTGGCACTCTCAAAATAATTCATCCCCTTCGGTGCGCCGCTACCTGACAATCCCCCAACGAGAAGGTCTCCCCTTTCCACCAACCGAGGACGCGCTGGGCTGCTCTGTGGGTCGAGCACCGGGAACCATTCCAGCAGGGTTCCAGGTATGTATGTATGTAGGAAGGTACGTATGTATGTATGTATTTATCGTGTAATAAAGAAACTTTAACCTAATTGATGTTCCGTGTTGTGCATTGGCCGCAATTTTGTTAATGTAACAAAAATTATGTATTGTTGGTATTGAGATCATTTCTCAGGGCACAACCCGCAGAACGACCCAGCGCGCCCTATGGTATTCTCTTAACATCTGTGATCAAGACTATACAAAGCCTAGGTGTGCCATGAAGGGTGAGGTATCCGGACATTGCTACTTTCCTTGCTACTTATATGACCACTTTCAAATGTGTCAAACAAAGAGTAGGTGTAGTATGACTATAAAAGAAAAAAAATATGTGTCTTTTGCTAACCTTTCTTGCTTTTTTATTGTCAGTCGGAATTTCTACCTATTGATATGGCCTATTAATTTTATGAATTGCTTTATTGGTGTGTGACCTTGTTCTAATCCTGAAGATATATACACATATATATTGAGCTAAAATAATGCTAGCTGGACGTTAATAATAATAATAATTTAATTAATTATATGTAATTTCTTATTAGTGTAGAAAACAGTTTTTCCACCTTTTCTGAGCATCGTTCAAGAGCAAGAAGTGGTAAGTTCTAGTCGGAAAAATGTCTCAAAGCTGGTTCTACACGTATTGAGTGTGATATATATCCCTCTGATACAGGGGCGACAGTTAAGGATTAACTATTGATATAGATCCAAAGTTTACTTAGTGTCAAATATAAAATACTTACTCTGTCGAAGTCCGTTGTCGTAAAAAGAACGACGTCCTCTTTATTGATATTACATACCATTATGTGTCTTATCTTTCTTTAATATGAAATTTTAAGTAAGGTTGACCTGTTTTTGATATCTTGCAGGTAATAAGGAAACTTGAACTTAATATTGCAGTTCCGTACTGTGCATTGACATTAATTATAAGTAATTATTACGTACTATAATTTTAACCAGTGTGGATAGATAGTATTGTCCGTGCAATACTAAATCCCCTACCGGCAAATAAACTTTAAATTTAAATTCTAAGCGTCATAATTTCGTCAAAAAACATTAGACAGGAACAATATTCAATCTTGATCTGTAACTCATCATGCTTAACTAGCATACCAAATATCAGCTCATTATCTGCAAGCGTTTAAAAAAAAACGCGAAACATATCTGTGAAGACTTCAAACCAATAGTTCGCTATGGCGAAGCCGGTAGGTGACTGATAATTATAATGTAATAAAAATTAAATAGTGTTATATAATATAAGAATAATAATTGTAATGCCGAACAAATTTAATAAATTTCATACCATATAAATTGCATTCTGCTTTTAGTTAATGAAATTATCTTTGCTCTTGTGTGTTTATATTTGTGCATCCGAGTGCACAGAATAGCTAGTTGTTCCAAGAGTATTGTGTTCGAGTATGCGGCAGGATTGAAAAAGGATCAATCACAGTCACATGGTGAGACCAAGTGTACCTGGTCTAGGCCAATTGAGTAATTTGCAAAACGAGTTTGCACTTTAGAGCTTAAAATTGTTGATCGATTACATACTATGCTACTAGTAGCTGACATTGTTTAGTTTCAATGTTAAAAGATCCAATGACCACCCCACTACTTGCTATATAAAAAAATTCTTGCAATTCAAATATGCTTTTGTGGAAAAATATAGCTTGTTATCACTTACTGGAAGTGTTTTAATGCTGTATAAATTTTAATAACATGGGGCCAACCTTTGCTTTGTACTTTAACATTAGACATATCAACCTTTCAGACAGAGTAGTTTTACTTTCTCGAGGTAATGCCATTTAGTTATTAATGCTGGAGTGATGCTGGATTGTTGCCGGAGAAGCTGGAGATGCTTATTCTGGCGAGAAATATCTTATGCATGCTAGTGCAGAAACAAAGTATCACGAATAAAAAAAAATAAAAATTAAATAAAATTATATTAAATAAAAAAATGAAATAATCCTCTTCTCATTCCGTCTCAATAGCCCGGAGACATTTTAGTCCTTAATTTAACAAATAGTCTTTGATGTATTTCTGAAAATTAGTTTCGATTTGTTACGTCATAGTGTACAATAGAAGAGATAAATATATGCGAGTCCTACATTAAACATTTCGAGAAAGTGTATGGTACCATAGTCTGGTCGTAATGTTATTGTTTTCATTTATTTATTTATTCACTATTTATTTATTTATCGCCTGCTTGACAGTGTGTGTGTGTGTGTAAAAGGGTGGTGGTGGTGGTGGTGGTTATTTAATGATTGATTGAAGTTATTTTTATTTTTTACAGTCTAAATGTCTATGAAAGAAAATTAAACTATATGTTACAAGTATGGTTTTTAATTGAATACAAGTATGTTTTTAATTGAATACAAGTATGTTTAGATAATTGGAGATATAAATACGACTACTTTATGTTAATAAATCATTATTTTACAGATAACTATAAAGTACATCATTATTGAGAATCTTTACAACAAATATGCAGATACAGCTGTCATGGCTGTACTGGATGACTTCAGTGTCTTCGATCCTGACCTCATATGCAAAGATGACCCAGTTTCCAACGAGTTCATACACTTCCAGAAGTTGGAGAAATTTACGTCTATAATCAAATAATTAAAAAAATATTTTTAATAATGTAATATATAGCTGTTTTACTTTATACTTCTCATGTACATAAACTATACAGACAACAAATTATTTAAAAATCATTATTTTAACTTAAATTTCTCTACCTTTTCAGACACTGGCAAGCCACTTCAAGAGTGTAGGAGAATACCACGTAGCAAAGGAAGAATTTACTTCCATTAGACATTTAATAGCCAGAGAGATGAAAGATACAACATACACAGATGCAGTAAAACGATTGCTACCCGACATTAGCCAAGTATGCCTAGATTTTGTTAGTAATTCCAGAAAGACTGTGAAAGACCATTCAGTGCAATGAATAGAATCAAGACCTGCCCCAGAAACACACGCAACAAATATTAAACTGTTTACTTATGATCTCTATTGAAGGGACACGCATTGACAATTTTCAATTTCATGAGATTGTTTCTCTGTTTGGGAAGGCAAAGAACAGTGCAGTGTTTTTTTCCAACTTGTTACAGTTATCGTTCTGTGTTTACACTGTAAATGCCCTTGTAGAAGATTCCTCATCACGTTCATGTCACGTGAATTCCCGTTGTGACATCAGAATTTTCCTGCGTCCAAGTTTTTTTAATCAATTTAAAAATAGAAAGCCAAAGATAACGATATGTTTTTGCTCCAGTGGTTTAAACTTCAGATATTTTAAGTATGGTTTAAAAGTAAATTAATGCCCCCAGAGTTTCTAACGTTTGCAACAACCTAGTATCAGCGAAAGATCACGAAGTCACTTTGGAAGAAAAAATAATAAAGAAGTGTCATATCGAAGCCATTTTATTATAAACAATGCATTTATTAACCTTCGCATATCACCGATAGGCTCAAAAATACGGTAGTTGGCGCATGCTTCAACATTTGTCCTATCCGTCTGGTGACAGTGTAAATACAGATAAAATCTGCCTTTCGTTTGTTTAATAACACACCCAGATTTAATGTATTTGGTTTTAAATTCAAATCACAATTTTATTTTGATAAATATCTTCCCATGAGGAGTTCAGCATCTTTTGCTCTGTTCGAGAAATTTGCTTCCTTCATCGAATGGGTTGTGCGTTTAATTAGTGGAAATAAAAATAAGACGATTTTCTATTAATTGGACGTTCAAGAATAGAAGACTACTGATTTGATGGGTGCATTCGTAAGATTTGCTCCCACATCCGGGTTCCCATGGCCGAGAAAAAACTATATGTTCTACGTGTGTTATTACATTTTAGGCCTGGAAATAGATACCAAGAAAATGATCATACAAATTCATACGCGAGAAAATGATTGAAATTCAAACAAAATTGCACCCACCCTAAAATGGCAAAAATTTTCCCGTGGTCCGATTTCAACGAAATTTGGCTTAGAGGTAGATTTTAGTATTTCGAGTGAAACGCTACCTTTAAATTTTTTCTCCGACATCGGGTTTCAAAATGGCCGCTAAAACCGTGTATAATTTTCACCGTTATGCGATCTCGATGACATTTAACGTGCTCCGATTGCAACAAAATTTGGTGTGGAAGTGGATTTAAGTGTCCCTAGTGCAAATCCAAATTCAAATTGTTTTTCCCACCTGGCGTTTCAAAATGGCCGCAAAAAAACGCGTCAAATTTAAATGTTGTCCGATATTAATGAAATTTGATGTTTAGGTACATTTTTATGTCCTGAGTGGAACGCAATACTATCCATGCGGATTTTGGGCGACTTCTGTGTTGGCATCCCAACACATTATTTTAATTTCTAATTGTTTTATTGGTTATCGTTTTTGAAAAAAGAGTTTTGCCATAAGAGAATCCTGTTTTACACTGAAATTAAAGCTGTGGTTTCAATTTTGAATAAATAAATCATCAGTCAAAGCGAGTTATGCAGTTATTTAGACCATTTGTATTGTATACTATGCTTTTTAATATACAGTTTCAAAGTGTTTTATGGAAGTTCGGTTAAATTGTATTGCCTGTCGATTCTTTTTCGCGACAGGTATTTGAAAAGTGAAACAGATATACATGAGTATAGACGAAATACCAAGACAAATTACACTTATATTTTGCAAGGGCACTTTGTGATCCTTCGTTATCAGTAAGAGAAGACACCTTTATATTATGTTCAAGGCATTTCATGCATTTGCACCGAGGCAGAGGGTTTAATTGAAGCAAGAGAATTTCTTAATTTATAAACTTTAATTCCATTGTCATGGAGATACTTTTTAAAATTTGCAAAAGACCCAGATGCTGAGAAGTTTCACTATCCGATAAATATATTAACAGGAAAAGCAAAAGTTGTGATTGTTCGATGCATTTGTTGTTACTGAGAATATAAAAAGATAGTTTTACGCTTACTGTGTGTATTTTAAATGATTTATATAATTTAAATCAATACAAAAAACACGCATATACAAGCATCGTGCATGTATGTATTCTACTCGCATTTCGTCGATTTTCCTCCATTCAGCAGTTTAAACAATGAATCTTTAGCGAAGTGTACTGTTAACATATCTCACATTTATTTCTGTAAACAAATGATTCCTCAATAATAATATACAAGAGCTTCGACCAAATAACCTTGCGTTTAATCGATGCACCGCAGAAGATATTTTCGTAGCTAAAATTTGAGTGTACTTTCATTTTTTCTGAGGTGTACGCGACATACATGTATTGCCGCCATATTTGTTTACGTTTCACAAGAAAAAAGTAGTTCCCTAACTGTCAGTCGTTCATGAAAGTATCAACCAACCTGAGAACTACTGGTTTAAGCCCTTTTGACCAATCAAAAATTAATATACACGTAAAAGAAAGTATAAGGACAAGAATTTAGATAAATAAAGATAAGATAAACTAAATTAAAATAATATAATTTTATTTCATTACTAAGAACAAAAACAAAAAATCACTACAGATTATTGAAAAACCAATATAATAACGACCAAAATGAATACATAAACTGGAGGGTTGGAACAGTCACAAAACAATTAAAAAAAACTAGACGCCATGGCAGCTGAACATTTGCTTAATGCCGTATTGATTGATTTGTTAGTTGCATTTCTAACGTTCAGAGTATCTTTTTTAAATATATTAAACTTTAAAAAAAAACAAATAAACCGATAATAGGGAAATATCGAAAATAGATAAATAATCCGTCACAAAAATTTTACAGCCACTATAACGAATATCGAGTGCTCGGTACCAATACAAATTTGCCTTTTGTAAAGTAGGCAATGATTCGTGACCAGGCCTACCCGATACCAAAAACAAATTTGGGCCAATACCTTTTACGCCACCTGTGAACAAAATGGTAAGCTATGTAGTCGAGCCCTGCAAACCATCGCAGTGCATAGTCTAAATATTGAGGTATTGAGGAATGAGATCAAACTGTTTTTATCGTCTAACTACATGTAAATCAAACAATGTTATTTTTTTTATCAAGATTGGATCGTAAATATTTTTAATAGACATATTTTTTTATTATTTTTTGAACAATTTAACAATTTATTATATCACTAGCTGTTAACAATAACTTTACTAATTATAGCTTTCATTAGCCAAGTACCCTGTAATTTTAGTGCCTAAATAAGCAGGGTGCAACTTAGGCAAAATAATATTATAAGTAACAACAGTTTAGCGTAAACAATGTCCTTAAAAGGTACATTGCTTAACTATCCTACATATAAGTTACAAACAACATATACATTACTAATACTACTAAAATGGGTAATGCAGCAAATTTAAGAGACTGTTATCTTTGTAGAAAAGCTTAAATTGTTTGATTACACACATGGATTATATGTTAAATATACGTTCCTGGTATGATATATACAAATTATTGTGATTAATTACAGTAGAGATATATTCCGATATCTCGGTAAGTTTATTTTTATTATTTGCAGTGCGGGGTTTACCTAATCTAGTTTTGGCAATTTGGTTTTTCATTCAGTTACTGATATATGATTCTAGAAATCTTTTCAAGGGAATTGCTTTATTTGTTAACTACTTTTCGTAGTACATGGTAAAAATGTTAAATTCTTTAATAAAAATTGAAAATATTTTAATAGATTTGCTTCTTTGTTCAGATAAGTAAAAGCTTTTATATATGGTATATATTACTATTGACCAATAGTAATTTAGATCCCATTAGTCGTGATCAAAAATTTTGTAAACTTCTACGATGTGCTTTAATTCTAATGTTGTTTTGATTTCTGTCAAATGCAAGGTTTTATATATTTCCTCCAAAAAGTGTTTTATGAATTTACAATCAATGAAAAAGTGTAGGTAATCATCAGGTACTTTGCAGATTGGACAGATTGGTGAATTTGCTTTTTCCCACTTGTACACCAGCAATTGTGTAGGCAGGATCAATTTTTATTCTAGTTGCTAAAGTATATGACACAATTTTATAATCAGTGTTATGTAGGGAGATAGGTCTATAGTTTCCTAAATCTATGGGGTCATCTTTTTATATATTAAACTGAGTACACTTTGTCTTTGGGAATATGGTAATTGTCTCATATCGAAGCTATAATTGAATACATTTAAGAGCAGCGGAGATATTGAATTCCAAAACTTTCTATAAAAATGTGTACTTTGTCCATCTAGTCCATGACTTCTTTTTAGTTTTAAGTTATTTACTGTGTGTGATATTTTACCGTCACATAATGTACTTTCATTCTCATTTAGTTTATTTTCAATAGGACTGTTTTTCAAGTAGTCCTCAATTTGTTACATTAAGTAAGTAGTTTCACCTAAATAAGGTTTTTGATAGAAATCATTATCTATTTTTAGGATTTTTTTCTTCATCTGTTAGATTTACGTTTTCATCCTTTAATTAAGGTCTTTCCCCTTTCCAAGGGAAAGACCTTACTGTATTTCGTATGATTATTAAGGTCTTTCCCCTTTCCAAGGGAAAGACCTTACTGTATTTCTTATGATTATTATTATTATTATTTTTTTTTTTCTGCCACAGATGTCAAAAAAGTGTCTTGACGTATCGCTTTGAAACTTGGCACAATTAACCGACACTACCTGGGCTCGACCTGAGTCACCCTGCGACACCGATCTATTTTTAGAAACGGAGTTATCTCCCCAAACACTGTTTACCCTTGTGTTCAGATAAACTCAGAAACCATGACAGATATCAAAAATCTAAAGTGAGGAAAATGTTGTCTGTCTTATGGCCATGATTTGTCATGCAAAAAAACATTCTTTGATCCACTTCCTGTTTACGCGATTTTGACGCGAAGTTTGTCGAAAAAGTCAAAATTGTCGGATTTACACAAAACTTGGTTTCCAAGTAGATATGAGGGTCCTAATTACATGTATCGGATCAAAAAATTTTTTTGGTCCACCATTTTCAAAATGGCCGCCATTGAAATTTGGTTTTCAATATAACTCAAAAACCATAAAAAATTCAAGCAGACAATATATGAGAAAAATGTTCCTCTCATTGAGATCTACATTTGATATATAGGTTTAAAAACTGTGCGACAAACCGTTTTAGAGGTTATGGCCCTTGACAGGTTTCGGCTAAATTTTGTTTTCGAAATAACTCAAAAACCATACAAAATTGAAGCAGACAATATATGAGAAAAATGTTCCTCTCATTGAGGTCTACATTTGATGTACATGTTCAAAAACTGTGCGACAAACCGTTTTAGAGGTTATAGCCCTTGACAGGTTTCGGCTAAATTATTTTACAAAATAACTCAAAAACCATAAAAAATTGAAGCAGACAATATATCAGAAAAATGTTCCTCTTATTGAGATCTACATTTGATGTACATGTCCAAAAACTGTGCGACAAACCGTTTTAGAGGTTATGGCCCTTGACAGGTTTCGTCTAAATATTGTTTTCGAAATAACTCAAAAACCATAAAAAATTAAAGCAGACAATATATCAGAAAAATGTTCCTCTCATTGAGGTCTACATTTGATGTACATGTTCAAAAACTGTGCGACAAACTGTTTTAGAGGTTATGGCCCTTGACAGGTTTCGGCAAAATTATTTTACGAAATAACTCAAAAACCATAAAAAATTGAAGCAGACAATATATCAGAAAAATGTTCCTCTCATTGAGATCTACATTTGATATATAGGTTTGAAAACTGTGCAACAAACCGTTTTAGAGGTTATGGCCCTTGACAGGTTTCGGCTAAATTATTTTACGAAATAACTCAAAAACCATAAAAAATTGAAGCAGACAATATATTAGAAAAATGTTCCTCTCATTGAGATCTACATTTGATATATAGGTTCGAAAACTGTGCGACAAACCGTTTTAGAGGTTATGGCCCTTGACAGGTTTCGGTTAAATTTTGTTTTCGAAATAACTCAAAAACCATAAAAAATTGAAGCAGACAATATATAAAAAAAATGTTCCTCTCATTGAGATCTACATTTGATACACAGGTTCAAAAACTGTGCGACAAACCGTTTTAGAGGTTATGGCCCTTGACAGGTTTCGGCTAAATTTTGTTTTCGAAATAACTCAAAGACCATAAAGATATTAAGCAGACATTATATCAGAAAAATGTTCCTCTCATTGAGATCTACATTTGATTTAAATTATTGAAAACTGTGCGACAAATCGTTTTCAAGTTATGGCCTTTGCGGTTTCGGCTCATCAGTTTATGGCTTATAACTTTTAAACCGTCAGAGATAATATAATGAACATAGGTTTTTTGTGACCGTCTCAACAAGCCCTTCGTTTTAGGACCAAAGTCCAATGGTTATGGGCAGCAATTTTCAAAATTAGCAACCATATACCTAGACATAACACTAAGAAAATGCCGGGAAAGACCTCACATTTGTTCTTTGAACAAATGACTTTTCATTATTATTATTATTTTTTTTTTCTGCCACAGATGTCAAAAAAGTGTCTTGACGTATCGCTTTGAAACTTGGCACACTTAACCGACACTACCTGGGCTCGACCTGAGTCACCCTGCGAGACCGATCTATTTTTAGTAACAGAGTTATCTCCCCAAACACTGTTTACCTTGTGTTCAGATAAACTCAGAAACCATGACAGATATCAAAAATCTAAAGTGAGAAAAATGTTGTCTGTCTTATTGACATGATTTGTCATTCAAAAAAACATTCTTTGATCCACTTCCTGTTTACGCGATTTTGACGCGAAGTTTGTCGAAAACGTCAAAATTGTCGGATTTACACAAAACTTGGTTTCCAAGTAGATATGAGGTCCTTATTACATGTATCGGATCAAAAATTTTTTTTGGTCCACCATTTTAAAAATGGCCGCCATTGAAATTTGGTTTTCAATATAACTCAAAAACCATAAAAAATTGAAGCAGACAATATATCAGAAAAATGTTCCTCTCATTGAGATCTACATTTGATATAAGGTTCGAACACTGTGAGGCAAACCGTTTTAGAGGTTATGGCCCTTGACAGGTTTCGGCTAAATTTTTTTTTCGAAATAACTCAAAAACCATACAAAATTGAAGCAGACAATATATGAGAAAAATGTTTCTCTCATTGAGATCGACATTTGATATATAGGTTCGAAAACTATGCGACAAACCGTTTTAGAGGTTATGGCCCTTGACAGGTTTCGGCTAAATTTTGTTTTCGAAATAACTCAAAAACCATACAAAATTGAAGCAGACAATATATGAGAAAAATGTTCCTCTCATTGAGATCTACATTTGATATAACTGTTCGAAAACTGTGCGACAAACCGTTTTAGAGGTTATGGCCCTTGACAGGTTTCGGCTAAATTTTGTTTTCGAAATAATTCAAAAACCATAAAAAATTGAAGCAAACAATATATCAGAAAATTCTTCCTCTCATTGAGATCTACATTTGATATAAAGGTTCAAAAACTGTGCGACAAACCGTTTTAGAGGTTATGGCCCTTGACAGGTTTCGGCTAAATTTTGTTTTTGAAACAACTCAAAAACCATAAAAAATTGAAGCAGACAATACATGGGAAACTGAATCGGGATCACTACCTAAATTTAAATATCATATTGTATGACCGGAAGTGACATTTTGTCCATAGCAACCAATAAATGTCCTTAGAAACCATTCATTTTCTGACTTAGGACCACGTGCTTTGTACAATAAAACCATGGTAACTGACCGTAAAGTCATTAGCAGCTATATACCTAGACATAACACTACAAAATGCAGGGAAAGACCTCACATTTGTTCTCTGAACAAATGACTTTTCATTGTATTATTGTTTTCTTAGTTTGTCAATTTTTTCAAGGCCTAAAAGGTATTTTGTATTTTGTTCCCTTTTTTTGCACCACTCTATTTTTGATCTAATGTGTGCAACTTTTGCCTTGTACTCATATTCTTGTATTAATTTGAATTCAAATAGTTTAACTTTACTTTCTAATTTGATATCATTTGTTAATTGAATATTTAGTTTTTTAAGTTCATTTTCCATTTTTGTTATTTCTTTTGATTTTTTATATTCGTATGCAGTAACTTATACTATATTCGTTTTTTTTCTTTTTTTTGACGTATCCCATAAAAGTCTTATGTCTTTATGGGTGTCTATTTTTAATAGACTTTATCTTCAAAACATATATCAATGTATGAAACTTACTTGCTACGGGGAATAAAAAATTGCATTTTGTTTCGGCATTAAGGAAATATTAAAATAATAAAAATTAGACTGACACGATTATGGCCAGATATTATTTGAATGTTTGTCGGAATTTAAGCATATGTCACTTCCAGTCATGAAAATTAGTTATTTGAGAAAAGAAAGTGGTTCAGATTCAGCAATATATAGGGCGGTAACTCCAAACAGGAAGTCAATTGGAAAAAAAAATTGCGTGTTAACTCTTTGTCAACCGTCATTTAGCACACTTCAGACTTTGAGAATCGGTTACGTTTCTGAGTTCATCCGCTAATAATGGTTAACGGTGTTCAGGCAGATAACTCTGTTACTTAAAACGTCAGTTGCTCAGGGTGAACCAAGTCATCTGCGGGCATACCCGATAAATGGAATCAAGTATCGAAATGATATGTCGCAACACTTTTTGGCAAACCTCTGCGAAAGAAGAAAAAATAATAATCAAGATCGGGCTAATTGTTCAAGAACAATTAGAAAGGTCTTTCCTATAGATACCTTTATGAAATTAATTTTTCTTCATTTCTTGTAAACTTGACTACATAATTTACTGAACTACTTTGTAGGCGGAAAAGACTATTTCTGTGGTCCTGAGTAAACAAAAACATGGTTGTCAAGGACTTTCGTGGCCGTTGCTAAGGACAAAATGCCACTTCCGTTGTAAAAAAACCTATTTCAGTAAAGTGCATCATCCTGATTTAAAAAATATATGGTTGCTAAGGACTTTTTGTAATGGTGACCTGGTATCTATGGTATGAACTTGACCTGTGACCTTTGAATTTGGGCTCAAATTGAAGGCCTTTACTTGATGATCATGTTAAACCTATATGTTTACTATATTATCTGTAAAGGTTTCCAAGTTGTTTGCCAAAAACTGATTAACCGAAATGAGGCAAGAGCCCGAACTCGAAAACGGTTCATCGCACTATTTCGGACCAATGTATCAAATGAAGGCCTTGATGATAGGAGTATTTTTCCCATTTATTGTCTCCTATATTTTATAGTTTTCGAGTTGTAATGATAACAAGATTGGAGGCCTAAGGTCGAGGTCACTTCTGAACTTTGACTTTAGATTTTCTTTAAGGACATTTCACAGGACGATAAATGATGAAGACCTTTTGTGATTTCGACTTACGGTTTGTGAGTTTTTGTGATAAGCGGGGTCCTTAAAACATTTAAGGTATACCGCTCGCCTTCGCTAGTCAGAAATTGTTAGCCAAAATATGTCATAAAGTTGTCCAAAAAGTTCTTTGACATTTGTCACTTTTTAGTTTTCTTGTATCTGTTATAGTTCCAGAGATTACGCGATAACAGGGTTTTCGGTGTTTGGGCAGATAACTCCTTAAAAAGAAAAATGTTTCGATTTCACAGGGTGAATTCCGAATAGACTTTCAGTGTCCAAAACTTGTCGCGAAAGACCAAAATGATATGTCGCGTACTTTTTAAACTGTTTGGGTTTGAAAGTTGGCGGAAAAAAATAATAATCAAAGCAAATGCAAGAAGGTCTCCCACTGGAAGTGGGAAAGACCTTAATAAGAAATGCAGTAAAGTATTTCCTTTGCAGTAGGATAGACCTTAATAAAAAAATAAAAACCAATCGTCAATCGGAACATCTTTCGACAATTTCGGTATTATCCGTGACTAGAAATAGTCGAGATGATCCGATGGAAATAATCGTAAGGATTCAATCAATATAAGTGGCGTCGCGAAAGTTGTGTGAAAATATCGCTGAAGAGGTCTCCATTTTCATGTCGATATGTCGTCATTCTGTAAGATGTATATTCGAAAATATGGATTATATGTTCTGTATAAGAAGATCAGTATTTGTGTGATAAATAATGAATTGATATGTATGTGAATTTTTGTTAACGTTATTTGTTTATCGTAAGAAGAAGTGTGCCTGATTTTTTTCCAAAATAACCGTACTTACCCAATAGCAAATTATTTTTTGTTTAACGGATTCATTTAACATTTGTTTAATGTTCAGCGAGAGAGAGAGAGAGAGAGAGAGAGAGAGAGAGAGAGAGAGAGAGAGAGAGAGAGAGAGAGAGAGAGAGAGAGAGAGAGAGAGAGAGAGAGAGAGAGAGAGAGAGAGAGAGAGAGCTATACTCAAATTGGGAGCAAGAAAAAGTTAAAATCGTAAACTTAACGGAAGAACAAAAAACAGACATTTTTTATTATTCGCTAATAACGAATAATCTTTATCCTTTAGCGGCTACATCCAATCTATATTTTATCGACATTTACAAAATGTGTCGTTATCAAGCAAATAGCGTGGTACTGTCATAAAACGTATTTACCCTAAAGTCTGAGGCCAGGCTTTCCGTATTAGTATGACCTGACATTACCACACACGAACACGCCATCTGGGGACGACTGGCCTCGCAATAAAATGTAGAAAGTATAAATAATTTATGCATATACATGTACATAAAAAGACAAACCATTGGGATATCAGTGGCTGTAATTGTCAGATGAAGGGTTTAAGATTGCAAGCATCATTTTGTTTCTGGCTATGATACTTCTGTTTTGTTTTAAAAAATACTAGTCTTGTTTGTATACAAGTTAACCATAAGAGTAACATATAGACAGAGTTGGTATCTCTGTTTATTTACAGAACGAAATAATTATTTCTCAGTATATCTAGAAGAATCTAATAAGAAATATGAGATTGTTTGTTGGTTGATGAGAGTTATGCTTAGCAATTGCAAAAATAAATCACAAACCCAGTCTTGTCTAGTCGCTGATCAATATGAGTTGGATAACTAACTGGACTAAATGGTCACTGAAGCCACAATAAAATAACAATAGAGATGTGCATTTGGAAATCTATGTAAATGCAGAGGCGTGTTCTTTTTGATAATTTTGTGATACAAAATAATATAACTATTCTAAAAACTTGAAAATGTGGTTTGGATTTGATAGCTAAAAAATTGTTAAAAGTGGCGAAAACAACAAATCAATCATTCTTGTGCTAATTTGCTAAAAAAAAAATTTTTCAAATAAAAACACAAAAAACAAATACATATATTGTTTAATTTAGAATCACTGGAAATAAACTAAAGCTAAACAGATCAAATAGACTTTTGAGATTTAGTTGCCAAAGGTAAGACTGTTTTTATTATTACAACACTTTTCTTTATACACTAAACATTTCTTGACGTACAATGATTCATTCGATAATTTTAATCGAAAAAAACAAAAATCAAAAGGTTGTAACATGTAACGATTTAAGTATTGGAGAAAAGACCAGTCGTATAGAACTTTTTTTGCAATGACACTAAAGAGCAAAAACAGAACACGGGGCGACTTTTAGCGTCATTTATCAAACGGAACTTAATTGTATATATTTGATAACAAACACAAACCCCCTCTTTTCCAGACAAACATATATTCAAACTGATCGATTTTTTACAAATTGAATTATTGATTGATTGTTTATATGAGCACATCAAACGTCCCATTTTTACTCTATGGGACCATACTGTGAGGGTTCCCAGTGCTCGACCGACCCACAGAGCTGCCAAGCGCGTCTCAAGGCTGCAGATAGGGAATGCCATCTCGTTAAGGTTAGTGTACATGTCATAATACGGAAAGCGTGGCGATGGACCACAGTTGGTAACGTGTTTGGAGAGTGCCACGCTCCTTGCACGAGTAGACTCGTTGTTGCCGATAGAGAAGGCTAAATTTTCCGTCCTTACCATTATCCTATACCTTTCCAGATGCATTCACAATTTGTTCCCGTTAGGCCATTTTCCCAAATTTGTTTATTCTTTTTAATTTCTTCTTGTCCTAATTTATGGCTGAAATAATACTCGTTGGACGTAAAACAAACTTTCACATAATCAGTCAATTGAATATAACTCAAAGAGTGTTCAAATAGCGTTTCAATTCTTGATCAACATGGACGTTCAGTTTTCCACCTGAACTTCAGTTGTTTTCAACGGATATCTCCGGTGGCTTTCTATCCCATCTTAAATTATAATCATTATCATATAGCGAAAAAGTCGCTGGTTGTATTTAAATTACAAACTGCTTAAATATTCAGCTGAACTTTGAGTCAAATCCAATGGTTAAGGAATGAATAACGTAAGCTAAAACCATTTTAAAGCAACTGTCTATTAGCATTTAGAAACATTAAACACATTACAATTGCTAGTTAGCAAAGTCTTGTGTAGGAGTGTACAATTAATCTCTTTTGGCGACTAATTTGTCTACGATAAAGACAGAAAGTGACGTTTCTGTGCTGGGAAAAGTAAGAATTAAAGTTTTAACTTAACAATTTGTGTGTTTGATAGCCTGATCTAGGACCGTATTAGGTAACGTGTTTAGAGAGTGCCATGTGCCTTGCGCCACAAAACGTGTGTCTGACGGTCAAAAAGGGTTAGTGTAGCCGGCTCCAAATGCTAAATTCTCAGTGCCTACCTAATACGCAATTCTTTTGGCAGTCAAAACTGTCAATCCATCCAATGTCTCTGTTTTTTTTAAGCAGGTAGAATTATCACTGGTTTAATACTAACCTTTATGAATAACTTGGATGGGAGCCTCTTTATAAGAGAAGAGAAAGACATTAACTTACATTATTATATAAGATTATGCACTGCTTAACGCCACAATATTTACTTGATATAATTATGATGTCTAAACTATTATGCGTTGTTTTTCTATTTTGTTTGTATATATGTTTGTTCTGTTTATTTATTTCTTGTTATTAGTTATCTATCATCTATATTTCCTTCAGATCTCACATTACACATCCTTGCTTGAAATCTATCTACATTTGGTTATGATTTATACTTGTAAATGATCAGATATTTCATCTTTATTTTACTTATTACAAATAAACATTAAAATAACTGAGATGTATGGCTTACAATATAATTTGAGTTGTCTTTCTTGACTTAAAAATGAAATGTCTGTGCCATTGTTCGATGTTACCATGGAGAGGATACATATAGGCTTAGTCCTGCTATCCAGTCCAATTCATGTAGTTCATGAATACAATATGTTTAAATCATATTGATACTTTATTTAATTTACTTGTATAAATCAACAGTTGAAAGCGATTTCAACCCAACATTAAAGATGGACACGCTTGATCTGGTATCTGTATTTAAATGTGTTTAATTAAATGTGTTGAAACGAATAGAGTAAGTATTAAATGTGTATGATTCCTACGCTTACCTGTATTTGTTCAGCCTATTTCTGTAGAGTTTAGTGTTTGTAATGAAAGAAAGGAAACTTATATATTAATGGTGCTTTCAGGTAATGTAAGTGTGATAATTTTACTGTCTTTACCATCGACAACTTATTTAATTACTTTTAAAAACATTTAATCATAACATATGTTTACTGACTAAGCCCATGATGTTTTGGATAAAAATCTGTGAAGATATGATCAGAGTGAAAATTACAACAATTAGTTGACATTTATTCCTATCTTTTTGATATTAACTATGTATCTTTATGATAAATTGTATCATTTCTAAAGATCCAATGTTGAAGTCATGCTATGTTAGATGCACTGATACTAGGCCTATTTGACGAGAATGATACACACACACATTTTAAAGTAAAGTAAGCCGGGATACTATGAATTGTTTACTTCAAATTCACGCGTACGAGTTAAAATCATAGATAAATTCGCTGTATATCCTATGGTTAGCATTGCCATAATTTTAAATTACAAACAATCATTATTGATTATGCATCAAATGCTTATGGCTTTTGAAGATTACATTTTATATTTGGAAAATGAACACTTAATATGGAAAAAAATATTAAAAATACTATTGTTAAAAACAAATTGGATTTGACCTTGACTCTTCTGTTGTGACATTGACCATTATGAAAATCAACAAGAATCAGGAATGAAGATACCATGTCATTATTTGTTATAGTTAGTGAGAAATAGGTATTTAAAATCAATTCCATCGATGATCCAGGGGAGACAGCTTATACCAAATGGTACATGACATTATGCTCTTGGTTTCAATACTGTATCTATTATGGTTAATGAGAAAATCTCAACACAACATAATATCAACAATTTGAAGATGACATTGGCCTTTGACCTTTTTTAATGTCAAGGTCAATAATGACCAATACCTTTAAATTGTTATTATTTTGTCCTTAACATTATTAACCTCTTTTTAATTTTTTTATTGTTTTATTTAAAGTTGGACAGAATATTGATTTGTAAATGGTACATCAGCCATCATTAACGATAATAACATGCTTACGAAAGTGCTTTTCATTTTTTTGTGCAAGGAGGATCTAGCTAAATTTGGAAAGGGTCGTGTTAATGCCTGTTGTCTTGAGAGTAATTGTGGTCAGGGTAGTATGCTGGCGATTTGTGTCTTCTATAGAAAAAAGTATGTTGGATGTTAAGTAAATAACACAAATATGGTGAAAAGTCAATAATATTATTATAGTTCACTAGACTAATAACACTATTCGTTCACGCAATGTATTGGAAACTTTTCAATATCGAACTTTCTGCACAGAATATTCAAATATTAAATAGTCATTGTGATTGTTATTATTTATTGAATGCAATTGTTTTATCTATAGGTACAGTTTACAAACTCTTCACCCGTAATACTGAGAAGTGGTGAACAACGAACGTTTAATTAAAGCATGGGTTTCTCTTTCAAGCATGCTACTGGCTATTAGCAGATTAACCAATAAATCAGGCTAAAATAGATATCTCCGTAAATAAAGCAGTTTATTGTCAGGTAAGACTTTCAGATATTAATTTTTTGAAGAATGAAGTGGTTACATTTACAATATTCTCTTGTAACTGTAATTGTAAAGAGAATGCTTTATCCACTGAGCGGGCTTTCCATCGCTTTTATCAAGTTAACTAGTTACCAGTAAATGTACCGTATAGCGGGTTATTTTAGCGGGGTGCAAATTTTGGCGTATTTTAGCGGTCAAACTGAAATCGCCAAAATAAAAACCGCTAAAATTCATGATTTTAGAAACTCCAGTAAAATGTTTTATAGACGATCGGTATTGTAAATTTGATCAATAACATGGTCATTTGTCAAATATTGGTATTACCTAAGATTGTGAGATTGTGTTAATTAATAAACTATTCATTAATGTCCTACGGCTAATTTGGTCAATATCTGCGCAAAATGTCTTACATTATTTTGAGTAATCAACAAATCTATTCACCTGTTTTACCTGTGTTTAAAGATCAAAGGCCTGATTGTGATCTAGTTGTCAAATTGACACCTCGTTTAACTGTCATTTAATCCGTTAAATAAACATGCGGATAAGTACTACAACAAACCACACAATTAATAAATCTGTCATAATTACGAAATGGGTATGCAACGTGATTTTACTTGTATATACAAAATTAAAATTACCAATTATAACTTAAAGAAAATTGGTAGATATGTAAAAAAAATATGTTTAAAAACATTGGAAAACAAAACACTTGAACAGGATAAAATCGTGTTTATTTCAGGAGAATTTCTTCCTCCTCAGATTATTTATTCATCCTGTATAAAAGTTTCCATCCGTAATTAAGTTTCTGTCTTTGTACATGAAATATAGACTGTTTCCGTCCCCTTCCTATGTAGTCCCCTTGTTTACTTACGTTCCAATTGGAAAATACACAAACACATGTTATCCGGGATTGCTAGACCGCTAAATTTTTGTCTATGGTTTTGCCCATTCGCCAAAATTAAAACCACCAAATTTTTTGCAATACAATTTGACCTATAAACCGCCAAATTTTACACCCGCTAAAATAACCCGCTATACGGTATTACCATGAATGTAAATATCATTACTTTTAAATTAAGCTTGAACACGCCGGATTTATGTAACCTTTTCTGGATATATAGAAATAGATTAAAATTTTCACTATGTATTCAAGATACATATGCTTCATTGTTATTTGTGTCGGACATATTAGCATTGATTTCATGAAAACAGATAAACCACACATTTCAGGGTTCTATGACATACAAATTCTTCCTGAAGCAGTTATCAGACAAAACACTTTACAAAAATTTAAGCCTGAATATACTTACGTGTGTATTACAAATAAGTTCAATATACTGTTTTAAAGCGAATTTGCAATCTACCTGTCTTTCTTACAAGCTTTTAGTGACTTATTATTACAGAATAATGGTGTAAGATGTTTTCGAGTTTTTAATTTTTGTCAGAAAAACAAAAAAATAAGTGTTTTATACTGAATTAAATCATTTAACAGATTCATGTTTTTGCCAAGTTTTTTTTATTGTACCATACACACTTGAATGTAAACAGTTATGTGTACACAGTAACGTTATGTGTTTTAGATAACTAAGGTGATTACGTAGTCGACAGGAATACGTTTATTTAATTGATCGAGATTACTTCCGGCAGAAGTTTTCGACAGAATATGTTTTTTGATAAATTCTCAAGGACATTTACTTAAACGCAACTGAATAACATTTTTATTAAATAATTATAAATTTTTAATGTAATTTACTTAATTATGACTTTATGTACGGTACTTGGATTGTGAGCACATCTATAAGTATCAAAATGTAACGTAAGTGTTTATTCTATTATTTAAAAAACGGTTTTATATAAATAGGAAGTAATTTTCCATATCACTCACAGGTAACCAATATTTTTGTGTTAAATGCTTTGATTTCTTTATATACGCAGTCTGGAAAAAACTTTATTGTACATTTATAAATTTCAAAAAGGCATTCGATACTGTCCGGCGAAAGTTATCTGGGAAAAATTAGTTCGTATAGACATTACAGGTAAAATTCTCAATGTTGTACTTAGACTTTAAAAGAATACAAAGTCTTGCGTTGAACAAAGCAGTAAACGTACAGAATTTTTCCCTTGTGAAGTCGGAGTAAAACAAGGAGGAAACTTGTCTCCCTTTCTCTTTGCCTTATTTCTAAATGATTTAGAAACACACTTATCTCTTTATAATCTCAAAAATCTTGAGCTTACCAATAATTTAGCTTTTGAACAGTTAGAGATATATGTTAAACTTTTTATTCTCTTGTATGCCGACGATACAGTTCTATTTGCAGACCCCGCTGAGGATATGCAACAGCACTTGAATCATTCGAAAATTACTGTACCAGATGGAAATTAAATGTAAATGTTCACAAAACCAAGATTGGTGTATTTTCTAAACGAAGGGTTAAACTTTCGTCTACTTTCAAATTATTCCAAACTAATATTGATCAAGTAGATTCATATAGTTACTTAGGTTTGCTATTTAATTATAACGGTAATTTCACTTGTGCCAAGAAAAACCTATCTGAACAAACTAGAAAAGCATTGTTTACTCTTTACTAAAAAATACGAAATATTGCATTACCAAGATACTATTGTAAATATCCCTCCATAGAAAAAAATTAATAGATTAATTACATATTGCAATACGCCACATTTGAATAAATTATCCATATTTGTTAAACACTTGAATAATTTATTTTAGTGTGCCTATCATATAACGTTGTATTATAGAAAAAAGGGCACGTGCTTTTCGATCTATTTGAATTACCTATACCTATTACCTATACATTGTATTGTTTAATTATTCTTCATTGTTGTTATATAGTATTAGATTAAATGCTTGTGAACTGTTTGATTATAATGTTAGTGCAACTTTATCGATTATGTATATCTCTTGTCTCGCAGCTTGCTGCGACTGAGTTTACTCAATAAATCTTAAAATCTCGAAATCTTGGTAACCATTGTACTTATCAAACATCGTTGCATAACAAAGAAAAATATGTTCGTTTGAATATTTTAGGAAGTCGGATATTAGTGGTTTATCTAATCATCCTAAATGAACTGATAAAAGGCAACAATGTTACACGTAAATTCACCTGCAAACGATATTTAGTATGATGAGTGTTTTCTGTCTTTATAATTAAATGTCATTTTAAGATACAGGATATCAAGTATGTGACCCAATCTCATATCACATACATGATATGTAGAAAGTACTCTTTTAAGACGTGTCCTATAACAGGCACATAAATCTACAAAGCGTGTAAAATTCTACATAGTATAAAATATTTATATTAATCCATTATATGGAACTGTAACATGTATACGCTATAAAAATTGGTGCCATCAGGCCATTTCTTCCGGAATTGATGTATTGTTCTTATTGTTTTTAGCTTGTACTCTTCCTGAATATATTATGAAATACTGCTCGCTGGACGTAGAGAAATTATATCCAACTTTTCAGGCAGCAAAATTTTCATCTATAAAATAAACCAATAAATCAATGCAGAATAAATAAGTGCAATGTTAAGTTAAAGGATATTTCGCAGTCCCTTGTTATGTTAAACAATATTTCATGATTATTTCAAATAAATTGCAGAAAATTCTAATGTTTGTAGTATAATGAAAGTTTATGAGGCGTATAAAGGGTGAACAAGTTACGGAATTTGTATAAATCATAACAATTCATACATTTACCTTTTGTTTAGTTTTATAAGAGAGATCATTTGTTTGGGTATTTTTGACACCCATGAAATTACTCATGGAAAAAGTCAAATCAAGAAATAGGAAACACTAAGTAATTAGTAATTTTAGTAATTCAGAAAATAGTAACGGAACAAAAAAAAGCAATTAAGAAAATAAAATAAAATTAAACTAAAATTTCATGCACATCCTTATTTTAAAACATACTCTTTGCACGTACTTAGTTCATTTTTTCTTCTTCCGTTAAATATTGTAAACAATTATCAACATATGCCATGATTTGGTTATCTGGTTACTGAAACAAAAACTTGACACAATCCACGTTATTTTATTAATAAAATCTCTATATTCATTAATTTGACGTTTTCAACATTATCAGTAGTATAAAGTAAAATGAAAAAATTAGTTAACGTAATAAAATCGTGCTTCTGTGTAAATATTCTGTTCGTGTCGAATTTTTACCGAGATTTGTACAGTATTCATACCACTAAAGTTCAAAATTACTTTCAGATGGTATGTAGAATTAGAAAAAATGTCTGCTTTGCCGTAGGCACTCATAAACGTCTCGCACAATTTACTGCGTTATGTAAATAACGAATTTGCTGCTAAATTGTTTCTGTAACATATGATCTTTGCTTAAAATGTAAAATAATTTAAATCGAAGCAATACCTTTTGTGACCAAATATTTTCCTGCTGCGTTGCAACGGTCTTGTATATATTAACAATTCTTTAAAAAAACGAAATTGTAATTGTTGATTGTTGGCATTTTAATAACATAATTCTGAACATGCATACTGTCATTTTGCACAAAAGCATAAATGCATGTCACCTGTTTCGCCAGTCCGCTAAAATTTACTCTAAAATGTATGGTCAGTTATGCAATATAATTCGAAGAAAACATAAAAAAGGCTCTACATATCCCGATAAAAACAAATCACTCACCACAATTACGATTATGATGCAATACTAAATACCCATGTGCTAATCAAGTCCGAACATTGGCTATTTCACTGAAAACCACACCTGAAGTGTGGATTACACGATACTTATATATTTAACCAATTTAGTAAGTAGATAGTAAGGCGAGTAATATAAATACTCGTATAAGAGTAAACTCAACGAGATTCTTACAT
This sequence comes from Limnoperna fortunei, assembly GCA_944474755.1. Classification (NCBI taxonomy): domain Eukaryota; kingdom Metazoa; phylum Mollusca; class Bivalvia; order Mytilida; family Modiolidae; genus Limnoperna; species Limnoperna fortunei. The sequence goes on from OX104115.1 coordinate 35,336,086, forward strand.
CATGGTGAACATTTTGATAAAAGAAATTATATTTGTTATTTTGCGAAACCACACACATATAACTGACACAACTATAATCTGCGGTAAATGTTTAAAATATCCACGTTTTTGTTGCTCGTTTTAAACCAACGCATTTTAAATGTCTTTTGATTTTTGTATAGACATTTAAAGCACAAAACGTTCAGACATGTTTAATACTTTGGACCTCTTCATTGACATTTAGTTATGTAAACATTAAAGATGTCAATATCCAGTTAAGTTATGTAGTTCTATTTCTGATTTAGAATTCAGAACACAAAACTATCCGAAATAATTCACGCAAATCTCAGGCAAAATCAGTGAAAACTTTATCGGGAGGTTTTATGACAGTAAGTATATCCATTTCTTGTATCAGGTGATATGGGAAACTGTTTACCATGTAGACGTAACATACGAGAAGGTAAGGTCATACGTTAAAAACGTATATCACATAATGAAATAAACAATTTGCATGACTTTAAAAAAATGCTTCAATTACTCTCAGTTGGTTTATAGAGGCTAACTTAGTAGCGACCATGTCTCCGTTAGTCTTAATATGTAAATCTCATAATACTTAATAATTTTCGATCTTATCAAATCCGCCGAGTCTTATTTTGTCTAAATCGGACAAGAGGCAAGACAGGAACATCTCAGACACCCAAAAGAACAGATTTCTTGTCCAAAACGAGGCTTTGCTGAGTTAGAGACCAAACGAATTATTCACGAAATAATAAATTGTCTCTAACATCTCCAGTTATAACGTGACCTGTGACGGACTTTATATAAATGATGAAATGTAGAAAAGAGAAGTTGGTTTGTCTTTAAGTTAAATAACAAAACATCTTGTTATTGAAGTTTCTTATTGTTTGAACAATGTCGAAGATATTTAATACTTATCCATATCGAGTATATTGTCCACCGTGATTATGATTCAAAATGCCCATGGTTAGCATGACTGATTGCAGCAACCCTGCGTCGTATACTGCCAGTAAGGCGTCTAGTTTGTTTGAAGCACTATCCGTCGCCATTTTCTGTGTAATTGAGCTTCTAAATGTGGAAAGTTTTGTGAAGGAGTTTTCATAGCTTATAATCACCTACCAAATTGATCACAAATGATGTATTGGGTTAAGATCTGGACTTCTTGCAAGGCACGGAAGAGTGGTCACAGTTTCGTTTTCCAGATATGCCCTTACTGCCCTGCAACGATGAGGCCTAGCGTTGTCATCCATAAAAACAGGTCTTGACTCTATCGGGTGGTTTTTAAAAATGACGTACAACTACAGGTGCACTCACATACCGGTCGTACTTTCGACATAAAGGTTGCCAGTATTTGTTACAAGATCCACTTTAAAATCATGTGAGATACAATCCAACACCAGAACTGAGTCCCGACCAAGAGGCACTGTTAGAACAATGTTTCCTGGCGCGAAAGCTGTGTTTTGTCGCCTCCAAACACATCAGTTACTTAGAGTTAAAATCTGTTCTCATCTGACCAGTTTTAATTATTCGTCGCCAGGTTCTAAGGTTCAAAGTTAGTTTTTTTGACCAAACGACTAATGACTGTATGAGGATAGCTATGCTGTCGTCCTATGGCCTTGTAAGACATTCCAGTGGAATGCATACCGGTGATTTGCTATCTGTGCTTCAGATATCCGCCTCCTTGACATGCTTACTTTGTTGCAATTCGGGATTTAAATACCGGTATGTTGCACGAAAAAATATTGCACATGATGAAGGAAGCAAGCTTTACGTTGACAGAAAACAGAGCTTGATTAAAATTTCACGTCATATCTATTTGATTATAAAGTAAAGAATTGATACTGACCAAAATCAATAAAATTTATTTACAATAAACGAAAAACAAAAAAAATTTCCGGGGAAGCTTTACATTTTTACAGGTATCCCTAATACATCTCTTTATTAGATGTGTTCATTTAAAAAACTTTCTTCTATGCTTAAATTCATAGAAATATGCTGATAAAATATATTCTTGATTTAAATGTTGCCTTTTCTTTTGTTTTTCTAAAATATGACTTTACATGAATGAATACACATTTAGAACCCTCACAATTTAACTAAACAATAATTGTACACTGTCCTAAACTGTTTATTTGCCAAAAACTGGATGAAATGTAATTATGTACAATGACATTTTACTCTTTAGTAACGCTGTTCTTAAGGCACTTCATATGTTCCTGCATTACACGAATATTTTAGTTTATTATGTAATCAGCAAATGAAAACAATTTTTAGCTTATTCCTAAGATAAAAAGTTTAACGCGTCTCAATTCTTGACATGAAGTCGTACAAATACGTTGCAATCGACAATATCACATAAACCAACAAAGATTACTTATTTTTGTTTGCAATGAGGATAAGGGTTCCAGCAGACCTTAGTCGAATACTAAACAAACAGATAAACAATTACTCGTATAATTTTATTTTACATATGAACTACTTAAATGTAAAGTTTTCTAAATACACAGCCAAATTTTGTTATCTTTAATTTCACAAGAAACTCATTTAACGTTAATTTCATGTTAGTTTCCATGAAATTCGTGTTAATTTTAAGTTAATTTCACTTAACTTGAAATTATTTACTTGATTTTTTTTCACGTGAATTTAACGTTAAATTTTTCACATGGACACATGTAAGCACTGTCCAAGTTGAAAATAAGTCAATGATAAACTTGAACTTTACATAATTGTACTATCTTGTGATATCTTAATCATATGGACATTGAAAAATGAAAGTTAGCCAGACGCCTGTAAAGTGCATATTTTAACATGAAATGCACGTGAAAAATTTAGTGTGAATTTCACGTTTATCAGAGTTAACGTTAATTTTAAATCGATTGGGTAACATAAAATTAATGTTATCAAAATTAACATTAATTTCACCTGAAACATTTCACAATATATTAACACGAAAATAATTAAGTGCCTCCTGGGAAGTTAAAGCCTAAAACACTACATATATAAAACTGGTATATTTAAGAATTTTTCCCGGAGTTCAAGGCCATAATTTAAAAAAAAAACTCGTTTGACAGGAACATTATTCAACTTGATCTTGATCTTGACATTCCAAATATCAGCTCAGTACAATGTCAGCAACCATTCAGAAAAATAGTCTGGAAAACTTATTTTGAAGAAGTTTTGAAGAAGTTTTCACGGACCATAATTCCGACATGAACTGGAATGATATTCATGCTTGATCTGAAAATCTGAATAGTAGAATTACTTAATATAATAAACCAAGTAGCATATGTTTGACTATCAGAAAACAGCAAAAAATAATTTTATTCTTTACTTAATGTAGATCACTACTAATAGATACAGCTGATGAATTTTTTATATTTTCAGATATTTTGTTCTTTGAACTATACACATTTCAAAAATGGAATAAAAAACATATGTCTCAACGCTTGTTTTTTTTTACAATCTATAAACATTTTAGCCCCCTTTTTAATAAAATTTAACAAAGATAATACAGAAAAAATGGTAATCCTGTAGTATATAAACTTTTAAAATAAAATCTGGCTGACAACTGTTTTTAAAAATGTGTCATTTTATTCAGAAATTTGAGTACTTCATTATAAAACAATAAAAATGGGTGGTATCCATGCATTTTAAGCAGCATATACATGCTTTTGCTATTCATTAGACAGCAAAAAGGGGAGATAAATCTATGTTTAACATCTGTCTTATCATGTGTCCAATTGTTACTGAAAAATTGTTTGCGATGATGGGTTAATATTTTTGGGGTTATTTAGTTCAGAATCAAGGGCTGATTTGTAGAAAAATTCAAGATGTCCGAATGGCTGCCATTGTTTTCCATTTAAGCTTTGTGTTCATATCTGGACTGAAATGTCAAGTGGTTTGAGATCACATAAGTTGTTGGAAAGTGGTTTTAGATCATAAGCTTACAATATGTAGTGAACTATGAGTGAAGGAATAGCTTAGTCCTTATGTTTTGAATATAAATTGTTTAATGGTTGAATGGCGGCCATTTTGAAATTGTGTTTTAAAATGTTGGTTACATCTGGGATAAGTCCGAGATCTCAAGATTTTAGATTGTATTAGTTGAATAGTTGTGAAATGTATTAACATTAGTTGCTGGTTCCTAAACAAAATATGTTATAAGTGAAGTACACCATAATGAAGGCCTTGTCCATGGTCTTATGTTAAGATGGACCAACGCTTTCAATTTTCATCATGACAGCAGCATACAAAAAACGTTATTATATTTACATAGATGTGTATCATAAAAAAACAGTCCAACTGTAAAACTTCTAAAATGTGAAAATTGTAAAAAGAAGAAGAAAAGAATCACAAATTGGTAAAAACCATTCTGAAAAAGTGTGTCTTAATGTTAAATGCACACAGATGACAAATTGTACTATAACATGAACTTAACATCTTAAGGTTTTCAGTAATTTTCAACTATAGTATAGTAAATTTCTCTTAAAAATTATGACCCACAGGTAGTAATAGTAGCTTTTATAAGAAATAAAATTACAGTACTGACTGAACTTTTTAACAATTTTTAATGAAAAATTACATGTAAGGCAATTAAAAATAACCAATTGTTGTTATAAGTAAAAAAAGAATTAATGTTTAAATAATTAAAAATAAAATACTGGTACTACACAGGTAGTTCTTTACATGTACATGACATATTGACAACAGACGCTCGTTTCCTTTTTCATCTATAAGGATTAATCACAACTTAACATATGTGTTGTGTTAAATGGTCTTACATGAGATGTTGCATGTTAGACCAGGCTATCATCACATGATAAAAATACCCATTAAAAGCCACCAAAGTAGATTAAACTATATATGGTATAATATTTATGTTTTTCTATATAATTTATGCTAGACTTGCTACTCTGTAACATGTGTATTAAGCTTAACAAACTTGCACGGAGTGCTTGTTGTTTAACTTCCTTATCTGGACAAAATGCGTGCAGAATCTGACTTTTTGAAATGCATGTTTTTTAATGTTCACAACGTACTGTCTCGTACTTTATAGGACTAAACACGGGGCTTTAGGAAATATTCAATGTGTACACTCCGGCGACTCACTCACAAACTAAATAAACTCCGAAGGAATTTATGTCCAGTTTGTGAGAGAGGCGCCAGAGTTTACACATTGTTAATTTCCTTAAACACAGTGTTTAATCTTTATAATTCTGTGAAATAATCGTTGCGATTTTTAAAACAGCAAAAACAGTTACAGAAACCCATCTATACCTCAAAACGTACCTAGGCCGGAAAGCGTAGATATATGCACAACATAGTACCAAAGGAATCGCGGTTCTGTAGAATATTGATAGGAAAAAACAAAATGAAACACTTAATTGTATTTAGATTATATTTTATTTGAAATCTCAATCAATTTAATTAGAAATCATTGGGGCAGAAAAAATATTGTCCCCTCTCCATGACGATACGCTAGGAGGACGCCATCTTGTTTAAATTGGATACTGAAAGTAGTCCGCTCAGAGGAAATATCGATACATAATTTATCTGAGAAGACGCCATTTAAGTGTTTTTATCCAATCAAAGCAATTAATAAAAATAAAATACAGCATGAATAGAGGTATACAGAGATAAACCTTCAGCATAACATTTTGTGCATCTTGTAGAACATTGCAACAGGTATCACATTAACTAATAGTTATAATTTAGTAAAATAATGGCATAATTTAGTTTAAAAAAAATTGGGTTATTAAATCGGAAGGGATCAAATGGTGTGGTTCCTTTATTAAAATCCCACGTCATACTAGACAATACAAACCATATAGACGTGATGTGTCCCAGTAAAAAAGGAAAATAAAAATGTTTTAATCTTTGTTTCATTCAATGATTCATCATTTCAAGTTCTAGCCCAGGTAAAAAAAACTATCGAACAATATGTACAATACTTATCGGTATTATCATAATCAGATTCAGGAGGATCTTTGACTGCCTTAAAATTAAACAAGGGAATTTTGTCTACCTTGTAAATTCTACAAGGGATTGTGTCTGCCTATGCTAAATTACGAGGAAGGTATTTTAAAACTTGAATCGCCTTGCCTCAAGCCAAGGAAAAATCGAAGTGAGTTGAAAACTATATCATCAAAATATACTTACTTTATTTCCAAATTTAATTATGTATGCATTTCCTAAAACCACTGTTCTATGTTTCTCATTGAAGATCCATCCTTCCACGTGTATCTTGATCGACCGCAAAAAATGACCAGACGGAAGTTGACGCGCAGGTGTTACTTAACCTGGTTTCCTGGTGCGATCATGTTTCATTGATGCAAGCTTCACTTTAAATGTAACACCAGGTCAGGACCTCCGATATAAGCATTTTCATTAGTTGATAATATGACTCCATTTAATATCACATGCACATGTCAATCTTATTTTAAAGCTGGGAATACCTTTTCTTTATAAACTTTAAATACAAATTACATATTAATTTTACGTTAAAAATATGAAATCTTAATGGAAACTCAGTTGAGAAAAGTAAACATTGAACGTCATAAAGAGAATGACGTCATAATACGTTCGGTTTACTTGAACTTATCTATAATACAAAATAGTTAGTCTAGACAATATCCGAACGTCAAATTTCAACGCTGTCACCGTTGAAATCCAATGCTCCTGACCAGACGTTATATCTGCTTAGGCGAATGAGGATATCATCGTCAGGGTACCAGAATAAGGTGTTACTATGTCGTATGGCAGGATAAAATTTCTCGAATACAGTTTGTTAAAGGAAAAAATTGGTTGATCAGAAGCAAAATTATGCCAGTTTGTAAAATATAACGCATAGAAGTATTACTAACATACTTAAGTAATATTTATTTTGCGACATAACATTTTTGTTTACAGTAAATGCGTTGCGCAACTATGATGCGCCGCGATATACAGCTGATCTACCTTAATTATGGTAGAAATGTAGTTTTATTTTTTTATTCATGTATATCATAGTACATGTACATGGAAGTGCTGAATAAGCATACAAGCATCAATTATTTCAAATTAGATTATATTCCTAATAAAATTGTAAAATAGTAATTTGACAGAAGTTGCAATATTTTAACATACATATATGTGGCTGGTGTATTCATTATAGTTTATACTACTAGTAGCTTAAAGACATATATAAATATAAAATATAGACATCAGGTTTTGATGTATAAATTTAAATTATTAGGTCAGAAATAACAAGTTAATACACTGGAAGTAATTACAATTGTTATACATCTATCATAGTATATAAATCAAAGTACAAGTTCAAATGAAATTCGGGGCCTCGGTGGCCGAGTGGTCAAGGTAGTTCGTCTACTATTGATCACGTGGTCTGTCAACACTGAGATTGCGGGTTCGATTCTCACTGCAGGCAGGGTGTACTCGACTCCAATCTTAATTGACAAGGATTGCCAGTTTTCCTACCGCAGGTCGGGGGTTCTCTCCGGGTTCTCCGGCTTCCTCCCCCAATAAAAACTGGACGCCATGAAATAGCTGAAAAATTGCTGAAAGTGGCGTTAAAACACCATTCAAACAAACAAATCAAATGAAATTCAAAGTACCACTACTCATAACTCACTCTAGGTTAAAAGTATAGAGAAAAGTCACTTCTCTTTTGGGGGCTTACAGAGAGAAGTGAGGATAATACAGGGTGATGTCAGCGGACTACCAGGAGCGCCCTGTTTTTATGTTTTCTTTTAAATAGGTGTTGGCATTTGCATTTTTATTGTTATATGGTTTTTGTACCAGTTTAATTTATTGAGGATAAAGTATCAAAGACAGTAAAGGGTTTGATTAACTTATCAGAATACATATATCGCACATTTTTATAAATACATGTATTAAATAAACGATAAAAAAGGAATCAACTGTCACAAAGCTGTTCAGTCAACTAAATGTTTTTTTTTTGTCATTAGTACACAAATTAACTGAATTACAAATGCAGTACTATTAGAACTAGAAGTTGAAATATTACATCATTGTGACACACAATATATTATGTACATGTACCGACCCCTTTTTGTTTTTAAAATAGAAATCCTACAATCGTTCAATGGCAGGCTGCTGCTATATGGTTGATACTAGTAAGTGCAAAAAAATATTTCCCAATAGATCTTTAGCTTTTTCATGATAATTTATTTTCCCAGTTGATTCACATTAAGGTAGTGATTTTACATGATCTTTTTTCGTTATGACGTTTCATATAAATATGTGGGCGAGTGAAACTGGAAGACAAAGTACACAAATTTACAATAAAAGGGACAATTTGATGAAAAAGAAGAAAATTGATTAGCTTGTAACTTTTTCGAATCTTGGACAGTAAACTTCAGTCAAATGTCGCTTTACAGGAGCTACATCTCTAAGTTGGCATCCCAGACTCAACAAAAAAGCAAAGAAAAGAAACCTGCCATTATTCTTCACATTTTGCCATGTTAATTGTCTAACTTTAAAACCCAACTGTAAACAAAAAGTACTTATTGAAGTTCTTACTTAGTGGTTTAATAACTTAATGGTATATACTTTGTATTGCTGTTAATATTATTATACACCATGTAAAGTGGTTGTTTTGCACTGTTTGCACGGTCCGCCTACTAGATGGTCTTAGTAGTCGGGCTGAGCTGTCAGACATATCTGACGGACTGTCGACTTTTGTCTTAAAAGTAAACTGTCGATATATGATGTCTCAGACCGAGTTGTCGTTCATTCGTTACGTTTGTACTTTAAAATCCACTTGACTGTTTTGAATAAAACGTGTTTGGACATGTTCATTTATGTGTACTTAAACAATTTTTAGCTGATCCAGTATTCAATACGGTTGCATGGGTTGCGCACGAAACAAACCATTATGTATTGTATTGTTATCTTATCGAAATGTACCTCTTATGGTCCTTTATAAAGTGTAAGTTTTTGGTAATGATCCTAACACCAAAATGGCCACAACAGTTGAAATAGAACCCCAGAGGCAATAAGAAAAAAAAATCTGATTTTTATGAACTATTTCACTTAATTTTTACACATTATGCAGACCTAATATCAGGGCAGTTATCTTTCATTTAAATGTATTGATTAAAAATGCAACGTTACTGCTAGATAACGTACTGGCATTACGTACTACATGAAGGAAACATTACCAGTTGTGCAAACTGCACTTTGATTAGTATATGTGATGTACATGCATTGATCAACATCCTACTAAGTACCCTAAGGATGATTGTGAACTCGTTTGGAAAAAAAAAGAATTGGATTGGCCAAGTGGGGTCAGAGAAGAACATTGTTTAACAAGTTTACAACGGACAGACGACTGATGACGGGCATCTAGTGAATAGAAGATGACAAAAGTTAGAGGCGGGAGATTTATGCTTAAAATTAAAAAAAATACTGCATAATGCTATTTATATCTTAACTGAGTTTTTTGTAAATAAATTTAGTCTCTTTTAATTGAAAATAAACGAATTGGCACTTTTGATTTTCAAGTACAAATTAAAGGTTATATTTGTACTAGTTTCGCCTCCCTATTTTCTTACCTATTCCTTTCTCCCCCCTTTGTTCCTTTTCACTCTCCCTCTCTCCCTGTCTCCCATTGCCTTGTCCTCGCCCTCCTTCATTGTAGGATATCATAATTTAGATCAACCTTTATCTGAAGTTTTAAATTTTTCTAACTTTCTGTTTAACTTTTAATATAAAATATATGAATATTTCGCGCTGACCAAAATTTCAGTGAAATCTGTTTAGAAATAAAAAAGTTATAGATATTAATTGTATTCCCTGTCTCGTTTTCAGGACACGGTAGGTAGTCCTTAAGGTCAACTTATCTCAAACTGACCAAAGTTTGTTGAAAATCCAGAAATAAAAATGTTATGACAATTTAAATACGTTTCACTTTCGCACATTTTTCAGGACATTACCGGAAATTTCAGGACATTACATGTAGTGCTAACAAGTTACTAAGTGATCTAAGTCAGGAATTGTGTACAAGATGAAACACATAGCCCGTTACCCAGGTAGTGTACTACATTTTAAACAAATTATCTTTATATTGTAATTAAAGTTAGTTTGTATGTTGAAGACTAAATTTCGTTTGTTTGACTGGTGTTTAATGCCACTTTCTGCAGTTTTAGCTATATCATGTTCTTTAACGGGGCAAAAAACCTATTTAAGTACCAGTTGAAAACCCTCAACCATCGATAGGAAAACTGGCAATCCTATTCATTTAAGATAAGATGGAGTTGAGTACACCATTCCTGCTTTGTGACTTCAATGTTGACAGGCAAGGCCCAACTAAATTTGGGTATTATAATTTATTGTTAAATGCCAGTATTATTGCTTTTTCTTTGATATAAAGTTTCCGAATTAAGAACAGACGTCAGTATCATTTTTGTCTGATTACTTGTGTTATAAGGGTTCTTAGTATTGCGTGTATATGTGGATTTCTAGACGATCCGTCCCCAAACCAATCCGTCCCCTGGTCGTTTTGTACCCACGTTGATCTGGTCCCAGTAAAACCAAAGGTAGGAAAAATATAAACAAAATAAGCATTCATAAGTCCTTTTTTAAGTATAGGAGTACACTACGATTTTGATTGCAGAGCATGCATGCAAATATGTGACCATGATTTAGCATGATTTGGAATATTTTTAAATAATACAGATAATGGTTGCTTTATTTCAAAGTCTTTTGAAGAAAATTATAAAGACTTTTCTTTATTTTGATGTTGTTACCCTTCTTCGATGGTATGGTTTTATATGTATAAGAATTCTTTATTTTTACCTTTTGTTACTCCTACAATATGGTTTCTTGTGTACGTGTAATTAAATTGTAATTGTTATTTAGTATTGATCTTTATGACACCTGTAACTTGTATTTTTTAAATACTTTATTTAATAATGATAAAAATCAAAATCACAAAAAACAGATAAGGTGAACTTTTATCATTACATTATCATTACATTCAAACTTAATGTAGAAGTTTTTTCAAAGTTTACTCGCTGTCAAGTTTCTGTGCTGGCGTAGGAAATGTTGGGGTATACAGATACCCGACGGCTCTCAGGAAACTCGACGTCAGCATCTTGGCCTGGTATTTTTCCCAAAGGTTCTTTGGCTGCTTTGAGCTTCTTTTGTATGAAGATTACTGCCACCTGGTAAGGGCCTGCTTTTCTACCAGTTGGAGCGTCCTGGTTACAACTAGCCTTGGCTTCCTTCAACAATGCTGGCACCAGCTTAAAAATGAAACTTTGCTCCGTGTGACTGGTTGTGCCAACTTGTAAATAAAATGTACAGTAATTAAATAACATTATTTCTTTGTATATTGTTGTCATTTTATTTTGTTTTATTATTTATATAGAACATGAACAATCTGCCAGTGTAAGAATATAACAATAAAAATGCTAATACATACAAATGTAAAATGCTCAATGTCAATATCACTCTCCACAACTCACCGGACTGAATTACAGCAGTAATGTTGAATGAGTAATCTGGCTCTGGTTGTGTTTCATCAGCTGGTTGTGGCTACTGTTCTTGGTCTACTTGTTGCTCTGGCTCGGGCTCAGTGATATCATTTGAGTGAACAGGATCTGCACATTCGCAACAGTGGAATGTGTAGTCGTAATCTCCTCTGCAGATTACACTGTAGATAAACTGGGTAATTCCAGTGTTGCATGTTCTACGCTGCCACTTGTGACAAATGTCACACTCAAATGCTTGCAGTCGATGTATAACCTCTCTGGAACCCAACTGGCATGGAAACTCCATTTTCAGAATGAACATACATAATGCACTATTTTATATATCGAACGAATATTTTCGTTTTGAGAAATTCTTTGAGCTTACTGACTTTAACACTTTTGATGTACAGCAACGATAAATTGTCGTATTTTTTAAATCTTTGATGTTAAAGACAGCTTGGATGCAGAGTAAATCATATTGCCTACAGTTGTTAAGCAAACAATTTAAAATTAATCAAAGGGTAATTGCCTCTTTGTGCACTGTTATCATCATTTAATTAATTAAAAACAATATTTTGTTTATTTAATTTTATGCTCCCACTCATAAGAGAGGGGGCTACATTGCAATCACCTAGTCTGTCTGTCTGCCTGTCCATTCAGTGCAAATTTGGTACTGCTTCTACTATAGGGATTGATTTCAAATTTGGTTTAAGTTATTTTCTTCCTCTTTCCTCAGTCAACTTATACTTTTTCAACTGGCAAAATAGGAAAATGTTTCGTAACAGATTTCACGGCTACTGATAAAAGGATTGATTTTAAATTTGGTGCACAGCTTTAGCATGACGAGTTATACCGTGCCTCCCCTTTCCCTGTCAGCCAGTTATCTACTTCCTGTTTTCCGAGTCGACTTAGTCTAGTGGGGGTATACTTAGCACGACTTAGCGCTGGTCTATGTTAAACTTATTTTAAATAACCAATTAAAACAATTAAAATTAAATTAAATATACTAATATACTATTATTATTTACTGGGGATGGATCCACCAAGAAATAGGGAATAAATCAATTAGAGCAAGAATCGTCTGGGGACGAATTGACCAGGGACGGATCAACTAGGGGACGGAATGACCTGCTACCGCATATGTGCCCCGGATGCATCAACATTTTGTAGGACATGCATATATGCCATTAGTGGGTTACATCCATCACTGGAAGGCATCCTAGTCGAATCATTGAAGTCTCCAAAAGTGCTTGGCCAGAAAATTGAGATATCATAAATTTTATGACACAATTTTCATTATTGTCACATGTATTTATTTAGTCCTAGAATCCTCTACCGTCGAACATTTTTCATAATTCCCTTCGTTAGATATTATTTTTCTATGAATATAATCATCAATCAAGCTGACTTATGTCCATTTTGATCGATATATTTACTATCATTCTGAAATTTTACTTTCATTTTGAACAAAAAGTCACATGACAACAACATGACTGAAATCCAGTTATTAAATCAGCTTGATTGAGGAGGGGGTGGACAGGGGGTACCTTTCTCCTTTCTCCCTCTCCTCAGCTCCTTTCTCCCTCCCCTCAGCTCATTTATCCCTCTTCTCCACTCCATCCTCCCTCCCCTCTGCTCCTTTCTCCCTCCCCTCTTTACACTTCTCCCTCTTTGAAACCCTCTAGCAATAGAAAACTAAATGTTGACTCAAAACTGATATAAATTTGGGACATGAAACATATAAACGGCTTTTACAAACAAAGCATGACTCATGATACATTATCAAATGAATTTAATTGGTGTATCGTGCCTTTTTGTAAAAGATATGAGGATCATAAACTGTGACCGGTAGATTTATGAAATCATGACACTAAAACCTAATAGCAATCATACAGCCAGACCTTTTGTCCACATAGACCATAGTCCACCCAAACTCGTAGTCCAGACAGATCTTTAGTCCATACAACCCATAGTCTACACAGACCGATGGTCCATACTGACTTATTTTCCACATAGATTTATAATCCACTTACATTTCTAGTACACCAACACCGGTAGTCCACACAGACCTAAATGTTCAGAAAAAAAGTGTATTCATAACTAGAATCAATCCTTGTTTTATTGGGTTAACTGTCTCGGTGTAGTTTGAATAAGAAACACGTTAAAAATTCTTTAACAATAGGACAATCTTGTATTTCTAAACTTTTAGAAAACTGTTCACTATCATTAACAAGATAAACAATATTCTACACTTTAATTTACAGGCAGCATTTAATAGTTTTACATTTAGAGTAAAATTTTGATTAGTTAAAATTAATTCATGATTAGGTCTAGATTTCTCAAAACAAAACTCAAATCAATTCCCAGACTTTGGAGTTATTTCTTAGTTACCACAGCAACATAAAAATTCTCAAGTTCTGATCGACTTAAAAGGGAATTTAAAATGAAAAATGGTGCTTATAAATGTAGTGAAAAGGGGATTATTTGCTGCTGTAACATAAATTGTCTGATTATTTGTGCTATTTACAGTTTTAAGATTGCTGCTATAGTTTTTTTTATTTAAAAGAAGAAAACTGATATTTCATAAATTGTCATTCAAGTGAAAGAACTACAATAAAAAAGTCATTTGACAATCTTGGACCGAACGAGTTATTTGTAGCCGTTGTCCAATCTTATTAAAATTAAATCTTTCACTTGCTCCCCCCTTTTTGTTATTGGTAAAAATGAAAGATTTAATTTTAATTAGAGTTGCCCTTGCCTTACATATCTTTTTTGCAATTTAGAGTATCACTCTGATTTTGGGCTATAGTATGGTTTAGTAAGGTGTGCAGGGGAAATGGGTATCTATTTTTATCAACTCCTCCTACAGTTTTCGACCCAGATCTCTGAAACTTCAAATAACGATAAAAGAAGACAGTACAATTATTGTGTAATCAACTCCTACAGTTTTCAGTCTAGAACTCTAAATTTCACAGAAAGACTGCAAATGTATTGAAGTTGTACACCTGTTATTATTGTTCGAGGATTTTTTTCCTTATTTTCAGACTTGGGAACTTTGCGATTTTGTTAACTGTTGAATTATGTATTCCTTTATAAAAACGTAATGGTAAGTATGAGGACAATTAATTGAGAAATTATTGTGTTATAAGTTACAAAGCAAACACTGAACATTTCAAGAAAAATTATGAGTAAATTACCTATAATACTATAAGGAGTAACTGGACAAATTTTTGACAGTTAAATTGTTTGTAGGCCATGTCCTTCTGTTCAGTTTTGAAATTGACCGTTTTACTTTTATTAGCTTTAAATTAATAAGGCAAATACTTATATTTTCACAACAAAATTGTTATAAAAGGGCAAAAACACATGTAACGATTCGTTTGACAATTTTGGACCAAATGCGTTATTTAAAGGCATTGTCTTGCTGATAATTTTTTTTTCAATTACAGTTTCACTCTATTCATTAATAAAGGACAAAAACTCCTTTAAGAATTTGTCAGACAATTTAGACCAACATAGTGATTTGCATTGTTTTGATGATCATTTTTGCAAATTACTATATCAATCTGCTGTTTTATTTTTCAAGTTATACTGTCAAAACTGACAATTAAAAAAAAGCGTAACTTAATGTCCATAACTCCTACAGGCAGTTAAACAAAACTTCTGAAATTAAAAAAGATTGAATGTGCTTATCATTTTAATGTTACGGGTTTTTTCTGTAGCTATATAACATTGTGGAATATTGGCCAAACATGTGTTGACCCATGTTCTACAACTTGCACTGTTGATAAATAGTTCAGATTACGGCAGCTCTCAGATACTTAACCCGTGTACTGTATTACTTTTCTCTAAATCGCGAATCTTTGGTACTGATCCTAAAACCAAGATGGATACAACACTGGAACATAGAACTCCAGAGGCACTAAAACAATAGCTGGTTCAGAAACTATTTCACTTATTTTAAATCAAATTATGCAGAACTGATATCGGGTAATTTTCTGCCATTTTAAAATGTAAATGCTACTAGAGCCATTGATGTTCTGTAGGCAGAAATTAAAATAAATCTTGCTCTGAAAATCTGAGTAGCAAATTTTAAGATTTTGGCGCAGATCCTTAATTCAAGATGGCCACGAAGTTTGTGTAATGTTCATGTCAATTAAACTAAGTATTTGTAATGAGTAATGTGAGCATTACAGGCTTTCCATGTGTAGAAATATTTTTTTTACAAGTGTAATAATAAATACAACATAACTTAAGACTTACCGCAGGTTGTTGTGTCTTTTTTAGTTTCCGATACTAGTAAATATTTTTTGGTTCGGAGACCTTTAATGGATGACGAAAGTGTTAATACACTTGTATTTTTAGTTGTGGATCAAAACGAACTATATCCGTCTTTTGGGTAACCAATATACTTGAATTATTAGAAACTAAAAAATATTTAATCAAGACTTTCCCCATAAATCGTGTTGTAAATTGTAACAAGAAAAGCAAGACCAGTTCATTTGGACATTCAGAGCTTTTAGTCCCTTATTTTCCTGAAATTTACCATGAGCCTTAGGTACCCAAAATTTAGTATGGTGACGTAATCATTACTCTGAATTACTGTAAATAACGAGATATACCTATAAAAGACGCCGTATTTTAATGTTTTTTATTTGTATAAAACTATTAAATTGAAAAAGTTTGCCCCTTTTCAATTTGTTACATGTACTGTGAAAGTGCTATACATTTAACCATGTCCAGTAACGTTTGTTACGAACACAATTTTTTGCCGATTAATTACAACTTTCGACGTATTTGCCGCACTTTAAATTCACACACTGAAAAATATAATATCATTTTAGATATGCGTTTTGTTCTCAATAATTTTTCCATGAATTTTTAGAGAACAATATATAATTTTGTCAAATTTACACGAGTTTATCTATTTCTATAGTCGTTCGTTAGCGCGCCATTTTTAAACGATGTTATTATAAACAAAATTGCATGAACATATTATAAATATATTCGATAAGGAAAATATTAATGCGCAAAACGTATGTGTGCGAATTTAAATACATTTTGAGCAATAAGTGGGTTATTTATTGTGGACATAGACGACAGACATACAAATCTAGATATAAAACCCTCTTTTAAGGTGAACGACGTAATATTTAATGTAACGTCGAAAAAGCTCAAATGACGCTACTTGTAGAGGCCCCAATAACGTGCGCTACGTTTTATTGAAATTGTTGCAATAATAAAATCGACCGGTACAACGTGCTACATGAAATAAAACACTACCAGTGCAAACTGCGCTTTGTCTCCCACTATCCTGTCCACCCTTTTATTGTACAAAAAATAAACGAATTAAATATAGTTTATCTTGACGAAAATGTTTTATAATCTCTGGTTACAAATAAATATGCCGACTCTGACCCATGTCGCAAAATAAGCTGTTTTGATTATGGGGAGCTCCCTGGCGTGCCACGCTAAAAAAAGTTAGACGGCAAAGGATTCATGGACTACGTCAAATGATTATGAGTGATAAATGTTTGTAGTTTTTAAATTATTAATAGTAAATTCATCAAAGACTGTTATTTATTATAATAAAAATATATATGACGCTATCAACTAGTCAGTAATGCTTCCTACCAATTTTTCTAGGTAAATTTAAATTTTGGAAACATGTGGTTAAAGGTGAACAGTATGCATGTGCTTAAGTGTGTATTACACAAATTCATACACACATAAATAAATTTCGTGCACAGTGATCTTTGTCACATAATTTTGGATAAAAGCCTCACATTCTCTTTTTCTGAAGAAAAGGAGATAAGTACAGTGATTGATTGCTATTATTGTATAAATGTCAATTCTGTTTTGACCATGTCCAATACTCCTTTCTACATGTCACTTTTGTCATAAAAAAATTGTGAATTCAAACTTTTCAAAAATATGGAGAAATAGTTGCTGTTAACAATAAATTATGCTACATTTTTACTGTTAGACATGATTAAAAATATTTATTTAAAAGTCAGTTGTGGTCTCAAAGTGTATTTTTTTACCACATCCATATAGGAAAAGTATGCTCATAGAAGAATATGAAAATTTGATGCTCTTCTATGTATTCACCAAGATCGATTGGTATTTCAGAACTTAAGTCCCAGGACTCCCCATAGAAAATTCCCAGTGAGAACCCCAAAATTATATCTTTGTGGTATCCACAACCGTATTGATACAGTATTAAATGCATGACAAAATATCTATTAAGTATATTAAATATTTTATCAGCATAAACATTACACATATAAATAATTTTTTGTATTATATTTTAGGAGTATCCAATATCAACCTTTTTTTCGTACAATATGACAGTTGTTGAAATCCTTCAAATAAAACTGGTATCATCATAACGGAACACGAAATACATTAAAATTGGAAACCAGTTTCCTGTGATACATTTCTATTATAGAAATGTAGTACAAACTGTAGTTTTTGTTTTACTACAAAAGGAGGGAACAATACCAAGAACATGGGTTCGCCGAAAAAGAAAGACTTTATGTTGAAGCGTTCTGTGAACAAAAACAGGATCACGGCACAGAACTATAAGAGCAGATGGTTCGTTTTGGATGAGAGCAATTTAAATTATCATAATGGAACTTTAGAGGTGAGACTTTGTTGTGATCTGAACATAGTTATTCTTTACCTATTAGTATGCATACAAGTACAGCACATGTACAAGGAAATGACCAGCTTGTCAGTGTATGTGTAAATTTTACACTATTACAAAAAGATTTCATTCTTTTCATTGGCTCCAGTAAGTATGGTGTGCCACTAAGTCAGGTTAAGACAGTGAAGCTTTCTGTTGGTAAAGAATGCTTAAAACGGTTGTGAAAAACATTTGAAAACATTTTTTATTGTACATGATGATGTCTGAAAATTACCATGTTTGTCCAATTGCCCAGGACAAGAAGAGATGTCCGTCAGACAAGAAAAACACAGTAGTCACTTGTCCATTGTAACAATTTAAAAAAATAAGCTTATTTGACAATATCATTCATAAATGAAGTATCGTTTCTTGAAAATGTGAGTTTAGTCAATAGTTGAACAGAATTTATTATCCATATTTTTCTAAATGTCAATAACATGTGAGAATTAACCTCAGTACCCTGCTACTTTATATGCATGGTCATAATTACACTGCTTGCTGCAAAGGGACCAGTACAAATGTTCTTCGTATCAATGCTAGGATGAATTGAGCTTGCTGATAATAGTTATAAAACTAATTTGACATAGAAACATTATCACGTTTTTATAGGACAAGTGATGTTTTCATTTGGACAAGTAAGTTAAAAAGATACTATATGTACTAGTACTACTTGTCAAATGGATAAGATAAAAAAAACTTGAGGTCTGTTGTTTAAATTTTTGGGCTTTTATGTGGTAAAGGTAAAATAGGGAGATTTTAAATTTTTCTAACTAGTGTTACTCAGTTTTCTAAAAATCGTTCTAATCCCTCTGGAATTAGGTAAAAAATTGCATACAAACACCCACCCCCTCCCCCATCATTCTATTGGTTGTAAAGATTGGTTTAACAAATACAAAACTCTGGCAAGGTGATTTTATTTACATGTACATGTAATTAATGTTAAAAGTAATTTGTCATAAGATAAGTAGCTATCATAAAAGTCACGAAGTGTTCGTCGTGAAATCCTTGGCACAGTTGTTAGGAAACAGAAATTACATGTACATACATGTATGTTCAGCTGTATTCAACTGTAATAATTACATATAATTGCATGTTTGTGACCTTCAGAATTCCCACACCTACATGTACATGTAACTTCCTTTCACAGCAGCTGCTTTTACTTATACAGGTACAAATATAAGTGTTTTTCAGTACACTGAGCAAACCTGAAGGAAATGCTACATTTACCTCTGAATTATTTTGAAATAAAGATAATATTAACAAAAAAGGTCAATATAATTAAAGTTAAATCTTTCACTTGCTCCTCCCTTTTTGATATGAGTCACTGCTTACTACGCAAAAAGAGGGGTGAGTTAAATATTTAATTTTAATCAGATTGACAAAACGTTAACAGCTATTCCACTGTAAAATGAACTTTTTTTCTGTATGAAGACATGGAGTTTGCTAACTTATTTAATAGATCTAGTACTGGTATATTGCATTGAGCAGGGCTTGCAAAAATCAAATAGAGGCAAAACAGAACATGAAAGTCCACCAAGATTGAAATTATAGTTGAAGTATAAATACTTTGAATAGGTAAAATTTGACTTTTTAACTGGTTTAACAATCATCATTTGAAAAAAAAATCCAGTTATATTTTAATTTTAGGACATGTGTTTATCGATATATGATACTAAATTAAATTTAAGATACGACGAAAGATTCTTTTACAAGTTCTGATGTGGTAAAAATTTAATTTTGAAATAAAACTTCACTGGTAACAGGATTTAGTCTTTATCAGTTTATGGATTAATTGGCTGTAATTGTATTACTATACTAAATTAAACACATACAAGAACACGTGAATATTTTGATTGGGACTGTTTAGTGCTTTTAAATTTATAGCACTTTTGCATGTCAAACAATTAACTAGTTATGTCCCCTTTCAAATTTGGAGTTCTTTGGTATGTCAAACAAATAGCGAGTTATTTTGTATGCGTGTAAATTCCCAGACAGTGTTGAGCAAGAAAAAAAAACAGTAGCTCCTAATATCTATTTATTTTAGTACTTGTTTCCGTAGTAAAGTAATAGGTGTTTTGACTATGCCACCCATGTCTATTTTATATTTTTCTAAGTGCAACAATTTAATCAATTTTGAAACAAGTTGAATTTGAAGTTCGACATTTTAAGTTTGATATTACTAATTACTGAGAAAAACTAAAAAAAAATTATATATGTTTACATATGTATACATAACATTTTCCTTGCAATATTTTATTTCAATTTTGAACATACATGTATCTGTTATCCGCAATGTCCCTATCCCTGCCAAAGATGTTTTGTTGAGATCCTATTTTAAGCATGTCGGCTAATCAAAATGAAAAACTGCTGCTTGATGAAACAGTATCTATCAGAAAATAACATAAAAAAATATGCACCTCTATAAATACTGTGTTTTATAGAGGCATATTTCACAACGTTTTGGCAATTGCGTTATACATGTATCAATATGAAAACTTTGAATTTTTGCAATTTTCGTATATATATATATATATATATATATATATATATATATATATATATATATATATATATATATATATAACACAGAATTACACAAAATGTCCACATAATTTAAACTGTCAGCGATTTCGATTTTGTTTGGGATTAAATTTGTCAATAAAATATTGTTCTTTGGCTGATCTAAATTTGTTTGTAATTATATGGACATTTTGTGTAATTCTGTAATTGGACAAAAATTTTAAAATGTCTGTGCGAATATGGTTCTTAATTTCTGTTGTGAAAATGCAAAGGTTACGTCCCTTGTGCCAGGCGTTATCTCCCATTTGATTATAACAATTAAATATTAAAACTTTCACTTGTTCCCCATTTTTCAATTAGCTTATGTCCATGCTGTAACAATAGAAAATGAGCGGAGCAAGTTAAGGACTTACTTTTAAGTAGATTTTGACAATAATGTTTTAATGCAAATGTGATGAAAACCCCTTTGAAATATTGAATGGCAGAAGCATATATGTACCTGTGAATTACAGGCCATATCATGAACAACAAAGTACAATCTGTTTTTGAACAATATATAAATTGTCTTATTTATTGTCTTTATATGATTTTACACACTCACAAGTCAGGTTTTCTGTGTCGACCCAAGCACATGAAATCCGAATGATTTAAGCTGGATAATAAGGATCATGGTTACCTTTGACTGACTATATAAAACATTTTTGTGTTACAGAAGGTGGGAAAAATAAAAGGTTCAATAAAATTAGAAAAGATAAAAGTGGTAGAAGCTGTTGAAGACAGAGTCCTTGATAACAAAGTTAATGTTTTCCAGGTAAGATAAGACAGTACTTGACAACACAGTTATTGTTTGCCAGGTAAGGTCTGTTTACGGCATAGTCCTTGACAACACAATCTTTTACAGGTAAGGTCTGTTTAAGACAGAATACTTGAAATCTTACGATGTTATCTAAAAGAATGGCCGTGGTGGATACGCTTGATAAGAATATCATATGTATTAAATTGTATTTTCTAAATTGCAGAACCAGGAAATGATACCTTTATTTCCAGATATCAGATCCTGATTGTGTTGCAGATCTTTTAGATAATTGTTTAAGAATAGATTATTCCGAGCAGGCTCCATGCGAATTAAAACATGGTCAGAACTTATTTTTGTCAATATTTGATACAGAGCAATTGCAAGGTATAAAATGAAGACAGATACAAGGCTAAGAGATAAGAGATGGACACAGGCTCTTGCTGCTGTTGGATGCTCGAGACATGAGCTTTTCTAATGGCCGGACGAGAGAGCCAGACAAACAGCCACTCCGTTATTTAAATAGTATTTTATTCCATTTTTAGCAGTAAATGAGGTCTATCAAGACATCAGTTTCTGGTAGAAAAACGGTCAACCCTGGTCAAACCTTATTGTTGTGATTAGTAAAATATGGCTTACTACTTGGACTACCCCATCTTATGATAATCATAACGCAAGGCCATCTTTGGAAATGAAATATAATTGCTGCCTCTTCTCTCAAACACACGGTGGGGTATTTTGTATTATTTGTAATTGGTTTTAAAAAAAAACTTGTAATGGAATATTGTTATCACAAAAAGTCTGGTAAATATATTTACATAAAGTGTCATTATTGATTTTCTTGTATTTACAGATCGTATATGCAGAAGGAGAAGAGTTCTACACACTGTATGTTGTAGCTTTGAAGGATGAACAGAGACAAGAATGGATAGAAGAGCTCAGGGAAGGTTAGATGGTTTTTTCTTCAAAATGGTCACGTTTCATTTTTCAAATTCTAACAAAATCATTTTATTGGTATATAACAATGGGTGTACATGGAAATGTTGCTTGAAAAATTCTTTTGTAAGATTC
The DNA here is from genome assembly GCA_944474755.1 of Limnoperna fortunei. Lineage (NCBI taxonomy): Eukaryota > Metazoa > Mollusca > Bivalvia > Mytilida > Modiolidae > Limnoperna > Limnoperna fortunei. The sequence continues at coordinate 35,358,647 of OX104115.1, forward strand.
AATGTATATTTTATTGGAAGTCCCTGTATCAGCCATGTCCTATTTATACCCTGCCAACAAAAGTTGTGGGCATAAAAATTGTTCGGTCCATTCATCTTTCTTTTCATCCATCTCACCTCAGGTTTACCTTTGCGTTGATGCTTTTTTATAAAGATGACTTCACATCTTCATTAAACTTGGTACACATTTACATGATGAGATCTCGTGAGTGAACTAAGAGAAAGAAGCGGCGGAGGTTGTTTACCAATATGTGCCAAATGGGGGATATCAGTCTTGCAATCACACATTTTCTTGTTTCAGGCACATTTTTATTAAAGTATACTAAAAAAAGGAAAAAAGAAAACAACCACACTCGTACATGTCCAGGAAACAGAGAGATTTTTGTAGCCATTCTATAAATTATTTTTCGGAACAAAATGAAACAAAATACAACTGATAATGTTGATATTTATGTTCCTAGTATTTGTTATTTTACACAATTTTTGATTGACAGCTGCTGCAAGAAAGGATGCAAATTTTTTTTCAAAATATCATTCTGGTGTTTGGACAATAGCCCTCGGCAGATATTCTTGTTGTGATCAGACACACAGAGCAGCTGTCGGATGTATGCTGACGACATTAGAACAAGGTAATATGTTGTGTTTTAGTTGTTTTAATGCGTCTAAGAAAAATTTTACGTGATCAGTTGCCGTGTGTCTGTCCTAACATTTCAATTGTATTCTTTTCTGTAAATGTTTGTTATGATCCTTGGATGGTGTTTTTGCAATACGATATTTGGTAACTTCACTTTATTTAAGATGGCAACCATTACAGAATACCTTAGTAAAAGTAGTTAAACATGCTCATACATGTAGATTGGTTTCACAGGGTGAACTGAGTTATCTGCCCGTTTGACAAATTAATGGTACCAAGTATACAAAAATGATATGTCGCGGCACTTTGTTTTGCAAATGAAGGCAGAAAAAAAGAAAAATAATAATGAAATCGCCATTTGTTCTGAGAACAAATGAGAAAGTCTTTCATACAGTTTCTCTAAAGTCAGAAAAATATATTTGATGCTATGTAATTTTGTTGCTAAGCACAAAATGTAACTTTCAGTCATAAAAATCAGTTTTTTGAGCAAAGAAAGTGGTGCCGAGCCATAAAAAATATCTGGTTGTTAAGGACTTTCGTTCCATTGCTGTGGACAATATGGCACTTCCGGTCATAAAGTACATCATTCTGATTCTTAAAATGTATAGTTGCTAAGGACTTTTTATAACAGTCATCTTGTTGCTATGGTATGACCTTGACCTATGATCTTTGGCTCAAATTGAAGTTCTTTTTCTACTGATCATGTTAAGCCTGTAACTCCAAAACAGTTCTTTGCACAGCTTCGGGCTAAATGTACCAAACGAAGGTCTCAATAAGAGGAGTATTTTTCCTATTTATTGTCTACTTCTGTATTTTATGGTTTATGAGATCTAGTGCTAACAAAACCTATAGTGACCTTTGACCTTGACTTATGACCTTTGACCTTGACATTTTAAAATGTGATATATGTCACTTATGATCAATGGTGGTGGTCCCAAGTCTCCAGGACTTGATATTTTAGAGAAAGAAAATTAAGCGTTGGCACATTTTTCAGGTCAAAAACACGTAAACACAAAGTCAAAAGGAAAAATATTGTTTGCATGTTAAATGGCCATGGATCAACTGCCATTTTGTACACTTCAGATTTGGAGAATCCGTTACGGTTTTTGAGTGAAAATGGTTTATAGTGTTGGGGCAGATAACTCTGCTTCTAAATTAGATGGGTTTCACATGGTGAACTGGGTCATCTGCCGGTATGACTGATTAATGGGACCAAGTATCAAAATGATATGTCGCAACATTTTTTTGCAAATGACGACGGAAAAGAAAAGAATGATAATAATAATAAAGATTTTTGTGTTGGAATGATAACACAGAAGTCGCCCAAACTCCTAATAGATAGTATTTCATTCAAATCAGTACATTAAAATACGCCTATAAATCAAATTTCGTTGAAATCGAGCAATGTTGACTTTCATGTTGTGCACGTGCAGTAAAATAGCCGCAATTTTGAATCCAGAAGTCTGACAAAAATTTTTAAATTAGTAGCACACTCAGGGGACCATAAGCTACATGTGTACCAAATTTAGTTGAAATCAGATGAGGTTTAAACTTTTGCGTTTTTAGGGGGGTGATGTTCGGATGGCGGCCATTTTTAAATGACGGCCATTTTTAAAATTTATTAACCAATGTGCACAACTAAAAACCAAATATTTTCACTATGCCAAGTATCATAATGATTGTACGAACCTTTATTGGTGAAAATTTACGGACAAAGTAGAGATCAATAAAAAACGGAAATAGTGCTGACTGCCCAACACAAAATGTCCCCAAAACGTACACAGATTTGAGGTCGCCTTATGCTATTCTCTCTCTCTATATATATATACACCACGTTTCGTGCAGATCGGTTAACTTTTTCAAATTTTTCCAGTTTTCGGTGGCGGCTATTTTGAAAATGGCGGCCATGTTGAAATCTTTTTGATATGTTTGAGGTCGCCTTATGCTATTCTATATATATATACAAAGTTTCGTGCAAATCGGTTAACTTGTTCACATTTTTCCAATTTTCGGTGACAGCCATTTTGAAAATTGCGGCCATATTGACATTTTTTTTACCTATCAAGTCCACTCGGATTTTGTCAAAATGAGTCCAAATTTCGTTGAAATCCATCCAGTAGTTCCTGAGATAATTTTTCAGTACCCTAATGTGTTGACGGCCATTTTGAAAATGGCGGCAATCTTGAAATGTCCGAATAACTTGTGCACACCTTCAATAAACTATCTACCAGAATACAAAGTTTCGTTCTAATCCGTTGAGGCGTTTCGGAGAAAAGTACTGGGACAAGTTCATGAGGCGGAGAAAGAAAAAGAAAACTAGTGCTTACTGTGTTGGGGATGCCCCCCAAAAATGTATCGCAAACGAACACAGATTGTAGGTCGCCTTTAGCTATTCTATATATATACCAAGTTTCGTGCAAATCGGTTTACTTTTTCAAATTTTTCCAATTTTCGGTGGTGGTCGTTTTGAAAATGGCGGCCATCTTGAAATTGTTTTGATATGTTTGATGTCGCCTTATGCTATTCTATATATATATATACCAAGTTTCGTGCAAATCGGTTAACTTTTTCACATCTTTTCAATTTTCGGTGAAAACCATTTTGAAAATTTTTTTTCACGTATCAAGTCCACTCTGATTTTGTCAAAATAAGTCATAATTTCGTCGAAATCCATCCATCTGAGATAAATTTTCGGTACCCTAATGTGATGGCCGCCATTTTGAAAATGGCGGCCATCTTGAATTTTCCGAATAGCTTGTGCACAATAACCTATCTACCATAATACTAAGTTTCGTACTATTGCGTTGATGTGTTTTCGAGAAAAGTACTGGGACAAGCTCATGAGGCGGAGAAAGAAGAAGAAGAAAAAAATAATAAGAGAAACAGAGTAAAAACAATATGTCTGCAAACTTCGTTTGGGAGACATAATAATAATAATAATAATAATAATAATAATAATAATAATAATAAGAAACAGAGTAAAAACAATATGTCTCCAAACTTCGTTTGGGAGACATAATAGTAATAAGAAACTGTGTAAAAAACAAGAAGTCTTCCAGAACTTGTTTTGGTCGACTTAATAATAATAAGAAACCGTGTAAAAACATTAAGTCTTCCAAAACTTATTTGCAAATTTCCGCAGTAGAAGAAACATAATAATAAATATAGGTTCATTTGTTCCTTCGAAACAAACAATCAATCATGGCTTTCCACTTTTAGGGACATTTTAAACACTGTGTCTAAAAAAACATTGCTTTTTGTCTAATGCGACCTCCTATGAAAGTTGGTAAAATGACATGTAAAATGCAACCACCTGTATATAGCGACCACCCTAGCACATTACACTGTCTGGAGTACATGCAACCACCTGGTTTCATCGGTCACTTGTTTATTGCGACCAAACATGAAAAATGAACCATAGGTACACATGTACTTAAAATAACCAGTGTAATGCAACCATCTGTAAAAAACGACCACCCTGAGCACATTTCACTCTGGAGCGCATGCAACCACCTGGTTTCATCGGTCACCTGTCTATTGCGACCAACCATGAAAAATGAACCGTTTGCGTTCACAACACATCGTTAATTACATGTTATGCATAAAACGGTAATTTATATTACAATTAACACAGCCGTAACAATTAAAAATGTTTAAAGCAATCTGTGTGCTTATTTTGGCTTCAAAACAGGCCTAATCAAACCACGAGTTTCATGTATCCTTAAGAATACATTCGTCATGTGCACTGTGTATCTTTAAAGATACATTTGCCCTGCGCATTGTGTTTTCTAAAGGATACATTCGGTTCGAAAGGGTTATTTGCATCGCTAAGGTCTTCAGGTAGTGATTTTATATGTTAAAAATGGTTTTTAATTGTATTGGTACACGATCATGATTGATTTTATAATGAAATAGGGTTTTTAATTGCATCGATAGGTATATGAAGTGATTTTAGTTAGAAATGTGGTCGTTTTTAATTGCATTGGAATGGTTTTGAGAGTTACATCATGTATTTAATATTGTTTTAATTTACATTTATATGCTCTGTAGAGTGATTTGATATGAGTAAGAGGTTTTAATTTACGATTTTATAGGTGACGAGAAAGAAATCACGTTGTCTAAAATAGACTGTCGTAGGTTTCGGCAATTAAGTTTTCTAGTGAACGTACAATTGACAATTTGTAACAAAGTAATTAAATAACGCATAGATTTGGACTTTTTGTCCAGAAGGACATTTTGTCAAATAACAGTGGAAAAGCAGAGATTTTGACCGGTTTTGTCCACTGGACATTTTTGTCCCATGACTAACCAGTCAGCATGCTGACGTTGGGCCAACGTTGTCAAATTGTTGTACCGTTGGTTATTGGTTGGCGTTGGCATTTCAAAGTTGGGCTAACTTTGGCCAAACTATACAGGACTAAAGCAATTGAGAAGTATAATATGTCGTCGAACGGTCAACATAGATCCAATGTTGTGCCGACTTTAAAAACTTATTTCTTTTTTTATTCGTCAGTTGTTTCTTATCACAGTAGCAACACTGGAACAAAAGTCCCAGATTTTTTTCTTTTTTAGTCTCTTTTATTTTTTGTTCTCTAGTGGTTTATATGTCGTTCCATCGTTGTGCCAACGTTGCTTCAACTATGGCCAACGTTGTGGAATAAAAACAAAAATATTGTTTTCAATTGAATATCCAAATTAAAATTAAGAATAACGTTTTTAGTTGATAAGTAAAGTATTTTTTTAATTAATAAAATGAATCTCTTACTGTTGTAATGAGTTTTTGTTAGTTGCTATGTTATTCATAATTATAATAAATATAAATCTTTTTTCATTTGTCTATCTGCATCGGTGTTTTACAGAACTTTACAAGTTAAATCATATAAGTAAATTTAGGTTATTATAGAATATTTTTTTCAAATGTGTACCTTTTATTCAAATTATACTGAGTTGCAATTTGGGTAATTTGCTTTAGCCATTTCGGCGACCAAGGGAAGCCAAGTAAAGTAATTTTAATGAATAAAACATACATTGGAATGTTAATCTACATAGGTGTACATAGAGACAGTCTTTACTATTAGTATATTATGTCCCTGTGGACAGTAATATTTTACTTTATTTGTAACGTGTCAATCGTACTAGTAAATAAAAATAAATTATGACAAATAACTTTATATAGAATTACAATGTGAATAGTACTTTAAAGCATCTGTGTAATGTACATATTTTTAAGAGTAATACATTTTTTATCTTTCAAATTTCATAATACATTAAATATACACGAAGTTGATTTAAATGTTTACTTTCTCCAGTAATTAGGTCCCCTTCTAAAGGTGTCAAGTTTTATTTGCAGATTGTTGAATACATGTAATTACTACAGTATACACATCTCACACCCAGATTATACATGGTATAGAATCACCTTATTTCCTGTGAAGATCTTAACAAACAGGATTAAATGTCATGCAATTATAGTGTATATATTCCCACTGTTTAAAATATGTACATTATTATATGTTCATTGTTATGTCTGAATAGTGCAATTACTGTATATTTCAGGTCTGTAAGGATTCAAAAACAAACAACCCGGGGGCACAGGAGACTATGCCCAAGGCTTCCGCAGCCTGCAGTAAGAGTCTGCTAACAGAGGCAACTCTTGCTGTGTGTTGCGACCCGTGTCGATTACAGGAAGGGATTTCAGTAGGCCGTGTAAATAGTCCCGACAGCTTACTGAACCCTTACTTTTTCTAGACGGGAAATTGAGTTAGCCCTGACTTCGATGAATCAGCATGTCGCGTCTTGCCATTTGTGAATCCTCCTCATTTAAGGTACTCTATTACATTATTTCCCTTCAAACAATTACATGAAATGTATTTACCATTTGATCGACAGCGTCCTAACAGGATTTGCAAAGAAGGCGGTGGCTGAAGGGCAAAGCTTCCTCAGCTTTATAGAGACAGCATGCGTTCATTGAGAAATTCGTCTGTTTGAGTAAACCACCTTTGAAATACCTGTTGCTTTCTGCTGGAGATCCGCAGAATCTAAGCATCGCCCCTGTTGGCACTCCGAGGCGGGTGGGTGACAAGAATGGTGAACCGAATTTCTCTAAACATGGCTCCTGACCCCCTCCTTTAACGCAAAAAGGTCAATAAAAAAGAAGGAACGAATTTCCTTTTGAAGATGTTGTTGAAGAAAACCCCTTGCGAAGATTTGTTGTCTTGCCAAGTACAGATCAAAATAAACCATTGTCTAAAGTTTCTCCTTTTGTTATAGAAAAATCAATCTAGGGCTATGCAAGAGACGTAAAAAACGTCACCAAAATGAAACCAGGCTGTTTTCGTGTTGAATGTTCTAAAAACATCAATCCTTAAACTTACTTTAATTCCATAAATTTATTGAATTGGAAATTTCGACATCTCCCACATTGCGCTTTGAAGAAAAACGTTTAAGATACAACAAATTACTAGCAGAAGTTTGTGAGGAAGAAACTTTATATTTAGTCACTCAAGAAAATCTCCATCTACAAGACTTTTATGATGGCATCCATTTAGATGACTCAGGAATCAGAAGTTTAGATAGATGCTATAAAAAGGTAGCAAATTTTCTTTTTGGCGTGGAAGTAGGCAAGTCCTCAATACATAACAACCCTATTAGGGAAAAACAACAAAATCCATCATTGAACATTAAACCATCCAAAGACTATAATTTCTCATACAAAAATTTCTCATTTCATGACCACAATCAAAGTCCAAGAAATTTTGACTTTAATCATAGACACAGTGCTGGTAACTATTACCACCATCGTGAAAGCTACCCGAGACGAAATAACTTTGATCAAAGCAGTGAAGCAAGATCTAATAATAATTATAACCGATATCAGGGTACTTATGATGGAAACTACCGAAATAAATACCCCACATATCAGCAGAATGCACTTGATAATCGACCTCTGATCGAAATGCTGTTACAACAGTTGACAACGGCTCTGTAAATGACCTTTGACTGAGGGAATTAGTTCTTATTTTGATATTTTGCAGCGCCGAGCTGTAGCATGGACAGTGGGATTTCTTATTCAATGGAATTGAGATATTAGAGCTGCATTTAAAAGGCAATTTCATACAGAATTGATAAATTCGTTTATTTATATAGTTTGTTAAATGCATAGGATATTTTTCAGATGATTGTGCAAAGCTCATTTCTGGACTATTTTATGGGTGTTTGTGAGTTTCCTTGAATACCCTTCGGTTTTTCTAAATTTGTGACAAATTTTATCTGACATGACACCCCGAAAATTTAATGTGATTATGGTGAGATGATTTTGCTCGTTTTGAGGGGTCTCCCATTACTCAACGAAACTTGGTGCCCGAGTCAGAGCAAAAAAGGTCAATATTTTCCCCAATACCCAAATAATTAAGAGGCCGTTGTCAAGTGTTGATTTTTTACTTTGTTGTATAAAAGTTTGTATGTCAATGATGTTTTTAGTTCAGCCACTGCAGCTAAAATGCCGTAATTTTCACTTTATGCTGTCAGATAACAGTAAACAATTAACAAATACATCTTTTTGTCTAAATTTTACTCAAAAAACATTAAAATTTATGGTTTTAAACAGTAAGTTACATGGCCTTGAATGGCATAAATTTGTCAGATTTCCTTGCAAACAGAAACAACAAAGAATTTAAGAAAAAAAAGCTAAATTACTCAATGAAAAACAGAAGTGAAATTAATTTAGTTATTTAAACACTATTGCAACTAAATAAATTTTACTTTGAACAAAACCAAAAAAAAAAAAAAATACCCGTGTGCACTTCAAACCTTTAAAACAGCAAAACATAGCGTATGCACGCATTCATCTTGAAAATCTGCGAAATAAGGTTCTATATGATATTGCTCACAAATGTACTGTCAACCAAATCCATGATACTGTTTTCCAAAAAAGCATGCAACGCCAGTAAAATATGGTTTGTATTTTATTTATATCATTAATTTTTGTCTGAACAACTGATCCAGTAGCAACAGATAGAGTCGGGTCATAATTTAGCACGCAGTTTTTCCCCCAAAACAAATTATGATTGCATGACCATTTCTACAAGATGTATTTAAATCCAGCATTTTTCCTCAAATGCTTCATTTTACCAAGGGGAAACACTTGTAATCAACATTCATATTTCTACCTTTTAGCAATTAACAAAATAGACACTAATAAAGTTAAAACCTTGTAAACCAAGTGAGATAATTTTAGGCATTGAAGAATGTAAACAAACTATAAAATGAAACTTTTATTGTAAATATATGAAATTGATCCATATTTAAAGAACAAAATTAGAAGATAAAAATCCGATTCCTATTTTAGAAATACAATCTCAGAAATGTCTTCCTGAGATTACAAAGATAGCTTAAACATTGTTTGTGGGGTGTAGGGGGGGGGGTGCACATGTAGATTGAATAAGCCAGGATATGCGTATATATATATAAAAGTTACATATAAGTAGGTGGGGTGGTTTCATTTGGTAACCATTGACTTTGTACACAATAAATGCATTCGGTTACTTATTTTAAAAACATGTTTTTTTGTTTTCAACATTTATTTCAAATTCTTGTATTGGTGTTTACTTGTTTACAATATATGGTTACAACATCATAGCATTATGACGTCACAGTTTGCATGATGTCATAAAGGGTACTTCGAAACTCCTGGCTGTGTAAATCTCTTTTTTAAGAAACTTCGATGGAAATATTGTTATTAACGTATTAATAATCAGTTGAATTTTAGTAAATACAAATGTACACCCATTTTCGAACAATAATTATTTGATTTATATATTGAGTACTGTTTAAGAATGTTTGATTGTGCAATTAATACAAAAATTAGAAAGTAAATGTACAAATTTGTTCTAAAAGATAAGTAATGTGCCAATTTTTCTTCTTAAAAAGGTAAAATTTTTATAACTTTGGAATTCAGTATTGATATTATTTAAAGATATAGCCTTCCTATGGTTTAGTATGACATATATATAGGTTGCGAAAGCGAAAACTTTTCATCCAGCTATAGATACATGTATAATGACACATGAAAATTGTTGATTTTTTTACAATTGAAAGCGTTAAAGTTTGTTCATAAAACAGGTTGAAACGGCATTATTTTATTTCGGAATGAGATGAAACTTGGTAGATTTGCTCGTTATACGGGGAACAAAAATAAAATACAGTAAAAAGTGTGAAAATTGAAAATTTAGTTTTCAATCTGACAACGGCTCTGTAAATGACCTTTGACTGAGGGAGAGGAAATTGGATTTATTATTCAATGGAATTAAGATATTAGAGCTGCATTTAAAAAGCAATTTCATACAGAATTGATAAATAAATTTATTTATATAGTTTGTTAAATGCATTGAATATTTTTCAGATGATTGTGCAAAGCTCATTTATTTCTGGACTATTTTATGGGTGTTTGTGAGTTTCCTTGGGGTCTCCCATTACTCAACAAAACTTGATTCCCGAGTCAGAGCAAAAAAGGTCAATAGTTTCCTCAATACCCAAATAATTAAGAGGCCCTTGTCAGTTAAGATGATAAAATGTGTCGGTACCACTTTAACACAAATACTAATGTTTGTTTGGGTACTAGTGTAGTGTAAATTACTGTTCATTTTCATATATATACATATATTTTTTTCTGTTCATTTTTCCATGTTTCAATATACAGGGATATTGTATTCCACTGAAAATAGTATTTGCAAAATTACTGTACACTATCAAAATACACGTGTTGTTTTTCTCTTTTTTTTTGGGGGGGGGGGGTTCAAATAATAAATAGGTTTTGTTGTATTGTGTTAATATGCAAATTTGCTTTGTGCAAATTGATGTAATTTTATGCATTGTGCAAATTGATGTAATTGTATGTATTAACAAGTGTAAGTGTTAAATATGCATAAGAACGATTTTAAACTTCTTTAACTTTTATTATATAATCATCTTTTATTACAAAAGAATTTTAACTTTCATTAAATTAAATTATACTTCATACATGTAATTCTTCTGAGCTGCTTTGAATTTTGTTATATTGGAAGTAGAACACAGTTATCTTCCTTTAACCAGATAGCTAAAATATATAGACAAAAGTGTTCATTTTGCAAATTAGATATATAGATATATATAGATATATATATTGGTCTAGATTACTTCCGGTTGAGGTTTTTAACGAAATATATTTTTTGATAAATGAAGTTGACTCAGGATAAACGACGTTGACCGAACTATTTTTAGCGTAACCTATGTAATCAAAGATGGCGGCTTTCAATATCGAAAGTAGCGATCAACTTACAAATTATTTGTTTGATGAATTATCATTAATGATTTGTTAAATTTAAAACTTTCCTTGTGTTCGATACAGAAAATAAGGTTGCAGATTGATGTAAAACTAAAAATTATGTTTATTAAAATCAGAAAATGGTTTATGGCAATAATCGTACTTTTAAAAATAAACAAAATATACGTTCAGTCAATCCCGCTACCAAATATACAAGAAATATGAAGTTGAGAAACATGTTAGATAAATTAATTTCTTAATGCAATTTTAAAGAATTATAAGGATTAAACACCGTTTTCAATGGATTTATCGGTATATCAACAAGACCAACTCACTCACAAACATATAATACTTTTATTTGTTTGTGAGTGAGTTGGTCTTGTTGATATACCGATAAATCCATTGAAAACGGTGTTTAATCCTATATTAAGTACTAGTTAGTTAAGTACTAAGTAATAGTAAGAACTTACTTAAACAATTTTTGTATATTTACTATGCTACTCAATTATGTGCTTTTCGCAAATTGTATTCTCAAATTATATTTAAACTCATGGGTTTAATGTCGTTATGTATAATCTTATGATATGAAGAAAAATATTAGTATATATGCATGGAATGTCCGAGGCCTTGCAGACAAAATAAATGATGAATTTTTTACCAGTAAAATTAAAAGTGACCTAAATGTTCTGCTAGAAATTTGGAAAGGTGATGACAAAAAGACTCAGATTCCCAGTTTTATTTCATTCTCAAAAATCAAAAAAGGAGGCAAAAAAGCTAGACGTCACAGTGGTGGTATAATAGTTTACATTAAAACAGAAATATCTAATGGAGTAATTTATGAAAAAGATGGTTCAAAATCTAACAATAGGGTTTGGTTAAGACTTGATAAGAACTACTTTGGTCTGGTCTTTCACATTTTTCTATGTGCAGTTTATATATCCCCCTTTAAATTCTACACATTTCGATAATGATTATGACACACTACAATTAGAAATAAGTAAATTTGCCAACAGAGGCAAAGTTGTCCTCATTGGTGATTTTTAACTCTCGGACTGCCTGAAACCATGCTTTTATCTTAAATGATTCTGCAGAACTTCAAGATCAAGATTTTCATAATATATTTCCAGATGATTATAAAGTAGATGCTTTTTAAGTAGAACAAATGACACAATTTTGAATGCTCAAGGTAGAAACCTACTAGATCTTTGTATGTCTGCAAGGCTCCGGATATTTAATGGAAGACTTGTCGAAGATTCTCTTGGTTATTTCACATGTGTTTCACCAAACAGTTATAGTTCAGTTGATTATGGCATTATAAGTGAAAGTCTCCTGTCCTCAGTAATATACTTTAAAAAGGCAATTTTTTCATATATTTCTGATCATGTCCAAATAGAATTTGCTCTGAAATGTGATATAAAGATAAAAAATTCTGTCATTCAGAAACAAGATGTTTTTTTTCTGAAATATTTGCTTACAAGTGGATTGAGAAATCACTTGAACTGTTAGAAGAAAGCCTTAACTCTGAAAATTTGAAAAATGAAATAATTAACTATGAACTAAATACTTTCACTGAAAGCCAAAGATGTATAGATCAGGCTTGTTTGGAGCTCACATCTATTCTCTACAAAATAACAGAAAATTGTTGTAAAAGAATTAAGTACAACAAAATATATAAACACAGAAATAAACCCCAATGGTCATTACAAACAAACGATTAACTCTTTAGGAAATAAGCTAAGAAATAATCCATTTAGTTCCGAACTTAAGAAATAATTCTATGATCATTTTAAAACATTCAAGAAATTAGTTAAGAAAAAGAAACAAGAATTTAAGAAACCGTTTTTAATAAAATAGAAGAAGCTTGTAAAAATAACCCACAAAATATATGGAAGATCCTTAAATCTCTTAACCCTAAAATCTCCACAGAAGATAATGAGCAAGAGGAACTTCTTGCTAATTACAACAATACTATTCAACATTTCCAACAACAAGGTTCTTGTCAGCATAAGGATACAACTTTTATTAATCAAGTTGAAAATGAATTGAAAACAATTGAAACAGATCTCTCCTTTAAATCTGTTACTGATCGACCCATAACCTGTTTAGATATTAAAGAAGTTATATATAATTTAAAAAAAGGTAAATCATCAGGTCCTGATAAAATTATGTATGAAGTTATAAAAAATAGCAGCTCCTTTACACTGAAGTTATATGCTAAACTTTTAAATTTTAAACTTAAATCTGGTTACTATCCATGTTCTTGGAACAAATCTTTTACTATTTTTATTCATAAATCAGGAGATAGGAACATCCCGTCCAACTACAGAGGTATTTCTTTAACTATCTGTCTTTCCAAGGTATTTAGTAGTGTTTTTAATAATAGACTCTCAAATTTTATGAAAGATAAACTATCAAATTCTCAATTTGGATTCAGAGCAAACCACAGAACTAGTGACAGTTTGTTTATTTTAAAACCCGTCATAAGTAAATATATCCATAAACATAACCAGAAGTTATATGCTTGCTTTGTAGATCTAAAAGGTTTTTTTTACTCTGTATTGAGAGATGGACTCCTATATTAAATGGCTAAAATAGAAGTAGGTAGACACTTCTATAAAGTTATTAAAAATCAATTTTCAAACATAGAATCTTCATTAAAATTTGGAGACATGTCTACTAATTTCTTTGAAATACAAAGAGGGGTTCGACAAGGTGACACTATAAGTCCTCTGTTGTTCAATATTTACATAAATGATCTAAGTGAAGCTTTATCGAAAGATATCTGTGACCCTCTAAAAATAGTAAAGACAAAAATAAGTAGTTTATTTTTTGCGGACGACATTATTTTGTTGTCAGAATCCCAAGAAGGACTCCAAAATAATTTAAATATATTATCAAACTATTGTGATAAATGGCAGTTAACAGTTAACACCAATAAAACCAAATCTATTATATTCCAAAAAAGAAAACTCAAACCAGAACCTTTCCTCAAATTCAAAAACATATTGATTGACAATATTGCAGAGTACAAGTTTCTTGGCTCCAGCATCAGCTACAATGGAAATTTAACTTCCAGTATCGTTGACTTAGCAAAAAAGGCAAAAAAGGAACTGTTTTCATTGCTTTCAAGATTTTCTTCAATTGGAAATGTCCCGGTTCAAGTTGCTCTGACATGTTTGATGCACTAATAAGGCCAATTTTATCATACAATGTTGAGATGTGCATGATGGATCAATATATTTCATTCTTTAATGCAAAGAAAGGTAGTATAAATAACAAGTTGTCATTGATCCATTTAACTTCATAGATAAAACTCCGTTTGAAAAAATACATTTGTCATTGTGCAAGTATATACCTGGGGTAAAGAAGACTGCTTCAAATCTAGCTTCCTGCCTAGAGATTGGCAGGGTCCCTATAAAAAATACATAAAAACTCAATCTATATTGTATTTTGCTAGGCTGAGTACATGTGAAATTAATCCTTTGATAAAAGAAAGCTTTGAACTCAATACATTTTTAGACTCTGAGAAAATATACTCTTGGGTAACTTATATAAAAGATGTAATTGACGACATAGATCTTAACTCAGATAGACTTAACTTGGACACAACTTATAAAACCATATATTAAAGATGAGTTGTTAAAGTTTTATATGAACATGTATGCTGACAAAGTTTCAAATTTAAAAGATCAAAATAAAATCTTTCTATATAAATTTTTGAAAAACAACTTAGGAAAAGAATTTTATTTGTCCGATTCGAACTATGAAAATCGCAAATTTATCTCAAAATTTCGAATAGCCGACCACAGTCTTGAAATAGAACGTGGAAGATATAAAAACGTGCCCCGTGAACAACGTCTTTTCTCCTTCTGTAATCTAAATGAAGTGGACGATGAGGTTCACTTCTTTCTACAATGTGATCACAATAAACTATTTCGGTCCAAATCTCTTATATGACTTCAATATCTCTAATGTTAATCCATATCTCGATTCGCTAAAAAGAATTTTAAATCTGGAAAATTTTCGACAAATTAAGAGTCTTGGCTCTTTCATTAAACAGTCTCTTGAACTGAGTACAAGGGTCTCGTAGACTCGAATATTTTGTCGATTTTTTTTCGAATTCAAATTAATTGTTTGTTACTTCTGTTATATGTCATTGATCAATGTAGTATTGATATATATGACAATAAAGAATAAAGACATGGAATCTTTCATTATGGAGATGATGACCTGGCAGAACTGACAAACGAAGAAATATTTTTCGAGTTGCAACATCAGGGTGTAACGAAAGTTAAAAGATTTATTTCAAAGAGAGAAGGTGTTCAACTCAAACTGAACAACTTTCTGCTTAACTGTGTAACACTCCCACTGTCCCCCAATCAATAAAAATAGGTCTCATTGGTGTTAAAGTCAGCGCATACGTTCCAAACCCTGTGTGCTGCTTCAAATGTCGAGATTGTAAGGGACGGTGTAAAGGAAGGCTGATATGTTTTGAATGTGTAGAAGTAAGGCATGAGGGCTTTACCTGCATTAATACACCAAAATGTGCCAATTTTGGTGAAGCCCACATTTTCTCTTCGAAAGACTGTATACACTTCAAAAATAATAAGTACCTCCAAAAGATGAAATAAAAAAACATCAGCTACCATGAGGCTTGTCGTCTGTTCAGTTAGCGAATGTATCATATCCGTCAATGTCATATGCCAGTGTGATCAAACATGTTTATACTACAACTGGAACACAAGCAATAATCAACTGGCCTATCGATAAAAATGACCCTGAAAGAGTGCAAGTTGATAACAGTGACAAAATTATTACATCATCACGGAAATCTTTGTCTTCGTCTTTGAAATCCACTCAATCTAAAACATTAACTTCTTCGTCAAGCAGCCCGAAAAATCCTAAAGCAAATTCCTAAAACCTTACAGCTAACAATCCTTAAACTAAGGAAACTAATAAAATTGACCGAACGCCGAAATTTACGAGAGATCTAGTGCAGGTCCATAATAGGTTCGGCAGTTTTGATGACATGTGTAACGAGACAATTTGGGGCGATCTAATGGTTTACTACGGGATCGCACAGTCGGTCTACCAGTCGAGACAGGCAAGGGAGAACACAACGAAAAATTAGTATCTCCACCATTCGTCCTCAAAAATAATATAGACGGATTCATTCAGTGGAATTGTCGAGTTACCTTACTTGTTTAAATCTTTCTTCCTGTGTCATTTCGCCTTTAAGAAACATTAAGAAAATTTATACAATGTATACAACATATGTTGATGAAAATAGTACAGCTGCTAGGGGCTCTGCTATACTCGTAAAAGATCAAGTTTTACATAGCCCTGTGAACCTGAACACTGATTGTCAGGCTGTTGCTTTAAGGATGTCGTTAAACAAAACAGTTACTTTATGTTCCATATATATTCCTTCTAACGCACCGTTAACTTTAAATTAGTTGACACACCTTATTGATCAACTACTGACCCCATTCCATATTACTTATGGATTTCGACGTGCATAATCCTCTATGGGGTAGTAAAACATGACAAAGACAAGAAGTCTTGATGTCACGTGAAGACTTGTGCATCTTCAATGATGGTTCAAAAACATATTTACACCCTGGGAATGGCACTTATTCCGCAATTGATCTTACAATAACAGATCCTTCTCTCCTGGTGGTCGGTATTTCGGGTAGCCGAACCCGAACCCGAGACAAAATCCCCGAGACAGAAATCGACTTTAATTAATTACTTAGTTATTTGACCATATTTTCACAAAATATTTGAAAGATATAATAAGCTTCTGATATTGAATTATTATATTTAACTCTTTCCCTTTCATGATTTTTTAAACAGTTTTTTTCTAATTTATGTATGTTACTTAAAACAATAAAAATCTCCATTTTAATTCGTTAATTATATATACATGTTATATACCATATTAAAGATTAAAGATTAAATTTTGGTTTCAAAAATTTCACTTGAAGAAATGAAAGGACTGGCATATAATTTCTGGCACTGCAGTTCTGATCAAGTATGCTTGTTGAAAATTTTTTTTCCACTAATGGCAGCTCCTGGTCTGATATTTGTTAGACAAGTTCTAACTGTACAAATCAGCTTGAAGAACCAATTGGCAGCATTAACTGATGCATGTCTATTCTAAACAAAAGAAATTAATCATGATAATTCAGCTGTATTATCATGATAAATTATTCAGCTGAATATTACAAGGTAAACAAATCGGTTGAACAATTCTGGATTAAATCTATATTTTTACTATCATGTTATGAATATGACATATATTTAAAACATGACAGAATAAAAGATTAATGAAACATTTTTGGGTAAAATACAACTGCATTACATTTTGATATTTTCTTTGATAAGAGTGATTTTGTTGCTGCTAGTGTGTCGAATTCCAAACAATATTGTCTGATATTAGGCTGGTCTATTTGTTGAAAAATCAAACTTTAATTTGCTTGATGATCCAGCTATTTCACATTTCATGCCATGGCAAGATAATCATTTTAGTATGATCTTATTTTTTGTACCTATTGAAACATTTCAAAATGACATATAAAACAATTAAAGCACTTTTTAACTACTTTACCAATATGAAGTTCTACCCAGCATTCTTCCAATAATCACTAATATTGCTCTTGTGCTCTGTAAAACATGTTGTTTCAAAATAGCTACATGTATGTTTGCCTCTGTGACAATCCATTTCCAATCATATTGGTTTGCAAAATAGCCATTCTGCTCAATAAAAAACCATACTGCACTCTTGTGATTTGATTTGCTATCATATTTCATTTGGAAGATATAATAGCCAATCAAATCTTCAGAGTACAATATGGGTTTTTATTGAGCAGAATGGGTGTTTTGCTTGTCATTTTAACCAGAGATAACTGTTAAATTACCAAATATTGCTGGATTCTTCTTAATATTCTACTAAATTATTGATCTGATAAATTGTTATCTCAAATATTAATGAAAATAAAATATTGTAAAAAAGTTCCTGTCTATTCCAATTGCATGACTCAATATTATGTAATAAGACAATTACTTCACTTCAATTTGATCAATATGTGGTTTCATGGAGCAAGGTACAACGATATTAAACTCGGCTTCGTCTCGTATATTATTATTGTATTGTTCCACAAAACTACATATTGATCTCACTCAAGTGCAGTAATTATATAATATTGATCAGTTCAGTTCAAAATGCAATAAATGTATTAATATAAAATCAATAATTAAAAACTGACTGAACATCTACTTAATAACAATATGACAGAAGAAGGCAATTTGCATGTTTATTAATTTTAACAAATATTTGTATTTTCAAAAAATATACATGTAACCTGCAAGAAGACCTGCCAATCACAAAATTACGATTTGCATTTAACATTTAAAACTATTTCTATCAAAATTGTACAAGAAATTGAATATTTATATTCATATTTCATCAGTTTTAGAATTCACTGTTGTAAATACCTGTTATAAGTTCCGGCATTTCTCTTTTAAACGACAAAATAATGCACATTTAATTGTGTGTATCTGCTATCCTGAGGATGGAATAAATAAATAATTTTCTACAAAACTAATTGGTTGTTTAACAACTTGTTATGCATGCTAATAATGTTAAATTTGTTGGATCCATTTTTTTTATCTTCTTGTTTTGGTTCCGCAAATGTATAATACATTGCATGTCGTAAAATCTCATACTAACTGAAGAAGGTAACGCAACACCGTTGCGAGTATCCACTCTGTACCTTATACGGAAGAAGTAAACAATTTCATTGCAAGTCGCAACGTATGAACATTTCTGTATTACACATTGGATTACATATCCGATAAACTCACCAAACTTGATCTTAATGGCTTATTTTAATCCCTCGTCTCTCTGACTGTCTTCTATGGTGGCTTATTTCTGCCAGCCACATAATTTTGGTCGACATAGTTTTATCTCGACAAGTCGTGATATTATCACACCAAATTACGATAAATTATGGTGGCTTATTTCTGACATCTACATAATTTTGGTCGACATAATTTTATCTCGACAAGTCGTGATATTATCATACCAAATTACGATAATTATCTCGTTATGTCGACTTTTTTCTCTATTTATCGTGACTTATCGAGATAATAATATCTCGTCATTTTATGGAAAAGTCGAGATATTGTTTTCGTTTTCTTTATTTTTGTATCCTGAACTGCCTGTTTCTGCCATCCACATAATATTTTGTCAACAAAAATGTATAGTGATTGTCGAGGTAAGTATCGTGACGAGTCGACATAATATGATAACACAGGCAAGATAGTTATAAATAGATGAAATCACCTGATTCGGAGTGACTGGGACAGACATCTAGAACTCGAACCTCTTCACTCCCTTTGAAAAAAAGTTGTTGATAACGCTCATTGTGAGTATTAATTCTATTATTCTAATTGTAAGATTTAATTCAATTATTTTCTGAGAGAATTCAAAATTTCCTTGAGATATGTATATACATTACTGTTCTCAATTCATCGTCAAATGATGTACATGTAATTTTCGAAGTTAAGGGAGTGGCTGCCAGGGCCGTAACTGCATTGAGACAAAGTAGCAAATGCCACATGACAAGACAAAATAGGCATTTTTTAAATAACAAATTTAACTAGCTGATAATAAACTTCCGTAAATTGCCCCATACATTATATTTATTTTTTAAATTTACAACGATATACAGTCTCATATTCATGTTTGTTTCATGTTAAGGGCATAGCATTATATATTATAAATTTATTATGATGTATTTGGTAGGTTCCTATAATTTTATATATAGGTCGTGTATCCCCAACTAATTGATTTGAAAAAAAAACTCACGGACGGGATAAATACATTACGAATTAGGTATAACGACTTATTTGTTATGACTTATAACAAATAAGTCGTGACTTCTAAGTCAAAATGTTCCTATAGTGCTTCGCGTGAAATGTGAAACAGTCATATATGTAGGTTTTTTCTTTTATACTTAAGAGTAACATTTTATGGATGCCGTAAAACCTGGTTTAACGCATCATTTCTTTTGAAATGCCGGTACCAAGTCAGAACCATTGTGGTAACTCACAAAATTGTAGCTGTTGATCTTCGAACTCGCCAGTTTTTTTTACTCTGATTTGTGGGATTGTGTTTTGAAATATCCTTGGTGTTTTGTATTTTGTTATTACCTTCATGCATAATTCTTTTTTTTAAGCACGAATATACATGTAGATACGTTGGAGACCTATTAAATAATGTTCAAGCACAAAATGTATTAGATCGTGATAACTTCGTAGCTATTTACTACTGGTTACTCTATTAAAGAAATAATTGGATATCTAACTGTTCGTCATGGTACACCAATTAGTGAGCGACAAATTCATCGCATTTTGAGAAGATCGAATTTGATGAGACGAAATAACGAATCACCACGAGAAGAAATCATCTCAGCCATTCGGGAAGAACTGGCTGGTTCAGGGCGTAATGTTGGGTATAGACTAATGAGACGTAGACTATTGGATCACAATTTATATGCCTCATTATATACCGTGAGGATTGTACTTATAGTTCTTGATGAAGATGGTGTGCGCGCTCGCGGTCATCATGTACTGAGACGCCGTCAGTACCTGAACAGTGGTCCTAATTTTGCTATACATGTCGATGGTTGGGACAAACTAAAACCATATGGTATATCAATACACGCTGCAATCGACGGGTCGAGCAGTTTGGCTAATAGCATGTAACTCAAATAAGAATCTACTATATATTGCCAATTTGTATCTGAACTACATTCGAGGGATAAATGGTGTTCCTTCTTTAATATATGCGGACAGAGGTACGGATAATTTCATCGTACTTCAGTATGCACTCCGATGGCAACCTGGAGATTCTTTTAAAGGTTTATAAAGCTTTGTGTGTGGATCATCCAACCAAAATTCACGTATAGAGAGATTCTGGAGAAACCTCTGATGTATGTGGGCAAAGATGGATAGATGTGCTGAAAGGAATGGCCGAGTACGGAATACTTGACACTTCAGACCTGATTCATTTAAAATGCGTCCGATTCTGTTTCATGCCATTGATAGATTATGAATTGAAAAACACTCAACGATGTTTTGGATTGAACATAGCATCAGACGTAGTAAAACTGCGATTGATCCATTTGGTAAACCAGACGTCTTGTACTTCCAGCCAGAGATGTATGGTAGCAGAGATTTTCGAATGCGCTTACCCGCAAACATTTATGCAATCCAACAGCAGTGTACACAGGTTCCTCCAATCAATGGTGTATGCGAAGAGTTTTATGCAGTAGCAAGAGCTGTTATTTTACAAAAGGCACTTGTATTTCCACCCCGCACAAAAGATGCAGTTGAGTTATTTTTGCGAATTTATACTTGCAATCAATGATATACAATAACATATACGTTTGGAGGGAAATGAATAAAATAATTGAACTCAGTGTTGATGCAATTGGAAATTTTCTCTTAATGGCATGACCAAGTGAAATCAAACAAAAAATTGTCAAAACAAAATATTATAAGGTTTTAAACGGAAACTATCCAATGTGTTTTCCAAAATAACATTGAATATGCAACACATACATATACTGTAATACATATGGCAGAATATTTTTACGGAAGTTTCTTTGGTCTCCTTAGTTTTCGAATTTTTGTTTTGTGTAAACAAAGTTAGTACGCTTTTTTTTACTTGTGCCAGAAAAATGCATTTTCAAATAAGCAACTGAAGATTTTTCCACCCCTGAACAAAAGCTGTAATTAATGTGTTATGTGATTAGCTTGTAATGTGTATTCGTCCGCAAATTTGTGTGATGGTTTTGTAAATGAGCAATATGCCGTTGAATGACTGCCTGACAACTGTGTCCCAAAGAAAAAAGGAGGTTTCATTTGGCAATCAGATCTCATCCATGCAGTTGAACATTTACTTTAAAGGGCCATAACTCCTACCCGGGGTCATCTGACAAATTTGACTAAATGAAGAAATGTGTAGAGTTTTTAATTCTTTAGAGCCTGGGACCCTTAAGATTTTTTCTAGTATAGTGGTTTTTCTTAGTTATAAGACTTCATTTGTGATTGTAGCCTATTTTCCGTTTTAAGCAACAGTGGCAATGTTTTTGACAAATCAAAAATTGGAACTATAATTTTAAGAGGACACTCTAGAGAAGAATTATACCTAGTTTGGTTGCATTTGGCTCAACAGTTTCAGAGGAGAAGATTTTTGACAAGTTGGACTTACAACAGGCGGACAGCAAGGGATGAAAAAAGCTCACATGACCCTTTGGATCAGATAAGCTAAAAAGTGTGAGCTGCAGCTCACAAATAAATACACCCCTACTAGCCCACAAAAATCAATCAGATTTTTAAATTAAAGG
Organism: Limnoperna fortunei; assembly: GCA_944474755.1. NCBI lineage: Eukaryota > Metazoa > Mollusca > Bivalvia > Mytilida > Modiolidae > Limnoperna > Limnoperna fortunei. The sequence goes on from OX104115.1 coordinate 35,380,997, forward strand.
TGCACATGAACATGTTGATACAAAGATAGAGCAAAATGCCCATGAAAATCTAATGAATGGTTTAGGATGAGTTGTGAAGAAGAGATTAGTAACCCCTTGTCATCTAATAGCTATGTCAATGATTTGCTTTGGGAAACCCCAAAAAATCATTCAGATCAAATTTTCAAGTAAAAGATAAACATCTGCATTATGTAATAAGGATTGTGTGAAAGTTTCATGAAAATTCATCGAGTGGTTAAGGAGAAGCTGTTGATAAGAGAAGGGTATAATTAGGTGTAATGGCGGACACCCCTATCATTATATACCCTTACTTTTCAAGGGGGTATAATAATGACAGTTAAACAACTTTATCGCAAGGTCAATGGCTATAAAAAGAACAACTAAAATTGTATCAAATCTTATAATAATTAATAAAATCACCCACCCCAAACTATAATGTAAGCCAGCTTTCAGAGAGACTGTACATTGCAGTCTGATGTCACCTAGCGGGAGTGCAGAACAGTGGAATAGGATGTGGACACAACATAAGTTTCTGACTAAAATATAAAGCAGATGTACTATAAATATTTGAGACAGTAAAAAACAATGAAACAAAAATTCAAATGTTTCACCTAAAGTTTACCTGATAATTTACAAAAACAATAGATCATAACTCCATCAAAAATTAAAATATTTTTCCCGGATCTGTAAATTGTCAAATTTATAATAAAACCTTTAGAAAAGGTCAGGTAATTAAAAATAATCAAAGTCAAGGGAAATAAGCCACCACAGATTTCATATAATCCTCTGTTATCATATTATGTCGACTAGTCACGATACTTATCTCAACAAGTCACTATAAATTTTTGTTGCCAAAATATTATGTGGATGGCAAAAACAGGCAGTTCAGGATATAAAAAACAAAACAACGAGAAAAATATCTCGACTTTTCCATAAAATGACGAGATATCATTATCTCGACCAGTCACGATAAAAAGAGAAAAATGTCGACATAACGAGATATTTATCGTAATTTGTTATGATAATATCACGACTTGTCGAGATACAACTATGTCGACCAAAATTATGTGGATGGCAGAAATAAGCCACCATAATAAATATCTCGTTATGTCGACATTTTTCTCTTTTTATCGTGACTGGTCGAGATAATAATATCTCGTCATTTTATCGAAAAGTCGAGATATTTTTCTCGTTTTGGTGATTTTTTTATCATAAACTGCCTGTTTCTGCCATCCACATAATATTTTGTTAACAAAAATTTATAGTGACTTGTTGAGATAAGTATCGTGACTAGTCGACATAATATGATAACACAGGATTATATGAAATCTATGGTGTCTTATTCCCCTTGACTTTGATTTTTTTAATTACCTGACCTTTTCTAAAGGTCTTATTATAAATATTGACAATTTACAGATCCGGGAAATATATTTTAACTTTTGATGGAGTTATGATATCTTGTTTTTGTAAGTTATATTTATTTTTTTCATCAGGTAAACTTTAGGCTTCCCGAGGTGAAATATTTGAACTTTTAGTGTTTGTTTGTTTGCTTGATGGTGTTTAACGACAATTTCAGCAATTTTCAGCTGTATCATGGCGTCCAGTTTTTATTGGGGGAGGAAGCCGGAGTACCCGGAGAAAATCCCCGACCTGCGGTAGGAAAACTGGCAATCCTTGTCAATTAAGATTGGAGTCGAGTACACCCTGCCTGCAGTGAGAATCGAACCCGCAATCTCAGTGTTGACAGACCACGTGATCAATAGTAGACGAACAACTTTGACCACTCGGCCACTGAGGCCCCTGAACTTTTGTGTCATTGTTTGTTACTGTGTCAAATATTCATAGTACATCTGCTTTATATTTTAGTCAGAAACTTATGTTGTGTCCACATCCTATTCCACTGTTCTGTACTCCCGTTAGGTGACATTAGACTGCAATGTACAGTCTCTGAAAGCTGGTTTACATTATAGTTTTGGGGGTGGGTGATTTTATCAATCATTACTAGATTTGATACAATTTTAGTTGATCTTTTTATAGCCATTGAAATTGGGATAAATTGGTTTAACTGTCATTATTATACCCCCCTTGAAAAGTGGGGGTATATAGTGATAGGGGTGTCCGCCATTACACCTAATTATACCCTTCTCTTATCAACAACTTCCCCTTAACCACTCGATGAATTTTCATGAAACTTTCACACAATCCTTATTACATAATGCAGATGTTTATCTTTTACTTGAAAATTTGATCTGAATGATTTTTTGGGGTTTCCCAAAGCAAATCATTGACATAGCTATTAGATGACAAGGGGTTACTAATCTCTTTTTCACTACTCATCCTAAACCATTCATTAGATTTTTATGGGCATTTTGCTCAATCTTTGTATCAACATGTTCATGTGCACCTTTAATTTAAAAATCTGATTGATTTTTGTGGGCTAGTAAGGGTGTATTTATTTGTGAGCTGCAGCTCACACTTTTTAGCTTATCTGATCCAAAGGGTCATGTGAGCTTTTTTCATCCCTTGCTGTCCGCCTGTTGTAAGTCCAACTTGTCAAAAATCTTCTCCTCTGAAACTGTTGAGCCAAATGCAACCAAACTAGGTATAATTCTTCTCTACACGGAAAATAGGCTACAATCACAAATGAAGTCTTATAACTAAGAAAAACCACTATAATAGAAAAAATCTTAAGGGTCCCAGTCTCTACAGAACCAAAAACTCTACACATTTCTTCATTTAGTCAAATTTGTCAGATGACCCCGGGTAGGAGTTATGGCCCTTTAAAGTAAATGTTCAACTGCATGGATGAGATCTGATTGCCAAATGAAACCTTCGTTTTTCTTTCGGACACAGTTGTCCGGCAGTCATTCAACGGCATATTTCTGTGGAACACAAACGGGAAAAAAAGTAATCATCTTAAAACAATGCAAAAAAATTTTAATCAGAAAAGCTATCCCGAACAACACGTAAAATTTCAAGTTAAACTTCAATTTTTTTCAACAAGAGACTGGTATCGAAAAGTAAAACTGTTTTAAGAGTCCGTATAAGACAAAAATTCTTATAACCCTGATTCAAATATTGGCAACGAAGACAACAATGAAGTGTAAAAAAAACCAGACAATTTGGTATATGTAGCTCTTGCGTAACAAATTATTAGTGAGATGTATACACCCTTCTCAGGTGAAGAAAAGAAATGTTAACTTTATCTAGTTGTCCTGTACCGTGTCTCATCTAGTATAATCCATGATAATTGCCTGTTGACTGAGTGACTCTAAATTTGTAGTTCCTCTGGTTCACCCTAATTCACATTGAAGAAAAAGATTAGTAGGTTCTTTGGAAGGTGGCTGGCTTATTTGGTATTTGACTTGTTCAATGTATTCCACGCATGTCTATCTTTTTTTATTTTTTTTAAAATTCCATTTCTCTATGTCTAGTAAATTTGAATTCATTGACTTTATTCAGTAGGTGACTTGTACCGTTTCACACTAAATTATTTTTGACACAACTGCTTACTGTTTACCAAGTGAATGATTTGTCAGGTTCGTATAAAATGTTCCAGTGGTGGTTTTCTTAGCATGAAAAAGCAAGCATTTTTAATGCATGTTTTATATGACATATTTAATATGAACTTTAGAAAAAGCTTTTGGAACATATACCTAGTATATAATTATACATCAATAGTGAACAGGTGCAAAGGTGTGTAGGTAACTTCATTACTGCCAGACAAGTACATGTAGATTCAAATGCGAGTCAAGAAACATGTCCATTTCAACAACAAAAAAATCCCTACAAAGTAATAGACCACATAATGAGTAATCGCCCAAGAACTCGAGGACCTAATGAACTTTAATCGCTCACCTGACAGCATTGGTCAACTGTGTTTAGCAAATTGCAAGCATTCCTCTGGCATTGACCTCAACGAAGGGAACATCAAGACGACTATTTTTTATTTACAAGGACTGAAACTGTTATAACAATAAAAATTACGACAAAGTTCCAGGCAATAAATTTTGATACGCCCGAGGCGCATTTTGTTTATTAAAAACTCGTCAGACATTTTAGTCAAAAGTTTGCAAATCCAAGACAAACATATGAACATGAAGAGCGTTAATTTTATCAACAAATTAAAATCTACCGAATAGGAAGGTAGACCACACTAAGACCAACCTGTGTCTGGCAGTAAAAGAGCAAAAGTCATCGAATAACTTCAACCCAGTTGACATGAAGATATCTTCTCAAACATCTTTTTTTCTATCTGCTATTGCTTACTTTCTTTAGGTCATTAATATAAAAAATGTTCATTTTTTATGCTAAAGGTGCATTAACTCCTATTTGAGACAGACTTCGGATCAATTGCATAGCAGTGCAATACTTTATATTGCCATTACTTGGTTATTTATGACAAAACCATTATTCAAATTTGCAGATGAATACACATTACAAGCCAATCACATAACACATTAATTACAGCTTTTGTTCAGGAGTGGAAAAATCTTCAGTTGCTTATTTGAAAATGCATTTGTCTGGCACAAGTAAAAAAAGCTTGTTTTGCTCTTACTGACTTTGTGTACACAAAACAAAAATTCGAAAACTAAGGACACTTCCGTAAAATATTCTGCCATCTGTATTACAGTATATGTATGTATTGCATATTTAATGTTATTTTGGAAAACACATTGGATAGTTTCCGTTTAAAACCTTATAATATTTTGTTTTGAAAATTTGTGTTTGATTTCACTTGGCCATGCCATTAAGAGAAAATTTCCAATTGCATCAACGCTGAGTTCAATTATTTTATGCATTTCCCACCAAAAGTATATGTTATTGTATATCATTGATTGCAAGTATAAATTCGCAAAATAATTCAACTGCAGCATCTTTTGTGCGGAGTGGAAATACAAGTGCCTTTTGTAAAATAACAGCTCTTGCTACTGCATTAAAATCTTCGCATACACCATTGATTGAAGGAACCTGTGTACACTGCTGTTGGATTGCCTAAATGTTTGCGGGTAAAGGCATTCGAAAATCTCTGCTACCATACATCTCTGGCTGGAAGTACAAGACGTCTGGTTTACCAAATGGACCAATCGCAGTTCTACTACGTCTGCTGTTATGTTCATTCCTATAACGCTGAGTGTTTTTCAATTCAACATCTATCAATGGCATGAAACAGAATCGGACGCATTCTAAATGAATCATGTCTGAAGTGTCAAGTATTCTGTGCTCGGCCATTCCATCACATCTATCCATCTTTGCCCACATACATCTGAGGTTTCTCCAGAATCTCTCTATACGTGAATTTTGGTTGAATGATCCATACACAAAGCTTGATAAACCTTCAAAAGAATCTCCATGTTGCCATCGGAGCGCATACTGAAGTACGATGAAATTATCCGTACGCCTGTCCGCATATATTAAAGAAGGAACACCATTTATCTCTCGAATGTAGTTCAGATACAAATTGGCACTATATAGTGGATTCTTTTTTGAGTTACACGCTATTAGCCAAACTGCTCGACCCGTCGATTGCAGCGTGTATTGATATACCATATGGTTTTAGTTTGTCCCAACCATCGACATGTACAGTACATGATGACCGCGAGCACGCACACCATCTTCATCAAGGACTATAAGTACAATCCTCATGGTATATAATGAGGCATATAAATCGTGATCCAATAGTCTACGTCTCATAAGTCTATACCCAACATTACGCCCTGAACCGACCAGTTCTTCCCGAATGGCTGTGATTATTTCTTCTAGTGGCGATTCGTTATTTCGTCTCATCAAATTCGATCTTCTCAAAATGCGATGAATTTGTCGCTCACTGATTGGTGTACCATGACGAACAGTTCGGAATCCAATTATTTCTTTAATAGAGTAACCACTATTAAATTGCTACGAAGTTATGACGATCTAATACATTTTATGCTTCCACATTATTTAATATGTCTCCAACGTATCTACATGTATATTCGTGCTGAAAAATAAGAATTATGCATGAAGGTAATAACAAAATACAAAACACCAAGGATATTTCAAAACACAATCCCACAAATCAGAGTAAAAAAAACTGGCGAGTTCGAAGATCAACAGCTACAATTTTGTGAGTTACCACAATGGTTCTGACTTGGTACCGGCATTTCAAAAGAAATGATGGGTTAAACCAGGTTTTACGGCATGCATAAAATTTTACTCTTAAGTATACAAGAAAAAACCTACAGATATGACTGTTTCACATTTCACGCGAAGCACTCCAGGAACATTTTGACTTAGAAGTCACGACTTATTTGTTATAAGTCATAACAAATAAGTCGTTTATACCTAAGTCGTAGTGTATTTATCCCGTCCGTGATTTTTTTAATCAATTAGTTGGGGATACACGACCTATATATAAAATTATAGGAACCTACCAAATACATGATAATCAATTGAAGGGAAATGTTGCGCATATAAAGCTATACCCTTAACATGAAATAAACATGAATACGAGACTGTATATCGTTGTAAATTTAAAAAAATAAATATAATGTATTGTGCAATGTACGGAAGTTTATTATCAGTTAGTTAAGTTTGTTATTAATAAAATTGCCTATTTTTTCTTATCATGTGACATTTGCTACTTTGTCTCAATGCAGTTACGGCCCTGGCAGCCACTCCCTTAACTTCGAAAATTACATAATTTGTATGTATTAAGATGAATTAAGAAACAGTAATGTATATACATATCTCATGGAAATTTTGAATTCTCTCAGAAAATAATTGAATTAAATCTTACAATTAGAATAATAGAATAAATACTCACAATGAGAGTTATCAACAACATTTTTTTCAAAGCGAGTGAAGAGGCTCGAGTTCTAGAGATCTGTCCCAGTCACTCCGAATCACGTGATTTCATCTATTTATAATTATCTTGCCTGCGTTATCATATTATGTCGACTCGTCACGATACTTATCTCGACAAGTCTCTATAAATTTTTGTTGACAAAATATTATGTGGATGGCAGAAACAGGCAGTACAGGATACAAAAATCACGAAAACGAGAAAAATATGCCGACTTTTCCATAAAATGACGAGATAGTATTATCTCGACCAGTCACGATAAAAAAATAAAAAAAGTCGACATAACGAGAAAATTATCGTAATTTGGTGTGATAATATCACGACTTGTCAAGATAAAACTATGTCGACCAAAATTATGTAGATGTCAGAAATGAGCCACCATAGTCTTCAATTTCCTCACCATGATGCAAAAATGCATTCGTCGTCGCAAGTTTGTCGTCCTAGATTTTGACTCGAAAGTCACCGAAGAAATTGAATAATTAGACGGGTTAGAAAATGTTAATTTTCCTGATTAGTACTAATTTTATTAAATTTGGGTTTTTACTTTGTAACCCGTTGTTTTATAGTTATACATATAACAGGTGCGCGAACAAGTTCACATTATTTTTGAAAATCGTACTCTGTGCGCACGCGTACGCAAAAGTCGTCCTTTCCAACGTTCCGACCATTCAGTTTGAATGATCATAACTTTTGATATAGGTTATCAATTTTTTTCATCTTTGCAGTTTTGTAAAGTATAAATTCCGCAGAGTTATCTTGCCAATTTAATTTTCCATATTTGGACCTGCGTCTGGTATAATTTTTCACATTACTAAAATTACAATGAACATTTGCTCGATGTCTATGTCCGAAAGTCTTCTTGCCGCAATTCCCAAAAGATTTCTACAACTGTATTGAACTCTGGATATTGTTTTTGATATCAATGGATTGACAAAGCTATAGCCAAAATATTTACTAAATTACATGGCAATTAAATGTCGACTACGGGAGTAATTAAAGTTTAATTGCAACGCTTGGTTTTGCGAATTTTACCGTAACGCTGGCGAAAAATTCAAGTAGCATTCGTCGTGTTCTAATTAAAACTATGGACAAACCACACAACAAATAAATAATCTTTTTACATAAATAGAAAGCTGAGATTCAGAGATGTTATTTGATACCTTGTTTATACCCGTGGCATTAAAAACGTCCATTTTATTTGGGGTACAGCTGACGTTGTAGCCAGAAAAACGCTTCACCGGTACCAGGTACCGGTGTGAAAGGGAAGGGGTTAAGTAAAAATGTAATAAAACATATATTTATGAAAATAATGTATTTTTTTGTACAGTAGGTCGGTATTTCGGGTATGCCGAGATGTGAAGGGAGGTAACTCATGTCCGGCTAAACGAGTTATAATAATAATAATAAAAATAATAATAATAATATTATTATTAATAATAATAAAAAAAAATAATAATAATAATAATTATTATTATTATTATTAATGTTTATAACCGTACAATTTTTTATATTGTTATATTTTGTTTTGAGTTTTACATTTCATATGTTGGCATAGCTAGTGTTTTTTATTTAAACATTGCGACTGCCAATCAAAAAAGCTTTTTGTCTTGCGTAAATCTAAGAAAAAAACCGCAACGTTTAGGTTTCATAACTATTGCAAAAATTAAATCTTAACAAATAAAACAAATACATCCTTAACAGATCTGTGTAATTAGTAAATTAATGTATATATTTTAACACTTATTGATGCTTGACGGGCAAAGAAACGGGTAACTGTTGTTGAAGAAAAATTCAAGCAGGCTGATACAGTGCAAATGGAAAAAAATCTCCACACGTCTAACTTGTCATATCATCGTACAAATTCGGTAGTCGACAATTAGCTTTGCAGTCTAGCTCTATGGGTATTGTTGATATCTGCTAACTTAATTTTAATGTTAAACGAACTTTTCTTTTTGGAAATGGTGTTTACAAACTTATTATATACTAAGCGTTCGAAAAAAATGCACACATGCTGTGAGTGTCGAGGACGACCCCACTCCGTCCATTATACCCAAATAAGCAATACTTGGTAGCGAAAGCTATTTCAAATACACCGCAATCCACTCCATTGTTCATTTGTTGTACTTTCGGTTGTTTATATTAAATATTTTCCCCCTGTCCATTAACACGTAAAACATGAATTTTTATAGAGTTAGTGACATCATTCGGATTTCTATTTGCGCTGTGCAGAATGGTCAACAGACAACATTGCCTGTATCTTGAAATCCATAAAACATCTTTAAATTGTTGTTTGAGAATTTGTTGCGTAAAATTTATTGTATTTGCGCAAAGTTTGTTGTCATTTAGGATGTCGCCTTTTTCTTTTAATGTTAAAACAGGTTGCCGTGTTGTATCCTTATGCGCGGAGCATTTTGCGACTTTTTGAGTTTTACGGGTGGTCTGATTTGTGGCGAAAATTTGTCGGGGCTGAAGTTCAGACGGAACATGTATTGATTGACTGGTTTCAGGAACACCAGATCTTACAGGGCTATCTGAAAAAGATACGAGAAGTCAATGCAAAATCTTTCTTCTGGAATTACTGAGATTTTTGGTGTGTCAAATTTAATTTGTTTTCTTGGAGACCCGGTGCTGCTGGTATTTCGCTTTTTTATAATTGAAGTTGGAATTATTTCATCCGCACTTATACAGGTTGGGTTCGAAAATATAAATTAATTCTTGACAGTCTGGAGTTGGAACACATTGTCTAGGTTGCGTTCTACCCTCTCTCGTTTGCCTGTTTTTTGCCATTTTTCCGAAGTAGCGAAAAGTTCAAAATGCGTTTTACGTCAGAATCGTGAGACCGATGCTCATCTTAGCAGCAATTATGTGGTAATATGTACCTATGGACGGACATTGTCATTTTTCTTGAGGTACAGTTGGACAGCATATTTCTCGGCAGTCGAACCTTACAGGAGAAATTACTTTGCTTCCGGAACATGAATTTTTATTTTATTATTTTAATATTAATTATACTACTACTACTACTACTTATATTATATTTATTATTATTATTATTATTATTTACTGTTCAGTTAGTTAAGTTACCGGCCCTGACTTACCTCCCTTCACATTTCGGCATACCCAAGATACCGACCTACGGGACAAAAAATAGCAATATATTCATAAATATACGTTTTGTTCCACTTTGACTGAAACGTTATAATTCAATATCATAATCTTGTTATATCTTTCAAATATTTTGTGAAAATTCTGTCTAATAATCAGGAAAAACATTAAAGTCGATTTCTGTCCCGGGAATTTTGTCTCGGGTTCGGGTTCGGGCTACCCGAAATACAGACCACCTTCTCTCCTGTCCGACTTCTCATGGAAAGTTATGACCATCTTTGTGGCAGTGATCACTTTCCCATTATACTCGAAATTATTCTAACACTTAACGAGCCGCTAGGTATAAATTTAACAAAGCCAATAAGCCTTTGTTTGAAAGGCTCATTGGCGAGCGACCTTACTCCAACACTTTTGACAACATTCCAAATCCAAGTTTAAAATTTTATGAAACTCTTATTTCAATTGCTAATGACACAATTCATAAGACTTAGACAAATCCAAAACATCCTGCTAAACCGTGGTTCGATGACAGCTCCTAGGACGGAATTAAAGACTGGAAAAAGGTCGTATGACGCATTAATAAATACCCAACTCAAAATAATCGTAACCAATTCCAAATTTTTTTCCGAGCGAAAGCTACCAGGGAACAAAACAAAGACGATGCACCTCATGGCGTAAATTTGTTTCTAAACTAAATAACCATACCTAAGATTAAAATTTGGAACATGATACGTAAAATTAAAGAAATATATGCAAAACACTCCACCGCTGAAAAATATAATCCCGATATTCAGCGTATCAAAATTGAAAAAGAAAGATCAAAACTTTATTTCCAGTCCAAAAATTTAGAAGATTACAATAAACCATTTTTTTTGGAAGAGTTAAAAACTTCTTTGAACATATCTCACGATACAGCATGTTGTCCAGATGATATCAATTATCAACTTCTGAAACATCTGCCACAATCTTCGCTCCAATGCCCTTTGAATCTTCTTAACAACACTTAGAAAACGACCATAGTTGTGCCTATTTCAAATCAAGAAAAATATCACTCGGAAGGGTCTAACTATCAGCCTTAAGCCCTCCCAAGATATCTCATTAAACTGTAAAACCACGTAAAAGATGATCTATGAGTACTATAGATCATTTGGTGCGTTTTGAAGCCATCATTAGAAAGGCTTTTGCTAAAAATGAACATGTTGGGCGATCGTTTTCGATCTAGAAAAAGCTTACGACACAACATGGAAATTTGGGCAATATAAAGGATCTTTTTGATATGGGCTGAAAGGTAGATTTCATCTTCATTTCAAATTTTTAGTCTGATAGGGAATTCGCTTAAATTCAACTCTGTCTCACCCTTTTGAATAAGAAATACATGTAGGTGTTCCTCTAGGTAGCATCCTTTCTGTTACTTTATTCAGCATTACAATTAATAGTCTTGCTCAAGTTTTTAAAGATAATATTGGTTCTTTGTATGTTAACGATGTTCTCATTTGTTATCGAGGAAAAACTTTATACATAGGCTTTCTTTTTAGACAATGAAATTTAGTTTTTTGTATCTGAATGTAAACATTTTAATGCATATGTGATGTGTTTTTCATATTTACTTACTATACTCACTTTTACAATTGACTTTGTATGCTGGTTTGTGTACGAATGGTACACTTTTATTGTTGTAAAGTACGAGTGAACATTTTTCAAATATGAATAAAAGTGCTATATAAATGTAGCAAATAATAAATAGTTTTTCATCACATTTACAAGCAACTAACATTGTATTATAGTTTTATATTGAAAATATCATCATCTGCTGTAAAGAAAACAGTTTTTCTGATGCATAATAGAAGTGTTTACCACTTTTAAAATAATTGCTTGAATATGTTACGTTATTACAAAACGTACAAAACGCACCGGTTGGAATAAATGGCGTATGCACTTAAATAAAATGATAAAATTAACTATTAACACGTCATTCATGTGTGATTTATAAGGGTGGGGTAGGTTGTCATAAAATGAGCAGATTGTAAACTTTTCCCATCACCCCATTTTATTTGTTTTAGATTAATAAATATTCAAAAAGTCACTTTATTTGATGCCAATTTGTTCTAAATACAAAACTTTTATTACTTTCCTTGTTTCATTTTTGTCTACTTTCGTTAAGATTGAAACGCAATGTTGTTTTTCCAATAGTGTGTACAATATTTTCATTTGATCTAAGATTACTTTAACAATTTTACTATATCATTCCGTGTCAGTAAAGAAGACCGTTTATAGCAAACGAAATCATAGTGTTGAGCTGCTTATATTTTAAACATATTATTACTAAGATCCCCACATTATGATATTTTGCTCTGTGAATAGGTAAGTGTATCGTTTTCGGTGTGCACATTTCAATATTAAGTTATTCCCATGTATATTAATTATGTACACTTATTGACTGTATAGGAGGAGAATATTTAGTTTTTTTCCGAGGAGCAACTATTGCTCTGAGGCGCAGCTAAGGGCAATAGTTGTTTCCAAGGGTAAAATCTACTTACTATTCTCCGAATATCTAGTCTGTAAGTGTTTGTTATACAGAAAGGACAAGAGGCACACATTGTTGACAATGATGGCTAACATTATTAAAATTAAATGTACCAGAAAGGTAGTTTAATAGCTGAATTTATAAACAATTTGAAAGTTGTAACAAACACTTAACAGTGCTGCAAAAAAATCAACAAGTCAATAGTTCATTACCCGAGCAATAGTTAGGAAAACTATTGACTAGCCAAATAAAAAATGATGTTGCCAGAAAATGGTACGTCGCCAGGCAGTAGTTCTGAAGACAATTGACTGGCCGAACAGAAAATAGTTAAAATAGCGAATTTATTTTAGATTTCAATTCAATGTTATTAATATACTGAGGTATAATAATTGTTTCTATTGTAGCATTGGATTTATCTCGAAAAAGATTTTATGATTCTGGTAAGTAATAATTTCTATAGAATCGGTACATTATATTATCAATTTCAGCATTCATACATTGTAACTGTTCGCAGAGTTCTGAGTAAAAGACTGCTTATATTTTAAACATATTACCACTAACTACGATTCCCAACACATTATTTGCTCAGTGAATATGTAAGTTTGTGTATCGTTTCCAGTTAAATCTATAATTATTTTCTGGCGGTCAAAACTGTTTTCTTTTTAACAAAAAAAGCTTGTTTATATGGGTTTGAAATTTCAATATGAGACAGTTTACATTTAATTTGTATTTTTGAGCAAAATGTGCACATTTCAATATTAAGTTATTCCCATGTATATTAATTATGTATAGTTATTGACTGTATATGAGGATAATAGTAAGTTTTTTGCCGAGGTGAAACTATTGCACATAGGCGCAGCCAAGGCAATAATTGTATTCAAGGGAAAAATGTACTTACTATTCTCCGAATATCGAGTCTGTAAGTGTTTATTACACAGAAAGGACAAGAGGCACAAATTGTTGGCAATGATTGCTAACATATTAAAATTAAAAGAACCAGAAAGGTAGTTTAATAACTCAATTAATAAACAATTTGAAAGCTGTAACAAACACATACAATGTAACAATGCTGCAAAAATCAACCAATCAATAGTTCATTACCAAAGCAACAGTTATGAAAACTATTGATTGGCAACAAAAAATGATGTTGCCAGTAAATAGTACGTCTCCAGGCAGTAGTTCTGAAGACTATTGACTGGCAAAATCAGAAAAAGGTTGACATAGCGAATTGATTGTAGATTTCTATTCAATGTAATTAATATACTGAGGTATAATCATTGTTTTTATTTATAGCATATGCTTTGTCTCGAAAAAGATGTTATGATTCTTGTAAGTAATAATTTCTATAAAATCCAATTGTTACATTATATTATAAATTTCAGCATTCATACATTGCAACTGTTCGCATCAATCATACTCCTCTTCTTTTTATACATGACGTGCATACCTATCACAAGAAAATTCACCAATTCCTACAAAGGGTATTTTCATCGCATTTACAAGGACCTAACATTATATTATCGTTTAGTATTTGTAATGTAATTCTCTGTTGTAAACAAAACATTTTTTTTGTAACTTATAGAAGTGCTTAACACTTTTAAAATGAAAGCTTAAATAAGCTACGTTAATACAAAATTTACTCGTTATTATTAATAGAACATTTAAGGAAGAAAATCACTTCAATATCTTTGAAAATAGCAAAGGTCAAAAAATAGTACGTGACCTTGACCCATGCAAGTTTTTAAAGTCAAAGGACATGAGGGTCTATGGTGAAGACCCCATGCCTCTATCATTAATAGTTAATGAGTTCCATGTGAAATACCAATAAGTTACATATGGGAGATAATTCCTATAAGATGACTTCAAATCTTTATCCTGAAAATGTGACAAAGTTGCTCCTTTAAGAGATCAACATTTCGCACTCCTTGGTTTCCCTCTATCATTAATAGTTAATGAGCTACATGTAAAAACCAATAAGATACATACGTGTATATAATGGGAGATGACTCCTATACGATGACATCAAATCCTTATCCTGTAAATTTGGCAAAGTTGCTCCTTTCAAAGATCAACATTAGCACTCTTTGGTTTCCCTCTATCATTAACAGTTAATGAGTTACATTTGAAAAACCAATTAGTTGCATATATAATGGGAGATAACTCCTATAAGATTACTTCAAATCTTTTTCCTGTAAATGTGACAAGGTTGCTCCTTTAATAGATCAACAATATTTGTCTTTGGTTTCCATCTATCATTAATAGTTAATGATGTTACTTGTGAAAAACCAGTAAGTTACATATATTTGGGGGGATAACTTCTATAAGATGACTTCAAATACTTTTCCTGTAAATGTGGCAAAGTTGCTACCTTAAAGGGTCAACATTTTCCACTCTTTAGTTTCCCTGTACTATTAATAGTTAAAGTGTTACATATCAAAAACCAATAAATTACATATATAATTGGAGATAACTCCTATAGGATGATTTCAAATCCTTTTTTCTGTTAATGTGACAAAGTTGCCCCTTTAAAAGTTCAACATTTCGCACTCTTTGGTTTCCCTTTATCATCAAAAGTTAACGAATTACATGGGAAAACCAATAAGTTACATATATAATGGGAGATAACTCCTATCAATTGAAGTCAAATCCTTTCCCTGTAAATGTAACAAAGTTGCTCCTTTAAAAGACCAACATTTTTCACTCTTTACTTTCCCTTTATCATTAATAGTTAATGAGTTACGTGTAAAAAACTAGTAAATTACAAATATAATGGGAGATAACTCATATAGGATGACTTCACATCGTTTTCTTGTAAAGGTTACAAAGTTGCTTCTTTCAAAGATCAACATTTTGCACTCTTTAGTTTTTCTTTATCATTAACAGTTAATGAGTTACATGTGAAAAACCAATCAGTTACATATATAATGGGAGATAACTCCTATAAAATGAAGTGAAATCCTTTCCCCGTAAATGTAACAAAGTTGCTCCTTTAAAAGATCAACATTTTGCCCGCTTTAGTTTTCCTTTGTCATTAAAAGTTAATGAGTTACATGTGAAAAACCAATCAGTTACATATATAATGGGAGATAACTCCTATAAAATGAAGTCAAATCCGCTTACTGCAAACGTGACAAAGTTGCTCCTTTAAAAGGCCAACATTTTGCACTCTTTAGTTTTTCTTTATCATTAACAGTTAATGAGTTACATGTGAAAAACAAATCAGTTACAAATATAATGGGAGATAACTCATATAAAATGAAGTCAAATCCGTTCACTGCAAACGTTTCAAAGCTGCTCCTTTTAAAGACCAAACATTTTGCACTCTTTACTTTCCCTTTATCATTAAAAGTTAATGAGTACCATGTGAAAAACCAATCAGTTACATATATAATGGGAGATAATTCCTATAAAATGAAGTCAAATCCATTCCCTTTAAATGTAACAAAGTTGCTCCTTTAAAATGCCAACATTTTGCACTCTTTACTTTCCCTTTATTATTAATAGTTAATGAGTTACATGTGAAAAACTAATAAATTACAAATATAATGGGAGATAACTCCTATAGGATGACTTCAAATCTTTTTCCTGTAAATGTGATAAAGTTGCTCCTTTTAAAGATCAACATTTTGCACTCTTTAGTTTCCCGTTATCATTAAAAGTTAATGAGTTACAAGTGAAAAACCAATCAGTTACATATATAATGGGAGATAACTCCTATAAAATGAAGTCAAATCCGCTTACTGCAAACGTGTCAATTTACTTCGCTCCAAATGTGACAAAGTTGCGTCTTAATAAGACAAACATTTTATTCTCAATACGTGTTTATCTATCTTTAACCTCTTTCAAAGGAGTAGCGGACACAAGAAAATGTCAAAATTTAGAACGTGACCTTGACCTTTGACCTTGTGTCCATTTTCAAAAGCGCAATGGGTAACCGATATCAGATATAGAATATCACAGCGACATGTCGTGAAATGAAAAAAAACCAGACATCGAAATAAGTTGGCGGAAGAAAAGAGAAAATAATAATAATAATAATAATAATAATAATCAGAACAATAACTACAGGTCTTTACACAGAAATGTGGAAAGACCTAATAATCAGAACAATTACAATAGGTCTTTCCACAGAAAGGTGAAAAGACCTAATTAAAGATCAACTGTTCGGTTGAACATTTGACGGTTTTTCCAAATTAATTTAATTTTGTATTATGTGATGACATTCAAAATAATCAACCTTTTGCGAAAAGTTATAATTTTGCTATAAATATTTAGAAAAAAATTTCTTAGTATTATTTGCCACAGATTGGCATTCCAAGAAAGATAACGCTTTTAAACTTGTGATACAACTTTTCACGGCATGTCTTAATTTACTCGTAATTATTAATGGAACATTTTAGGAAGAAAAATATTTTCAATATCTTTGAAAATAGCAAAGGTTAAAAAGTAGTACGTAACCTTGACCCATGCAAGTTGTCAAGGTCAAAGGGGATGAGGGTCTATAGTGAAGACCCCATGCCTCTATCATTAGTAGTTAATGAGTTAATTGTGAAAAACCAATCAGTTACATATAATGGAGATAACTCCTATAAGATAACTTCAAATCCTTATCCTGTGAATGTGACAAGGTTGCTCCTTTAAGAGATCAACTATAAGGATTGGCTATATTAGAATGATAAAAAGTGCAAACACAAGATATAGAAGATTATTTATATTGCACCAAATATGAGGCCAAAATTCATAGAAAATGAACCAATCCTTTCAATATGAGACAGTTTACATTTATTTTGTATTTCTCAGAAAATTTTTGCACAATTCAATATTAATCTATTACCATGTATATTAATTATATACAGTCCGCCAAAAGTTAAGCATCACCTAAATATGTTCTTAAATAATTTTATTACAAAACGATTGTTTCAGCATCTGATGCATTTATGCAATGCTTTCAAACAATACTTTTATATAACATACAGGTCAGATGTCAATAGTTAGAGTTTTAAAGTGTAAAAACCGGTTTCAAAAACTTGTCCCGTTCTAATTAACAGACTGACTTTGAATGAAATAGCCTTGTCCTATTGCACGTGGATATTGTGGCTGTTTATTATCTTTTTAAGACTTTTCAACATGGTAAGACGAAAATTAAATATCGCCGAACGCTGACAAGCAGTTGGAATGAAAAATGCTGGAATGAGTAACCGCCAAATAGCCGCCAATTTTGGGGTGAACAACTCTGTTATTAGCAGACATGTTGCGAGGCATAGACAGACAGGGTCAATTGAGGACCGCCCAAGATCTGGGAGACCCCGTAAAACAATCCCTAGAGAGGACCGCTTCCTTGCTCGTCAAGCCAGATTGCACCCCTTTTCAACAGCAGGCCAGTTACGAGCAATGTGGCCTACTGGTGGTCAAATCAGTGACCGAACAGTTATTTGGAGGCTTCACAGATCTCGATTACGTGCCCGCAGGCCTTTGAAACGACAAGAACTGACAAGAAGGCACAGCCAAGCAAGAATGGAGTGGGCAAGACATCATCGTCACTGGAATATATAAGCTGGAGACGTATTCATTGGTCAGATGAAAGCCGCTTTCTGTTGAAGCCTTTTGACGGTCGGATAGTGTTTGGCGGCAAAGGAATAAAGCTTTGGATTGAAACCAGATTGAAGGAACAACTGCATTTGGTGGTGGTGGCGTTACCGTATGTGGATGCTTTTCACATGACTGCAAGCTCCCTTTACAGATTCTCAACGGTACATTGAATGGTCTGAAATACCGCGATGACATCTTGGATGGTCACGTTAGGTTACATTTTGACAACCATGCTCTTGCAGACAGACCAATGTTTTAAGACGACAACGCTCGATCCCATCGAGCCCGTGCTGTGAGGGACTTTATTGAAACAGAAGCCATTGACATACTTCCATGGCCAGCCATGTCATCGGACATAAGTCCGATTGAGCATGTGTGGGACTTATCGGGCGAAAAGTCAATCAACGGAAACAAAGATTGCAAAAATGTTCGAGAATTAGAAGTCGCACTTGTGAAAGAATGGCATAGATTTCCACAGTACAGACGTAGGCGTTTGGTTGCTGGAATGAGGCGGCGGCGTGTTGAACATTTACACCGGAAGCGTGCAGGTTATACCCGATATTGATGGCAAATACGCCAAACGACAGTCCATTTGTTACTCCTTCACCTCAGGACTTGTTAAATGACTGTAATTTTGTAAACAATGAAATATTTTGTGTCAAACTAAAACTTAAAATCACCTATTTATTTGTTGTTTTTTGGCCTATTTTTGTGATCATTATTAGACCACTAGAATTTAATTTTACAATTTGAGGAATTAAATAAAGAATTTTACAGGTTCAAATTTCCTAATGATATATACATTTTCATACAAATTTAACAGTTTCTCATTTGTTTATGTTATTGAAAAAACATTGGATCCGGAAAAATAAGTGATGCTTAACTTATGGTGGACTGTATAATACTTATTGTCTGGATATGAGGAGAATTATATGTTTATTTTTTCCGATTCAACTATTGCTCCCAGGCGCAGCCAAGGACAATAGTTGTATCCAAGGGAAATATTTTCTTATTATTCTGCGAATATCCAGTCTGTAAGTGTTTTATTATATAGAAATGACACGATGCACACATTGTTGGCAATGATTGCTAACATATTCAAATAAAATGTACCAGAAAGGTAGTTTAATGGATGAATAAACAATTAATAAAAAATCAACCAGTCAGTGGTTTGTCACCCGGCAATAGTTATGAAAACTATTGACTGGCCAAAAAAATAGTGATCTTGCCAGTCAATAGTTCGTCGCCAGGCAGTAGTTCTGAAAACTTGACTGGCCGAACAGAAAATGGTTAAAATAGCAAACTTATTGTAGACTTAAATTCAATGTAATTAATATACTGAGGTATACTAATGGTTTCTATTTATAGCATATTCGTCTCAAACAAGATCTGATTCTGGTAAGCAATAATTTCAATAAAATCGAATTTTTTGCATTTGATTATCAATTTCAGAATTCATACATTGCAACTGTTCGCATCAATCATACTCCTCTTTTTTTAATATATGACGTGCATACCTAACACAAGAAACTTCATCAATTCCGACAAGGAGTATTTTCATCACATTTTCAGGGAACTAACATTATATTATCGTTTAGTATTGATGTCATTCTCTGTTGTAAACAAAACATTTTTTGTAACTTATAGAAGTGTTTAACACTTTTAAAATGAAATCTTAAATAAGCTACGTTAATACAAACGCACCGGGTAGAATAAATGGCGTATTTCACTTTAATAAAGTAATAAAATTAACAATTACACGTCATTTATGTGTGATTTATAGGGGCTTGTCATAAAATGAGGAGTTCAATAGTTCACTTTATTGATGCCATTTCCTTTCATTACATTCTCATTCAATCTAAAATGATTTTAATAATCTTACAATATGATTCCATGTCAATAAAGAAGCCCGTTTATAGCAAACGAATTCGCAGTATTATCCTTCTTATATTTTAAACATATTAATACTAAGATCCCCACACATGCGATATTTGGCTCTGTGAATAGATAAGTTGTTTATCGTTTTTGGATTGGTTTCCAATCATTTTAAAACTTTTCCTTTGCCAAAAAGGCAGCTTGTTTCTGTAGGCAGAGTTCTGAGTATAAGACTGCTTATATTTTAAACATATTACCATTAACTACGATTCCCAACACATCATTTGCTCTATGAATATGTCAGTTTGTGTATCGTTTCCGGTTTAATCTATAATTATTTTCTTGCTGTCGAAACTGTTGTCTCTTTAAGAAAGAAAACTTGTTTATATTGAATGGAAATTTCAATATGAGACAGTTTACATTTAATTTGTATTTCTCAGTAAAATGTGCACATTTTAATATTAATCTATTACCATGTATATTAATTATGTATACTTATTGATTGGATATGAGAAGATCAGTAAGTTTATTTTTCAAGGTGCAACTATTGCTCCAAGGCGCAACCGAGGGCAATTGCTGTATCCAAGGGAAAAATCTACTTACCATTCTCCGAATATCCAGTCTGTAAGTGTTTTATTATACATCAAGGATAAGAGGCACACAGTGTTGGCAATGATGGCTAACCTGTTAAAATTAAATGTACCGGAAAGAAAGTTCAATGTCTGAATTGATAAACAATGTAAAAGTTGTAAAAAACCCATAACAATGCTACAAAAATCATCAAGTCAATAGTTTGTCGCCAGGCAGTAATTCTTAAACTTGTCTGGCCGAACGAAAATGGTTAAAATTACGCATTTATTGTATATTTCAATTCAATGTAATTAATATACTGAGGTATAATAGTGGTTTCTATTTATAGCATATTCGTCTCAAGCAAGATCGTATGGTTCTGGTAAGCAATTATTTCTATAAAATCGAGTTTTTACATTAAATGATCAATTTCAGTATTCATACATTGCAACTGTTCGCATCAATTATACTCCTCTTCCTTTAATATATGACGTGCATAGCGGTCACAAGAAAATTCACCAGTTCCGACAAGTAGTATTTTGATCAGATTTACCAGCAACTAACATTATATTATCATTTTAATTGATATATCATTCTCTGTTGTAAACAAAACTGTTTGTTTTCTTAAACTACTAAAAGTGCTTAACACTTTTAAAATGATAGCTTAAATAAAATACGTTCATACAAAAACGCACCGTGTAGAATAAATGGCGTATTCACTTAAAGAAGTAATAAAATTAGCAATGAACACGTCATTCATGTGTGATATATACCTGGTTTGTCATAAAATGACCAGATTTTAATAGGTAAACTTTTATCACCACCCTATTTGATTGGTTTTAGATGAATAAATATTCAATAAGTCACTTAATTGATGCCAATTTCCTTCCATTTCATTTACATTATACCCCGCAAACTTGTTTTGTTTTGGGGGGTATATAGGAATCACCCTGTCTGTCTCTGTCCGTCTGTCAACATCACTTGTAAGCGCAACACCTCCTAAATCGCTTGATGAAATTAAAGGAAACTTAGCAGAAAGGAAGTACATTATAATTGGCCTTGAAAGCGAAGCAGGGTTGTAGCCCTTTGTGGGCGTGCTCACATTCCACACTTGTTTGATCTAAAATTATTTTAATAATCTTACAATATGATTCCATGTCAATAAAGAAGCCGGTTAATAGCTAACGAATTCGCAGTATTGGCCTACTTATATTTTAAACATATCAATACTAAGATCCCCACACATGCGATATTTTGCTCTGTGAATAGATAAGGTGTTTATCGTTTTTGGTTTGGTATAAAATTATTTTAAATTTCTTCCTTTGCCAAAAAGGCGGTTTTGTTTCTGCAGGCAGAGTTCTGAGTATAAGACTGCTTATATTTTAAACATATTACCAGTAACTACGATTCCCAACAAATCATTTGCTCTGTGAATATGTAATTTTGTTTATCGTTTCCGCTTTAATCTATACTTATTCTCAGGGTGTCTGAACTGATGTCTCTTTAAGAAAGAAAGCTTTGTTTATATGGGTTGAAAATTTCAATATGAGACAGTTGACATGACATTTAATTTGTATTTCTCAGTAAAATGTGCACATTTCAATATTAATCTATTACCATGTATATTAATTATGTATACTTATTGATTGGATATGAGGAGAATTGTATATTTTTTCCGAGGTGCAACGATTGCTAATAGGCGTAGCCAGGGACAATAGTTGTATCAAAGGGAAAAATCTACTCACTATTCTCCGAAAATCCAGTCTGTAAGTGTTTTATTATGCAAAAATGACACGAGGCACACATTATTGGCAATGATTGCTAACATATTAAAATTAAATGTACCAGAAAGGTAGTTGAATGGCTGAATTTATAAACAATTTGAAAGTTGTAACAAACACATAACAATGCTTCAAAAATCAACCAGTCAGTAGTTTGTCAAACCGGCAATAGTTATGAAAACTATTGACTGACCAAATAAAAAATGAACTTGCCAGTAAATAGTTCATCGCCAGGCAGTAGTTCTGAAAACTTGACTGACCGAACAGAAAATGGTTAAAATAGCAAATTTATTGTAGATTTAAATTCAATGTAATTAATATACTTAGGTATACTAATGGTTTATATTTATAGCATATTCGTCTCAAACAAGATCTGATTCTGGTAAGTTGTTTTTGTTTGTTTGATGGTGTTTAACGCCACTTTCAGCAATTTTTCAGCTATATCATGGCGTCCAGTTTTTATTGGGGGAGGAAGCCGGAGTACCCGGAGAAAACCCCCGACCTGCGGTAGGAAAACTGGCAATCCTTGTCAATTAAGATTGGAGTCGAGTACACCCTGCCTGCAGTGAGAATCGAACCCGCAATCTCAGTGTTGACAGACCACGTGATCAATAGTAGACGAACTACCTTGACCACTCGGCCACCGAGGCCCCGATTCTGGTAAGCAATAAATTTCTATAAAATGGAGTTTTTACATTTGATTATCAATTTCAGAATTCATAGATTGCAACAGTTCGCATCAATCATACTCCTCTTCTTTTAATATATGACGTGCATACCTATCACAAGAAACTTCATCAATTCCGACAAGGAGTATTCTCATTACATTTTCAAGGAACTAACATTATATTATCGTTTAGCATTCATAATGTCATTCTCTGTTGTAAACAAAACCTTTTTTGTAACTTATAGAAGTGTTGAACACTTTTAAAATGAAATCTTAAATAAGCTACGTTAATACAAAACGCAACGGGTAGAATAAATGGTGTATTTCACTTTAATAAAGTAATAAAATTAACAATTAACACGTCATTCATGTGTGATTTATAGGGGCTTGTCATAAAATGAGGAGTTGTTAATATGTATACTTTTACCATCACCCTATTTGATTGGCTTTAGATGAATAAATATTCAATAATTCACTTTATTGATGCCATTTTCCTTTCATTACATTTTCATTCGATCTAAAATGATTTTAATAATTTAACAGTATGATTCCATGTCAATAAAGAAGCCCGTTTATAGCAAACGAATTCGCAGTATTAACCTTCTAATATTTTAAACATATTAATACTAAGATCCCCACACATGCGATATTTGGCTCTGTGAATAGATAAGTTGTTTATCGTTTTTGGATTGTTCTCTAATTATTTTAAAACTTTTCTTTTGCCAAAAAGGCAGCTTGTTTCTGTAGGCATAGTTCTGAGTATAAGACTGCTTATATTTTAAACATATTACCAGTAACTACGATTCCCAACACATCGTTTGCTCTGTGAATATGTTAGTTTGTGTATCGTTTCCGGTTTAATCTATAATTATTTTGTGGCTGTCGAAACTGTTGTCTTTTTAAGAAAGAAACGTTGTTTATATTGGTTGGAAATTTCAATATGAGACAATTTACATTAAATTTGTATTTCTCAGTAAAATGTGCACATTTTAATATTAATCTATTACCATGTATATTTATTATGTATACTTATTGATTGGATATGAGAAGATTAGTAAGTTTATTTTTCCAAGGTGCAACTATTGCTCCAAGGCGCAACCAAGGGCATTTGTTGTTTCCAAGGGAAAAATCTACTTTCCATTCTCCGAATATCCAGTCTGTAAGTGTTTTATGATACACCAAGGATAAGAGGCACACAGTGTTGGCAATGATGGCTAACCTGTTAAAATTAAATGTACCGGAAAGATAGTTTAATGGCTGAATTGATATACAATTTGAAAGTTGTAAAAAACCCATAAAAATGCTACAAAAATCATCAAGTCAATCGTTCGTCACCCAGGTAGTAGTTATGAAAACTATTGACTGGACAAATAAAAAATGATCTTGCCAGTCAATAGTTTGTCGCCAGGCAGCAATTCTCAAAAGTTGTCTGGCCGAACAAAAATGGTTAAAATTACGAATTTTTTGTAGATTTCATTTCAATGTTATTAATATACTGAGGTATAATAATGGTTTCTATTTATAGCATATTCGTCTCAAGCAAGATCTTATGGTTCTGGTAAGGAATTATTTCTATAAAATCGAGTTTTTACACTAAATGATCAGCATTCATACATTGCAACTGTTCGCATCAGTCATAACCCCTCTTCTTTTTTAATATTTGACGTGCATAGCGGTCACAAGAAGATTCACCAGTTCCGACAAGTAGTATTTTGATCACATTTACCAGACACTAACATTATAATATCATTTTAATTGATATATCATTCTCTGTTGTAAACAAAACAGTTTTTTGTCTTAAACTAATAAAAGTGCTTAACACTTTTAAGATGATAGCTTAAATAAGATACGTTCATACAAAATGCACCGTGTAGAATAAATGGCGTATTCACTTAAAGAAGTAATAAAATTAACAATTAACACGTCATTCATATATATATATATATATATATATGATATATAACGGGTTTGTAATAAAATGAGCAGATTTTAATAGGTAAACTTTTACCATCACCCTGTTTGATTGGTTTTAGATTATACAATTATCACCCTAGTTGGTGTGTGACCCGGTGATTTCTTTCCCCGAGAAAGTAATGTCACGCGAGGGCTTGCCCCGAGGGTGATAACTGTTATATTATATCGAATATTTAAATGAAAACAATTCAATATTTGCAACATATTTTGGACATTTTAACCACAGGAAAAAATCCAGCCCATACAATGTAGACAGAAACAGGTTAATATATACTTCTGTTTTGTTTGAATGTTTTATCTCGCAAAATCTCACGCGAGGGTGACCTTAGCATGCGTCCCAACGGTTACCGGTTGACCCTGCGTAATGTCACGTGACTGCGTTTAAGCGTATCAAAATAAATATTTCTATATGAGTTTATAATATTCAGTAAGTCACTTTATTGATACCAATTTCCTTTCATTACATTTTCATTATACCCCGGCAAACTTGTTTGGGGTGGGGGTATATAGGAATTACCCTGTCTGTCCCTCTGTCCACATCCCTTCCAAGCGCAACGCCTCCGAAACCGCTTGATGAAATTTAATGAAACTTAGCATAAAGGTAGTACATTGTAATTGGCCTTGCAAGCGAATCAGGGGTGTATCCCTTTGTGGGGGTGCTCACATTCCACACTTGTTTGATCTAAAATTATTTTAATAATCTTACAATAGGATTCCATGTCAATAAAGAAGCCCGTTTATAGCAAACGAATTCGCAGTATTGGCCTGCTTATTTTATAAACATATTAATACTAAGATCCCCACACATACGATATTTTGCTCTGTGAATAGATAAGTTGTTTATCGTTTTTGGATTTTGGATTGGTCTCTAATTATTTTAAAACTTTTCATTTGCTAATAAGGCAGCGTGTTTCTGTAGGCGAGTTCTGAATATAAGACTGCTTATATTTTAAACATATTATCACTAACTACGATTCCCCAAACATCATTTGCTCTGTGAATATATATGTTTGTGTATCGTTTCCGGTTAAATCTATACTTATTTTCAAGCTATCGGAACTGATGTCTCTGTAAGAAAGAAAGCTTGTTTATATGGGTTGGAAATTTCAATATGAGACAGTTTACATTTAATTTGTATTTCTATGTATAATGTGCACATTTTAATATTAATCTATTACCATGTATATTAATATATGTATACTTATTGACTGGAGCTGAGGAGAATAGTAAGTTCATTTTTTCCGAGGTGCAACGTTTGCTCTGAGGCGCAGTAAAAGGCAATAGTTGTATCCAATGGAAAAATCTACTTACTATTCTCCGAAAATCCAGTCTGTAAGTGTTTTATTATACAGAAAGGACAAGAGGCACATTGCTGGCAATGATTGCTAACATATTAAAACTAAATATACCAGAAGGGTAATTTAATAGCTGAAGTTATAACAAGTTGCAACAAACACATAACAATGCTACAAAAATCAACCAGTCAAAAGTTCGCTACCCGGGCAATAGTTATGAAAACTATTGACTGGCCAAATAAAAAATGATCTTGCCAGTAAATTTTTCGTCGGCAGTCAGTTGTTCTGAAGACTTGACTGTCCGAACAGAAAATGGTTAAAGTAGCGAATTTATTGCAGATTTCAATTCAATGCTATTAATTAATATACTGAGGTATTATAATGGTTTCTATTTATAGCATATTCGTCTCAAACAAGATATTATGATTCTGGTAAGTAATAATTTCTATATAAATCGAGTTTTTACATTAAACGATCAATTTCAGCATTCATATATTGCAGCTGTTCGCATCAATCATACTTCTTTTCTTTTAATATATGACGTGCATACCGGTCAATTGAAAATTCACCAGTTCCGACAAGTAGCATTGTCTTCACCTTTACAGGCAACTAACGTTATATTATCGTTTAGTATTGATAATATCATTCTCTGTTGGAAACAACACAGTTTTGTTTTTTAAAAGTGCTTCAAACGTTTAAAATGATAGCTTAAATAAGCTACGTTAATACAAAACGCACAGGGTAGAATAAATGGCGCGTTGCACTTAAATAGAGTAATTAAATTAACAATTAACACGTACGTCATTCATGTGTGATTTATAAGGGGTTTGTCGTAAAATGGGCTATTTATTTTGTTTATTAATGACATATCTGAAAATTTCATATCCCTCACGAGACTTTTTGCTGACGATACATCGTTTGGTTATTCCCATTATGACCCACAACAGATCAAGTATGTCATTGATTATGACTTAAAAGAGTTAGATCTATGGTCCAAAAAATGGCTGATGAGTTTTAATCCAAATAAAACTGAAGTCTTAATGATTTCTAATATAGAACCCCCCAATCTAGAATTCAGTTTGAATGACCAAGATATACCCGTAGTAAATACCCATAAACATCTAGGAATTACTTTCAGTTGTGATGGAAAATGGAATTCGCATCTAGATAACATCTTATCAAGTGCTGCACGTCACCTCAATATTATGAGGAAGTTAAAATTCAAATTAGTAGAAAGACTCTAGAAACTTTATATTTGGTGTATATTAGACCAATTTTAGAATATGCATGTGCAGTTTGGGACAATTGTGGTACAATTTATACAAATATACTAGAAAGAATTCAATTAGAGGCGGCTAGAATTGTCACAGGGTTACCCTTATTTACAAAAACCGAAAGAATTTATTATGAAGTAGGGTAGGAGACTTTAAAAGATAGAAGGAATAGAAGAAAACTTCAAATGTTTTTATACTTTTACGCAGAAGATTGCCCCTCCATACTTATGTGAACTTATTCCCCCCTCAATTCAATGTATAACTGACTATTCTCTAAGAAACGGAGAAGACATTATTGTTCCATTCTATAGATTATCTCTAACTATTGATTCTTTTATTCCCTCTACAATACGTGAATGAAACAAACTAGACTCCTCTATCAGAAATGTAGATTCAGTTTCAAAATTTAAATCGATTCTTAAATGTAACAGTGTTAAAAACAATGTACCTCCTCATTACTATTTTGGCCCAAGAAAGCTAAATATTATACTAACTCAGATGAGATGTAATGCGTCCTTCTTAAACTATGATTTCGTGCACTGTTAACATTATATCAAACCCTTCCTGTAAATGTGGCAACAGCCAAGAAACCCAGCATCATTTTTTCTTTGAATGTACAGAGTATACGGATCTGAGAAGAGACTTATTTACCGGCTTAAACTGGTTACCAAACAATACAGCAGTCAACTCTTATTAAACGGTAGCAATGAACTTTTACATGACGAAAATGAAATGATATTTACTAATGTTTATGAATTTATAAAGAAATCTGAACGATTCCTTGTTGTTTAAAAGATTAACCATATCATCTAGCGACAACAACACACGAAGCGTCATCAATTCTTATACAACTCTTTCATTCCTTATCCTTTTTCCTGTCATTGTTCTGATTATTCTTTCTTTGATTTTGTATAATTGATTTTTTCTTTATTTTTTGTATAATTGAATGTAATTTATGTTATGTCACCATGTCCATATATTACTTGTATCATATTTGAAACGGAGAAAACTTCATAAGTATGTATTATTTGTGTATGATCCTGTTTGTTCTTGTACAAATACAATATGTTTAAACTTTAAACTAAAATGAGCAGATTTTAATATTTAAACTTTTACCATCATCTTATTCGGTTGATTTTAGATGAATAAATTACATTTTCATTTGATCTAAAAATTATGTTAATACAATATGTTTCCATTTCAATAAAAAATCCGTTTATAGCAATCGAATTCACTGGATTGGCCTGCTTATATTTTAAACATATTACTAAGATACTCCCACATGCGATATATTGCTATTTGAATGGATAAGATGTTTATCGTTTTTGGTTTAGTCCATCGTTCTTGGTTTGGTCCATAAATATTTTTCAAACTATTCCTTTGCCATTATGGCAGCTTGATTCTGTAGGCAGAATTTTGAGTATAAGACTGCTTACATTTTAAACATATTACTTTTTAGATGAATAAATTACATTTTCATTTTGATCTAAAAATTATGTTAATAATTTTACAATATGTTTTCATTTCAATAAAAAAGCCAGTTTATTGCAAACGAATTCATAGTATTGGCCTGCTTATATTTTAAACATATTAGTACTAAGATACTAACACATGCGATATATTGCTATTTGAATAGATAAGTTGCTTATCGTTTTTGGTTTAGTCCATCGTTTTTGTTTTGGTCCATAATTATTTTCAAACTATTCCTTTGCCGTTAAGGCGTCTTAATTCTGTAGGCAGAGTTCTGAGAATAAGACTGCTTATATTTTAAACATATTACTGAAATTCACAACACATCATTTGCTTTATGAATATTTAAGTTTGTGTATCGTTTCCCCTTTAATCTATAATTAATTTCAGATGGTCGGAACTGTTGTCATTTCACGAAAGAATGCTTGTTTATATGGGTTGCAAATTTCAATATGAAACAGTTTACATTTAATATGTATTTTTCAGCAAAATGTGCACAATTCAATATTAATCCATTACCATTTATATTAATATGGTTTCTATTTGTAGAATATGGTTTATCTCGAACAAGATCTAATTATTCCGGTAGGTAATAATTTCTATAAAAATGCGTTTTTTAACATTAAATGTTCAATTTCACCATTCATACATTGCAACTGTTCGAATCAATCATACTCTTATTCTCTGTATATATGACGTGCATAACGATCACAAGAAAATTCACCAGTTCCGACAAATAGTTTGTTTTTTTACATTTACATGCAACTAACATAAAAAGTATAGTAATTATATATTGATATTAAATATATCGGTTGTAAAAACCCAGTTTTTTCGTATGACAAATAGAAGTACTTAACACTTTTAGTACAAAACGTTCCGCGTACCATTAATCACGAATGCACCTAGAAAACGGATAACATTTTGTATTCTCATATTTTGAGATTTATAGTGGGTTCGCCATAAAGTTAGCGGATTTTAATATATTAACTTTTACTATCACCCAATGCATTGAGTTTTGGATGATTAATGTTCAGTAGGTCACTTTATTTGACGCGAATTTGTTTCCATTACAAAATATTCAACCCCAAAACATCTTTCATATTTCTCTCCTTTCGCTACTATTTAAACACATTGTTGTTGTTGTTGTGTTTGTAATTTTGTGTAAAAAAAGATATTGAAAAATATTGCAATTCTGATCCAATATCAATACGGAAGCCTATTGCTATCCAGTTTTCCTACCGAAGGTCAGGGGTTCTCTCCGGGTACTCCTGCTTCCTCCCCACATAGCTGAAAACTTGCTTAAAGTGGCGTTAAACATCATACAAACAAACAAAAAAGCCTATTGCTAGCTGTAGAATTCACAGTGTAAGACTGTTAAAGTTTAAACAAATTACTAAAAAGATCCCAACACATCTTTGTGTTTGCTCTTTAAATAGGTAAGTTGTTTATCGATTTTTGTTTGGTTTATACTATTTTAAAACTGTCGAAACTGTTTTCAATTTAGGGAAGTTTACATTTAATTTTGGAGGTTTTAGTTAAGTTTGGCAAATTTTAATTAGGTCCCGGCCACTTTGTGGCGGACGCTCTATAGTGATCAGTCTGTCCGTCTTTGCGTCCGTCCGTCCGGACTAATTGTGTCCGGCTGTAACGTTTTTATATTTTGAGGTAGGCTTTTGATAGTTGGAATGTAGGAAGATAATATCGAGGCGATGTGTCGCATACCGTGGTTGATAACCTTTGACCTTAAGGTCACATTATTGCTTTCTGTATGACAAATTCATGTCCGTAACTTTTTTATCTTTTGAGATAGGCTTTTGATATTTGGAATGTGGGTAGATAATATCAAGGCGATATGTCGCATACCGTGGTTATTGACCTTAAGGACACATTATTGCTTTGTGAATAACAAATTCATGTCCGAGTTGTAACTTTTTTATCTTTTGAGGTAGGCTTTTGATATTTGAAATGTTGGTAGATAATATCAAGGCGATGTGTAGCATACCATGGTTGAGGGCCTACAGAGATGGGTACCATCTCACTGATATCTAGTATCAATTTGTTACTACTGTTTACAGATATTGCGTCCTATATATTTGTAGAATATGTTTCTTCCCATACAAGATCTAGTGATCCTGGTAAGTTTTAATTTCTATTTAAGATATTTTTCACATTAATTTTCAATTTCATTATTTATTTATTGCTATTGCTCACATCAATATTAGTCATCGTGTCTTTTTATATTACGTGCATTCTGGTTAAAAGATAATTCATCAGTTTCGACAAATATTTTTTACCTCGCATTTACTTGCATTACACTATATTATCGTTTTATATTGATAATAACCTTATATGTTGTAACCAAAACAGATTGCTAGTATTAATCATGGAATTGATTGTTTCATGTAATGTTAATAGAGAATGTACCGCGTACCATAAATGACTTAAGCATATACAAAATGGGATAACATTTACAATTATGACGTCATTATGACCCCGCTTCGAAGAAGAGGGTGTATATTTTTTACCCTTGTCCGTCCGTCCGTAACAAAAATTTCCGTCGGAGTTTTCTAAGCAACTATAGCATGTACAAGCCTGATATTTTGTACAATGCTTTAACCTATGGTGCCATATGGTGAATACTTCCTGTTTACCGAATACTTAGATTTTTACACATAGTTGACATACATGCAAAATTTCAGTCGCAGTTTTCTAAGCGACTATTGGTTGCAGAAGCCGGATATTTTGCATATTTCTTTATCCTATAGTACCATATGGTGTATAGCGATTTGATGCTCCCGAGTTATCTACTTCCTGTTTACCGAATACTTAGATTTTTACACATAGTTTAAATACATGGAAAATTTCGTCACAGTTTTCTATGCAGCTATAGGCTGCAGAAGACTGATATTTTGCATATTGCTTTATTCTATAGTACCATATCGTGTATAGCGATGTTATGCTCCATGGTCATCTACTTCATGTTTACTTGCCGATTTTGTTCTTTCATTCATCTGAAGATGACTTCATATCATACAATCTCTTTGATATTAGAAAACACAAACAAGCACAGTCCTTTACTCTGAGCTGTTGTTACATTGTTATTGTCCTATGTCTAAACAGTGATCCCTTTGGTGACTTTCTACATCTCCTTTCATAAATTTGAGGTTGACATTATACATGACACAACAAACATTAAAACTTCCGCTTCACACATGGACTTGCATCTCAAAATCAGCACTGAAGTAGGACTTTTTTCAAAACTCTATGACAAACCGGACGACTAAATTTTCAAGCGTCAACTTTCCCTTCTTGTTCAGAAACATCCCATTAGCTCCAGCATATCAATATACGTTTTTCAACTTATACTTTGTATAGTGAGTTTGTTGGGAATATAACGATTTACATGATGAAGGCGGATATTGCAAAATTACGGTTCTGTGGCTCAAAAGTTAGTTTCCTAATTGACGAAAATTAATGGACGATATCGTGTACTTATAT
Source organism: Limnoperna fortunei (assembly GCA_944474755.1). NCBI lineage: Eukaryota > Metazoa > Mollusca > Bivalvia > Mytilida > Modiolidae > Limnoperna > Limnoperna fortunei. The sequence goes on from OX104115.1 coordinate 35,413,463, forward strand.
ACAAAAAACAATATATGTCTCTCATTTGATTAGCGATGTAGGTTTGTCGTAAAATTTGTCGAGTAGCTTCCTTTACTTGACTTACCCTGGATTAACTACGAACGACTCGAAGTGTGTTTTGCAACAGGCAGAAAACTCGTAATCTTCCGGAGCCCATGAGTTCACTCTCATTTTCTTGATAGCTCGTTCGCTGGCTTTCTGTTTGTGTGCTGTTTTGTTTTTGTTTGTTCTTGTTTGTCCTATAGCTTTGAATAAGTATTCTGGACATTAAAATTTGATTGCATCTTCGATTTTTGTTCACTTATTAGCGAACGTATAGTAAAATTCGGTTGATTTGTGCGTTATAATTAAACCAATGGTTATAGTTAGTCCTGATTACACTTTCCATATTCCCACACAGGTTCTAAAATGCAATTTAAAAAACAAACTTAAAATAATTTAATATCTATGAATTCGAAATATTATAATATTATATGCGAAGGTAAAAAAAATATGTTTTAGCAAATTCCAAGAAACATAGGGTAAAAAGGAATATACGTTTTGGCAAATGTTACTGCATAGAGTAGAAAAAATGGATGCTTTAGGAATATAAATTAATAGGTGTGACAATGTATTACAATGCCTTAAAAATAAACCTGCTATCAACCAGTCAAAGCCCGGGATTTCTAATATAATGTAATTCATATTATGTAAAACAGTAAACAGTAAAAAATTATAAACTACACAGACGTTTCTTATTATAACACTATCAATTCATCTGTAATTTAGAAACTTGGATGTAGATAAAAGATTTAAATATCTCATTAAAAGACAATTTAAGAAGTCCACTAATTCCAAAACATGTTACGAAAAATTTTTAATGAGGTGTTTGTTTGTTTGTTTGATGGTGTTGAACGCCACTTTCAGCAACTTTTCAGCTATATCGTGACGTCCAGTTTTTATTGGGGGAGGAAGCCGGAGTACCCGGAGAAAACCCCCGACCTGCGGTAGGATAACGAGATAAAATAATGAGATAAAAGATAAACGTTTGAATGTATGAGGTGCTTTATGCATGCGTTTCATTAGTTTCATTAAAACACTTACATTAAGTATAAATTGTTTAACAGTTGAATAATGAAATTTTCTTGATCTCTAAATAAACAATGTTTAAGCAAAGGATGGCCAAAATCATGAAATGACTTAATTTTATTAAGTCGCTAATTGCTTGTTTTATGGTTGACGAATCTAGAAAGAGAAAATACATTCCAAAGAACAAAATATTAATTTAAGAAAGATGTTTTCTGAGAACGACACAGTGTAATATCTTATTATAAATTTTTTAACTGAAAATTTTAATTATAAAAAACAAGATTCCCAAATTTGTTTCCTATCTAATCGGTACCTATCAAGACAAAATTTGACTCGACGAGAAAACTAAACAATTGCTAGAATTGACGTAAAAATATTCAAACAAACAAGCAGCTTAAAATAAAATTTAATTGATTTAATTTAAAAGATCGATATATAACTTCTTGTAAGCACTAAGTATTATTGGGATACACATTTTTGTGGTGATAAGACTTTAATCCTTAGCATAGATATTATTTCTTTTAAATTTAATACCATATATACGATTACGTAAGCCACAATGTTTTCTTCAACAATTTAATCATCATTTGAAACATTTCATAAATCTTGTATAATTTGAAATTAATTAAATACATGAAAAGAATAGTTAAAATGCTCAATTATGTCTCAATTGACAGCCGAAAAATCTACGTAATAATTTATTTGCCACTGTGGTCTAACCAATTCTAAACATAGCTAATTATTTATTTACGCTGCAAACTTAGCTCGGTTCTATCGGGCTGAAAGTATGAAACGCATCTTAAACCTTTAAAACTTTAAGCGTTAATATATCTTTATTGTGAATCAATAGTCTTGTTTGTAAGCCCCTAAAACACAAGAATCAGGTTGATTCACCTTACTGTAAAATAGCCCCGTCAAAAACGACGTCACGTTTTGCAAACCCACAGTGTAATAACACCTTTTCTAAGCAAAAAAACCCACCATAACATGAACTATATCGCCGCGTTACAAAAAATCTGTGTATAGTATAAAGGTATATAGGTGTGCAAAATTGACAAGTTGCAAAGCTATTTTCTACTTATTCAGACTTTATTGTCTTAGATTTAATTACATCTCAATCTTGTCTATGATCAAAATTTGTACAGGTTTTATTAACATTATTTTGTTTTTATTATTACAACTAACCTAATTTAGAACTATAGCAGTAATGTAATTTAGTAGTTATCATTAAAATAATAAAAGATCTTTGTATGTCTAAGTTTGTTGTCTCGTGGAACATCAGTAGAATATACAGTCCTACAAATTGATAACGGTAAAAACTTTTCATAACGTGAATCATAACATACAATCATATAAAGAATAAAAATAAATGATTTTATACTATATAGCGATTTTTGTAAATGGGTGATTCTGCTTAAGGTGGTTGCGATTTTACAGAAAGTGGGGGTCTTATTGACGGGTGCTATTTGACTTGAATCATGTGTACATTAGATTGTATTATAAAAGAACTCCAAAAGAAACTATGCTTGAATCCAGATACTCCTGACGGATAAGAGTTAAACATGATAAATGACACCCGTGGTGTTTATTTATAAATGGTGGGATGTTAAGTCTATTTCGGAACTGTTGAGCATATTGATGTGAACACTTTATAAATGAAGCTGTGTGACTAGCATTGCTAACTCCTAATAGAGTCTGTTTGAAAATGTCTGTTAATTCTCTAATTAAATAAGAGCAAAAATTTGACAGTAGTCGAATGTGGTATCTTCCGCAAGCATATAGCATGTTACCTCTTGTTCTATTTTTTTTAAAATTGTAGCCATTTAAAAATCGACAAATATTGCAATATATTTTCCTTGTGATCTCTGATGACATAGTCTTTAGACTTTTAAAACACTAGTCAATTTGACCGCTTTAACTGGACAGAATGTTTCCAAATCTATACATATTTTCCAATTCTCCGTTTTTGTCAAATTGACAAAAGCGATCCAAATATCTGCTTTCAATTATCTCGTTACACATTCAAACTCTGACTCATGTTGTTTGTAATTATACCTTTTGTCAAATGGATTAAAACTTTATATATCGATATGAAAACCTGTATAACAAATAACGGTTGAATTTCTGCACAATATGCATAAAGAAAGGGATTAAACAAGGATGCCCATGCGCATCTCTTATTTTCGTCATAGCCATAGAAATAATGGCCTGTAGATTAAGAAGCAATAATGATATAAAAGGTATAAAAATTAAAATAAACGATAAAACCATTTGGTTAAATTTCACAAGTAGCGGATGACTCAACTCTTTTCCTAAAAGCAAAAAAGAAGATATCGAAAACGCTCTAAATGAAATTGAAATTATTTGGAATTTTTCTGGATTAAAATTAAGTACAAACAAGACAGAAAGATTGTGGATAGAGAAACAAAAACATTACAGGGATAAAGCAGGTAAAATAAAATGTACGGATAAACCTGTCAAAGTCCTAGGTTTATGTGGGAATAAATAAAATTGAATGTTGTAATGTAAAATGGGATTCAAAAATAAAAAAAAAAAAAACAATAAAAATGATGAAATCTTGGGAACAAAGAAACTTAACAATATAAGGGAAGATACTCAGTGATGTCTCCCAAACGAAATTTGGATATTTATTGTTTTTGTTGCGTTTCTTCTTCTTCTTATTTTTTTTTCTTCTTTCCAAACTTGTCCCAGTATATTTCTCGGAAACGCCTCAACGGATTAGTACGAAACTTTGTATGATGGTAGATAGGTTATTGAAGGTGTGCACAAGCTATTCGGAAATTTCAAGATAGCCGCCCTCACATCAGGGTACCGAAAAATTATCTCTGGAACTGCTGGACGGATTTCTACGAAATTTGCACGAATTTTGACAAAATCAGAGTGGTCTTGATAGGTGAAAAAAAATTTTCAAGATGGCCTCGTTTTTAAAATGGCCGCCACCGATTGGAAAAATTTAAACAAGTTAACCGATTTGCACGAAACTTGGTATATATATATATATATATATAGAATAGCATAAGGCGACAACAAATCTATCCAAAAAATGTCAAGTTGACCGATATTTTCAAAATGGTCGCCACCGAAAATTGGTAAAATTGGAAAAGTTAACCGATTTGCACGAAACTTAGTATATATATATCTAAAGAGTCTACCAACCAGCAAGCTTATTAAGTATCGGATCGACAAACCTGACGATACAGCACAAACAAAAAATAATATACAAGTCTAGAAGATTATGCAACGATACAAATGACGGTGTTTCTTGTCAAACATTGAGACAAAGACTGACCAACGAATGGCCATAGTCATTGAATGTCAATATAAATTAATGACGTAAACAGGTCATAACATATTGATCTTAAACTTTTTCATTTCCAACATAACCCAAAATAGTTGCTTCCCAAGTCCGCCAGCCGCGGACGTGCCATGCTGTTACTTGGCTTTGCTCAAATATTCCAACAAAATGTAATCAAAGTTATCAAGGTGCCAAATTCATTACGCCAGACGCGCGTTTCGTCTACTTAAGACTCATCAGTGGCGTTTTACTCTGAATGTTTAAGATATTTTTCATTGGGAGTTGGAATAATAATTTTTTCCCTTGGGAGATGGAATAATATAAGTCCACTGGGGTCGTGTAAATACACAACACAGGCAGTTCAAAATATTATATAAAGAGTCTAAAGAAAGCTACTAGACCAGTACACTTATTTAGTATCGGATCGACAAACATGACGATACAGCATAAACAAAAAATAATAATATACAAGCCTAGAAGAATATGCAACGATACAAATGACGTCATGTTTGTCGATCCGATACTAAATACCTGTACTGGTTTAGCAGCTTTCTTTAGACTCTTTATATATACACATATATATATATATTCTCGTTTAATTAGTTTTGGATTAGTCAGATGCAGTCGGATACAATTACAAATAACAAAACATAGTTGTCTAATGAAAATAATTATAACATCATTACTATATACAAAAATATATAAGGAACACAATATTTCGCTCTACTAATGAGCTCCATCAGGCGTTGACTGAATGAACTATTCAAATAATAGAAAATATTTGTGTTCACTTTATACAACAAATGTTCTGATGTTGAAGGACCCAAAATATTTGTAATGTTCATATTACTGTGGGACAATAAATATTTTTGTATTCTACCTTTGGAATATGATCGTTTAATCCATCAGGTTCTAGAGTTTTTAATTGATGTATTCAACATGTTTTTCGAAGTCTTCTGGTTGATGTATTCCACTTTGGGTTTTGTACAATAATTTGGAATTTTACAGTATCAAAAGAATGGCCTGTAGTTTAAGGTGGCGAGTTAATGGACAATTTTTGTCTTTCGTGAAAAAGGAGCATACTGAAATTTGTCTCTGTTTCTCCAACATTATGGATGTTACAAGTTTCACACGTCAGTATGTAAATACAATTTCTGGATTTACAGGCATGACAGGACCAATAGGAGTATATTACAAAGCTTTCTTTGGCTGTTGTGCTTCTAAAGGTGCTAACAAAGTTTGCTGATTTACATCATTTGCATTTCCGGCGATTGCATAAATTGTATCCACCAGGTTTTGAAGGAGGGTTCGTTTTGACTAGCATTTACCATGATATATTTTAGTCTCTATGGTGGACAGTATGCCATTATAGTTGGTTGAGAGAAAAGTTGACTAAAATTTTGATCATTTTCGATTAGTTACGAATGTTTCCTTACACCCTTGCAACATTTGAAATATGTTTTAAGTCAGGGTGGTATGTGACGACTAATGGTATTCAGCAACGAATCTCTGAAAACGGTGTGAGCATTTCCAAATGCCTCCGCGATGTTTTTGTTTTTGTAGCCTCTTTTGAGTAGGTGTCTGCGGAGCTCATTTAAACGATGGTTTTGGATATTTTCTGTTGAGCAAATTCTTTTGATACGTATGGCTTGACTGTAAATTTAAATATGAACAAGATATGATTACACAGCGCGTGAGTGTAATGCATGTTGCCTAATAAAAGTATATATGTAATCTAAAAATAGCAACAAGTATCTCGTTTAATACGTCGTTTTCAAGATACGATCACCCTCGTTAAAGGAGGTAGAAATCTTAATACTGATCACGTGACGTCAAAAAATTAGGGCACTTTTAGTTTAACACTTGATACGAAATGGTACGGCATAAGAAAGGCGATGCAGAACGAAACCTGTGTTGTGTTTGCCGGGAGTGCAAAGCCAACGCATACAATTTATGGAAAGGGGTCAAGTTTTATTCCGTTTTATGACGTTCACACGATGTCAAACGACGGTACGTTGAGGAAAGTGCCCTAAATCAAATCTCTTGATACCATTAATCAAATGATAAGATACATCTAACTACCTACCTGAAAACGACGTTGGTTCAGTGATATAGTCATTGTCCAAATTTACTCTTTTTAAATTTTATACATGATTTAAATTCTATGGTTTTTCTGTTCGCAAAATTTGCCATAACGTTTTGAAATTTTAATGATAATAGCTCTACAACATCTAATTATTTGGATTTTAAATATGTTTTCGGTTTGAACACCACTCTTGAGTCTTAATAAGACAAAGAAGTACGCGTCTGGTGTAGTTAATGTTATAACCTTGGTATTTTTATTACATTTTATTTCATAAGAACCGAATTCGCTTTCGTTCATCCCATAAAGAATTTTCACACAAAAAGGAAAACTAAATACCACATCGAGTGGGATATTGAAGCGATGCCTAGCTAGAGGAGGAAAACACTGTAATATTGAGTACATTGACCCTACTAACATGAAGAAAAAGGGCTGCTGCTAAGCGAGAGATGCGCACATATAAACATAATATAATATTAATAAATAATAAATTTAATAACATTATATTTTTTCTATTTAATCACATAAATATGTTATAAATAGATAATGACATTTCTAATTCCATATCTGTTCTTGTATCTTCATTCGACCTATATCTGCTCTCGGCTGGAGACTCAGGGCAGATATAGGAGTCTCGGGAAGATATAATAGACTTATTAGACACTTATGAAGTCAATAAAACAAAAGTAAATCACTGTTGACATTCACTCGATACATTCTTACTAACTATTGCATGAACTTTCTGTAGTGTCCAGTCTTTTTTGCGCAATAGCCTTTTGAGTATTTCCTTTGATTTGCTCTTCTCATGAACTTTCTGTAGTGTCCAGTCTTTTTTGCGCATTAGCCTTTAAGTATTTCCTTTGATTTGCTCTTCTCAAAAACTAGATATTTTATTACACCGTTTACTGTTTTTAGCAAACTCGCAATACACGATAATTTCGTATGGTCGGCGATACAATTGTCAACTTCTTCCTTAATTTTTGTAATAGATGTCTCAAGTTTGCACCGTTTTTAAATGATAACTTTACTACACATTAATATACTTTAATCTCCATATGATTATTTTACCGTTGTAAACATTAATCAATGTCTTTTTTCTAGATATACTGCTAACTACTACTCAAGAATATCCAGAGGGTAAGTCGTCATCATACTGAAATATGTGTTTATCTTTTTATGTGTGGCACTAAATATTATAATGTCTTTGTAATGATATGCAAACACATTTACCGACGTAAACAAATGTTGTTTTCAAATATGAATAATCAATTTGATTAAGAATATAATGTGAGCTTAATTTTCATGCTATATTTTACACTGCTCAATAGGTTCCGCATGCAGTAAATGTCTTATGCACATATAAAAAGATATAGCACATATAATCATCACTCATTAATTGTGATTTATATTGTATTTGTAAATAAATTCAGATAACCACAATTTGTTCTACTTTTTCCTGTCATTTCATTACTATTCTGTCTGTTTTGTTGGGATTTCAAATAAACATAGTAACACAAACAAATAGGTAAACTTTTTTTATTAAAAAACTGGCTATATTTATAATTGTTTTAAACCTCACAAATGTTCAGTTAAAACAAGCGATTTTTAGGATGGCGTACCTCAAATATTAGGAAGCTTAAATATAATGATGGACAAATTTATTTTAAATTTCAATATCCCTCCATTACCATTGTTAACATTCTTCTATGTATTTTTCTCTTTTTATAGATGATGAATTACTTTCATCTGGTAAGTTGTTATCCTACCGACTTTTGTTTCTATTATATTCCCTATTTTCAATAGTTATTTTTATATTATCGTTATTTTGGCATGCAATATAAATTAATAATGCAAGAAACTAAAGTTTAAACGTATACTTCATCAAAGTGGTTAAAAAATCTGCTTTGATTGTCTTGTTATATATTCTGTAAATTGCTATCTGTGTGTAATATTTCCTTTCGATTTTTTTAAGGAAATTATCAATGTGTAAACTCCGGCGACTCACTTATAAAGTAAATAAAATGAAGAGTTTACACCGTGATACTTTCCTAAAGCATAAAACAGTCATAGAAAGTTATTTAGACCTCCAAATGTACTAAGTACATAGTACAAAATGAATCTCGGTTCTTAAGACATTAATAACACAAAAGAGCGAAATGAAACCTTTTTATATTGTTATCAATCTGCGTCCGTCGGCGTCGTCGTCGTCGTCGTTGTCGTCGTCGTCGGCGTCTGTAAACTTTTTACATTTTAATCTTCTTCTCTGAAACCACTTGGCCAATTGAAACCAAACTTGGCCATAATTTTTATTAGATCAAGCTTTACAAAGTTTTTGTTTTTTATTTGGATTGGAAAACCAATATGGTGACACTGCAAGACTTAGTTTAACATAGGACCCTATGGGAAAAAAGTTTAAAACGGCTTTTCTCTGAAACCGTTTTACCAATCAAACCAAAACTTACTAGCAATATTGTTTGGATGGTCCTTTATAAAGTTTATGTTTTCTATGCCAACTTGAAATTCAAAATGGCCGCCACCGCAGGAATTAGTTTGACATAGGACCCTATGGGACAAAGTTTTAAAAGACTTCTCCTCTGAAACCGGTTAACCAATGGAAACAAAAACTTACTAGCAATATTGTTTGGATGGTCCTCAATAAAGTTTTTTTATGACAACTGGAATTTCAAAATGGCCGCCAACACAAGACTTAGTTTAACATCGTCCCCTATGGGGAAAAAGTTTAAAATGCTTCTTCTCTGAAACCAGTTTAACCAATGGAAACAAAACTTACTAGCAATATTGTTTGAATGGTTCTTTATAAAGAATATGTTTTTTATGCCAATCAAAATACCCGCCACCGCAGGACTTGGTTTAACATTGGACCCTGTGGGAAAAAGTTTATAAAGGCTTCTTCTCTGAAACTGATTAACCAATGGAAACAAAACTTTTATTTTAGATGGTTCTTTATAAAGTTTGTGCTTTTTTATGCCAATAGGAAAATCAAAACGGCCACCACAGCATTACATAGAATAACAGTGGACCCTATGAGAAAATGTTTTACAAGATTTCTTCTCTTGAAGTGATTAACCAATGGAAACAAAACTTACTGACAATATTGTTTGGATGGTCTTCCTTATTAAAGTTTATGTTTTTATTGCCAATTGGAAATTCTAAATGGCCACCACCGCATGACGTAGTATAACATACGACACTATGGGCAAATTAAAAAACAATTCTTCTCTATAAAACCAGTTAAGCGATGAAGACAAAACTTTCTAGCAGTATTGTTTTGATGGTCCTCTTTAAAGTTATTGAAAATTACAGGACTTAGTTTAACATCAGGGAAATGCCATCTTCATTGCCTATAAAATCAGGTGAGCGGTTTCTGGTCGGATTCATTTACACATTTGTAACAAAAGCATCTTGTCAGCAACAGTGCACACAGAGTTGCTATGATAGACAAGGATGTGTTGGTTTTAGGGGGGCCTGTGTGAAGAAGTCGCCTTATTATGGTCCCGTCTCGCCCTTGTTTTTATATATTATACGTTGTGTGAAATCTAAATCGATGCTAATGAAAATCATTGCGACAGACGGAATACATTGTTCCCTCTACTGTACGATACACAAGGCGGGGCTATTTTATTAACATTGGACAATACAAGTACTCCGCTAAGAGAATTGATATAAATACATTACAGGGTGAATAGAATCATAATGACATTGGGTGCAGTCCTAAAATATTATGTTAGGTAACTTGTATGATTCTGACTGCTTTGCGTTAACTTATAGTATAGATTTGACTGATTTGAGCAAAGATTTTATCTATATTGTTATTATTGTGTACAAATTCCCTTTTGGACACAATTGTAAATATATGTTTAAAGCAATATATAAATATGCAAAAAATGTTTGGCCGAAATTAATTATTATAATTTTGAAAAAAAAATTCTCGTACAATGTCAAAATATGTCATAATCTATCAACTAATAGTGTACTAGAATAAAGTACTTATTATCGGTTTTACTAAGGACACGGGTTCAAAGAAACTGTATGGGAACTATATGGAAAAAGAATAAGCCAATTGTGTGTATAGTTGTGTTTTACATATTTTTGTCATGATTTCTGTTCACATTTATATTTTGTTTTCTGTCCTTGTTATAGGAAGCGAACACCTTCGACATGCAGGTAAGTTATAATATACTGAAATATAGTTTGTTTTTATATATATTTAGAAGTACTTTATATTCTTTTATAATTATATTTCTATACATCTGTTGTAGATAAATACCTTGTGCACCTATAACTCATAATCATATTGATAAAAATAATTGTGTTATTGATTGTTATGTTGCTTAAAAATTACCGCTTGTGGGTGAATGTCTCGTGATAATACAGAAAAGGATGACATTTATAGTCTTAACATAAATATTTTGTTCAGAATTAAATGAGGAAATTTTAAATGCATTTAAGATACTTTACTGCATTGATTTGTTTTTAAGCAACAAAAAACCGAAAACATCGCTTTGATATCAGAGTGTTGCCATCCGAAAATTATAAGCTTAATGACTGGTTTTGACAATGTCTTTTTCCTGTTATGCGCACTGTGTTTATTGTGTACCGTTTTTATTTTGGTATAAAGTTGTTTTATATCGTGTGATTTAATCTTAAGTTCTATCATTATATGCTATATAAATAAATTTTGCGAGAATACTGACTTTTGATTGGCTGGAAAATATTTTCTATCAGAGGATGGAAAACAAATTTGATCGTCATGGAGACACGCGCCATTTTACGTCATATATTACTCCACGGGAAACTAACAGTTTTTGTGTTGATCTCTTTTTTCAAAAATGTCCAGTTACAAAAATAAAATTGGTGAGTTTATTCTATTGATTGAATTTATTTATAAGTATTAACTACAAAAAACATTTTCTCCATCGAGGGATAACAATATTTCCGTTTTGCACATTGTATAATCCGCGTAGCGGATACAATATTAATGTACAATATCAATTTTAATTTTCATGCAGGTTTCATTTAATGATTAACTACAAAAAATATTTTCTCCATCGAGGGATAACACAATTTTCGTTTTGCACATTGTATATGTGCACAACGGAAATTTTGTTATCCCCCAATTGAGAAAATATTGTTTGTAGTAAATCCTTAAATAAAACGTGCATGAAAATTAAAAGTGATATTGTACATTTATACAGAAATACTACATTCACTTAATGGCTTATACACACACGGAAATTTAAACATTTAAATAAACAATACACACAAACTGTACAGATACATTGTTTTAGTCTAAGAAAGAAATGTTCATGTCTTGCATTTCTAATATAGATAATTAATACTTTCTAAAAATAAGTTAGCGTTGTATTTTTAGCTCCTTGTAGGAGATATTTGGCTCAAAACTTGAAAATTATTAGAACTAGAAAAAGTAAGCATTGCCTTATTGTTCTGCTATATGAAAGCTAAAAAATGGCTTTAAAGTCAAGATTGTCTGATTAACAGTTTAAGTGTTATTCCCCTTGAACTGTTTTTGAATCGGTTTTAATTGATTTTTAAAAATCTTCTCCTCTGAAACCACTGAAGTACTGCTTTGAAACATTGTACACATCATCCGTCAAATGTCCTCTACCAGGTGTGCACAAACCATGGCCACAGATTAACCAACATGGACGCATGGGCTAAAAATAGAACGGGGGAGGGGTCAAAATACAGTTTTTGGCTTTAGTTCAAAAAGTATAACAGATACAGGAAAACCGAAGAGACATGCCTTCATCAGTATCGAACGGTCTACGAAACACTCCATTGTGTCGAAGTTGTATGATGACTCCTTGTAGCAGTTAATCGAAATTGATGATTTTTGCCATTTTTGCCTCAATGTCTTTAAAATCATTAAAACTAGAGAAAAGGTGAGCATTACTTAATTGTTCTGCTCTATAACAGCTACAATAATGACCTTAGGATCAACATTGTCTGATGAACCGTTTAGGAATTATTCTCCTTGAACATTTTTTTAAATGAATTTTAACCACTGAAAGGACTGCTTTGAAATATTGCACACATCATCTTTAAGATGTCCTCTACCAAAATTGTGCAAATCATGACAGCTGAATACATTCATAGCTACGTTAGCTTAAAATAGAAAATGGGAGAGTGGGGGGCAAGATAGGTTTTGGCTGATAGTTAAACAATATAACAGCTACAGAAAATTTGAAGTCAACCTCTCTCCTAAGCATCACAAGCTCATCTTTATATGAGTTATTTCCCTAAGAAGGTCACAATTAATAATTTTTGCAGAAGTGTTTGGCAATTCCTTATAGATTAGAAAAGCTGGATAAAAAAGGGTTGCTTAGTTTCAGGCTGAGGTAAGCAATACAGGCTCCTGAGAGTCTCTAGTTTGTCTATCGAAAAAATGTTTTTTGAAAGGAAAAACTTGAATAATAGACATGTTAGCAATTTCTGAATTGCACACTTTAATCAACGTCTGTTCATAACACATCATGACACATATCATACCAATGTACAGATGTACTCGAGTACTATCTTACAATGCAAAAAAAGTCTTTAACTTTATTTAGCATATAACGGATATAACTGCTTCTACTATTGTTTATAATCATCTTGTCTTTTTCTCTTCAAAGGAATCAAATACATTCGATATTTAGGTAAGTCGTTATCATGCTGGGATATAGCTTGTTTCTACATATATTTAGCAGTTATTTATATCATAATGGTTATATTGATATACTACAACCTATCCTGTTATAAACAAAAAACTTGTGGCAAATATGGCTAATAAATCAATAGTTTGGAATTGGACGTATGTTATGTTTATATCGCGTAACAATATACGAACGTTGTATGCATCTTGCAACGATAAAATGCATTTTAAAACAGCAAAAATTAATAACAATTTTAGATTTCTGAATTACGTTTTACAGTGATTTATTCATAACATAACGACAATGTCAAATGTCGTACAAATGCAGTATTCGAGAACGTTTGACGAACCTGAACAACATTCTAATTACCGTTTGCACTGAGGACATAGGATTAGAAAATATCTGAATAGACACATGAATTCTCCATGTATAACTTTGATGTAAAAATGTAATGATTGGTATACGCACTTTTCATATTCATATGTTTTCTTCTCTCGTCACAGTAAATCAATCCCGTGAAGATTTGGGTAAGTCATCACCATCCTTCTGAATAAACGTTTGTTTGTATATATTAAACAACCTTTTGCACGTGCGACTCATAAAACAAATATGTGCCAGATTATCATACCACATTTTACGTTGCTCAAAAAACTACATGCAATAAATTATACTTATGCACATAAAAGAGAAGAAAACGGTTACAATCATCGCGTCATTATTTATTGTTTTCGTCAGAAGACATGGAACATTTCATTGACTAAAATACTAAGATCACCGAATTGTATTTACTTTTCTATGAAATAAACAACACTGAAAAAAAACAAATTGACACATCGACACCAATCAACATAGTAATTACTCTTTGCTCTGATAACAAGGGCAAACAATAATTATTAATATATTTAAAGACAAAACATTTATTGAATGTAACGATTGTTGTTATCAGTGTATATTTATCTGTGTAGTCTTCTCTTTTCATAGCTAGCGAATACATTCGATACTTCGGTAAGTTCTCTCTATACAGAAATATATACTCTTAACAAAAGGAACGCAAAGTTGTTTTCTACATATTTTAATCAAAATTTTACAATCCCACAGACGATATTGACTTAAGATGTTTGTTATTTGCAATGTAACATTAATTGCCTGTACACAGAACAAATCACAGTTACAACTTACATCCTGTCAACGGCAAGCTAGTAACGTGTGCGGCCACCTCGGGAAGCCAGCACTGCTCTGGATCTCGTCAGCATGGACTCTATAAAAACACGAACGTTATTGGGAGGTATTCTTCGCCATTTTCTTTCAACATCTGTCTTTTTTTCTCCAAAAATACCATATATCAAATACTTAACGTAATTCGGAAAAAAGCATGATAAAGAATTACTTTATTTTGACACAGAAATATAAAGATTGCTGATTTTAAAAAATTCAACACAATCTTGAACATTCATAATTCATGTAAACTTTAAAATTGTAATGCAATTTTTTTTCTGACATTCCGTTACTCTTCTGTCTGTAGCATTTATTTTTTCATAGCAGGTGATTAAAAATATTTCTAAAATTTAATTTCCACATACCCTATCATAACTCAAAATCGTTTAGTATATTAAAAAGACATGCAGAAAATTCGAAGTTTTGGTGGTTTACTCGATAGGAAGTTATGATCTTCATAATGGTGACTCAGTATAGATTTAATTACGTCATGATGACTCAAAACGTAACTAACGTTGTATTCATCATGTAACGCTTAAATGCATTTTCGAAAAACGTGAAATAAAAATAGTTTAACAGATTTGAGAGTCGAATATTCAAAACATAACGTCAGTCAGATATGGACAGCAAGAACATACTTTACGATTGTTTTGCCTTTTCTCTTTTGGTATATATATTTTTTCAATAACTCAAGTGTTTTTTGGTGAGCGATATATTAATGTGCTACAGATTATGTGTTCAATTATATTAAATGTTTTATTTTACTGATCTTCAAAACTACCGCATTCAATAAATGGCCTATACACACACCGAAAGTATCAAAAAGCAGTATCGGTACACTGTCAGGAATATAAAGTGTATTTGTTCGAGCTTAGAAACAGACAGAATTGTGATTATCCACCGGGCATTGTTGCTGCAGGTTAAAACGCATAATATACGAACATTGTATTTATCATGTAACGATAAAATCTACATTAAACATAAAAGAACTAAAATGATATTTTTAAATGATTTGATTTCCAAATTAAATTTTAAGGCATACCTGGTTATAACATGACGACATATTATTTAGTGTTCTATTCGACAAGATCTTGTAAACGAAACGAAATTTTTATTACTATTTGCACTGAAAATAATATTGGAATGAGACAGAAAGCGAATGCAAACCGATATTACCGGACAAGTATTGGTATAACTTTATTTTTATAACGCCTTGAGAACTGTTTGTCTGACATAAGTTCTTGGATGAGTGCCAACTTACTAAAGCTGAATCAAGACAAAACAGAGCTAATTATTTTTTCACCGAAGAATCAAGTGAACCGGTTCTCAAACGTACAACTAACATTCGATGGAACTGTAGTGACGGATGTTTCTTGTGTTAAGAATTTGGGATGTTACTTCGACAACACACTTAGTATGGACGATCAAGCCAGTGCAATAACGAAATCGTGTTTTCATCAAATTCGAAACATTGGCCGAATTCGATCATTTATCACCAACGACGCTTGTAAGACACTAGTCAGCTCGTTAGTTACATCCAGATTAGACTATGCTAATGCTCTGTTGTATGGTACAAATAGCCGTGTTATGACAAAACTGCAACGTGTCCAAAATGCTGCTGCAAGATTAATTACGAGAACTAAAAAGCATGAATCAATAACACCAATTCTCATGTCTTTGCACTGGCTTCCGATGAAATATCGTTGCGAGTATAAACTCCTAATGTACGTTTTCAAGGCTATCAATGGTGATGCTCCTACATACTTGCAAGAGTTAGTGAACATGTATAGACCAGGTAGAACGTTACGATCAGAAAACAGCATGTTATTGCAAGTTCCAAGGAATGTCCGGACGAAAACATATGGGAACCGGCGATTTGACTGTGCTGCGCCTTTTCTTTGGAACAACTTACCAATGACATTGCGGAAATTATTATCTTTAGACGCGATTAAAAGGGATCTGAAAACACATTTGTTCAGGAAAGCTTATTGTGATATTTAAACTATGTGTGATCTGTTTTTTACTGGTTTTTTTTTTTGTTTTTTTTTTAGATGCTTTCTATTTGTGATAGTTTGGGTTAACTGTGGTCTCATATTTACTTTTATGTAGATTTATTTTTAAGCTTTTATATCTTTATAACTATAATTGTCTTATAAGGTTTTTTTTGTTCTAGTTTTGTTTTTATTTATTATTATTTTTTTTATTTTGTATATCTCAATTTCAAAATAGTATTCAAGTTACGATAAATTGTAATTTTTACTTGTTTTAAACATAAAATATATCTATATAAATTTTTTGCATTTTAATTTTTAATTGGTGCTTTAATTTTTGTTAAAATTGCATTATACCGGTATTGTTTTTAAATACTTTGTTCCCCTTTCAACATTGTTATAACTATTGTATGTGTGTTGTATAGTGTATGTTGTAAAGCGCTTAGGGT
Source organism: Limnoperna fortunei (assembly GCA_944474755.1). Classification (NCBI taxonomy): domain Eukaryota; kingdom Metazoa; phylum Mollusca; class Bivalvia; order Mytilida; family Modiolidae; genus Limnoperna; species Limnoperna fortunei. Next base: position 35,430,262 of record OX104115.1, read on the forward strand.
AGTTCTGTTTAACTATATTTGCGCTATATAAATATGTATAATAATAATAATAATATAATAATAATTTTTACAGAGATATTCATATATGTCTTCCTCTCTTTTCATAGGAAGCGAATACTGTCGACATGTAGGTAAGTCGTCATCCTACTTTTATATACTCTAAATTGTCGTAATTTACTCGCAAGTATTAGTACAGCACTTGAAACTTGAACACTTTTAGCAATCGGTCAGCGTTCCAAAATCCGTTAATAATCAGTTATCAATCAGTCAGATCAGTCAAACATTTCCTAATTCGTCATATCGTTCCTAAGCCGTCGATCTGTCAATTTACGACTTTGGAACGATTTTGACTGATCTGACGGATTGATTTGGACTGATCGCACTAATCAGTCAATATAACTTACGGTCAGTGAAATTAGAGAAATGCCAACTGTTATTTCCTCACTTCTGGCTTGTCTTACCTTCACATAAGGCATAAAATAGTCCAAAGAAATAAATGATATAAATTGAAATACCCCAATCTATATTTAATGCTTCTGTGAAGAAATATAAACATCACCTAGTGTCAGTTTGTTAAAAAAAACTCTTTTTTAATATTAATTAAAAAACACACAAAATGAGTTCAAAAAATATTTTACATCGCGTATTTGTCTTTGAAATTTATAAAGCGGAAAAAGTGCGAATGAAGAAAAAGGCGAAGTCCTAATCATACAAATTTGTTTTTTTCTTCGCGCTTTCGCGTTAACATTATTTGTATGTATGTTTGTTTAACACATTTTCAAAAATTATATTACTCTATATAATGTAATGTTGAGTGAAAAAGAGCTGCAGTACCAAGTAAAACCGCCGACCTTCGACAGAAAAACTGGTACTCTTTGCAAATTAAGGAATGATCGATGTAAGGTAAAACGGACGATCTCCGCGATCAATAGTAGACTACTTCTGACTTTACCACCGAGAGTGAGTTTTTTTTTAAACGCTTCAAAAGATCATTTTTCGTGGTTTGATCAACGTTTTCTTTCTGTGGCACAATTCCGGCGTACAATACTGAATAAGATTAACGACTACAGCGAAAGCATCTTGTATATATCATATTCACTATTTCATTGAGTCACATTAATTTACAAGAATTAAATCTCAAAGAATAAACAAATAAACATGCATGTATATAGATACTTCTGAGTTAAAGTTGCGAACATTTAAGCGTAAGATGAAAATCGAGTCTGCTTCTCTCGCATTTTTGCCGTCACAGTTTCGAGTTTTCGTTGATAAAATATCAAAGGCTAAGTTCTTTTAATTATTTAAACGCTTATTGTGTTCAGTAATATTTAAAACGGATTGTAAGATATTCCACGAACAGAGTTTTTAAAACATCGGCAGATTTTTTCAAAGATTAGTTTTGTACTTTTCCTTTTGTTTGCTCAAAAAGAAATAAATAGTTGGTAGTTGGCTTCGATGGGAAATAATATTTTAATTAGTGTGAGGTTTATATTACGATGTCTGTTATAGGCGTTCGATATTTTAATGATAAATAAGTATACATGTTTTCCTTAAAAATCGGGATTACTTGAAGTAGGTTACTAAGGATCACAGAGCTGCCCAGCCCGTTCTCAGGTGGCGGCACTGGATGCACCTCTTTAGGTCATCATACGGAAAAGCCTGGCCGCGGACCATAGTGGGTGACGTGTTTAGAGAGTGACACGCTCCATGCACGATACGGATCGCTTTATTTGTAGATTTCGAAAAAGAACAGGCTCAAAAAGGCAAATTTTCCGCACCTACCTATACCCTATATTTTTCCAGTTGCATTCAAAATGTTTGCCCTTTGGTCTATCTTTTCTTAATTGATTGTTTTGAAACTTTATTTTGTCATGAATAATGCTTAAATACTGCTCACTGGAAGCAAAGCGAACATCCAATCAATCATTTAATGAATAAGTTTTTATTAAAACTGAAGGACGCTCCCTTAACGGGAAAGTTTTGAAAGGTTCTTGATATGACTGTCATGACAATGTTCAAACAGATTTTATAAACCTAAATGATTAATGAAGTTTTAATGAAGTTTTGTTCCAAACATGACTGTTTCGTACATTAAAACGGTAGGTAAATCATGGTTTAAAGGGACATAACTCCTAGAATACTTCGGTCCATATGTAACAAAAATGCGTCTTAATAAAGGAAATATTTTCCCCTTAATATCTATCTTTACGGTTTTAAAGGAGTAGCGCTAACAACAAAACATGAAAATCAAGAATTTGACATTGACCGTTGTTTCAGGGTCACAGAACATATGGGTTTACGATCAAGTTCCCTTGATTCTTGAGATTTATTTGCATAACACGTATAATTTTCTTTAATGTGAGATAACTCTCATAAGATGTCAGATCCCGTTAATATAGACAGCAAAATGTTGGGTAAGGATATCTAACACTTGTATGTAATGGTTTCGAGTCGATATCTTTTATGGTTTAGGAGTTACGCTAACAGAATTTTTAGTTTTAGTCTTTTCAATAATAGGACATCACATGTTTTTTATCGTAAGGGAATTCAAACATTCTAAACATTAAAATTTGACAGGAAATAACTTTACAAAATATTTTTTATTGTTTTGTATTCTTTGTTTAAGATTTGCACGTCTTAAATAAGTCGTAATTATGAATAGAACATTTTAGGAAGAAAAATCATTTCAATATCTATGAAAATAGCAACGGACAAAAACTAGTATGTGACCTTGATCTTGTGGACATTTTCAGTGTCAACTTTCATTAGCGTCTTTGGTTAAGACCCAATAACTCTAATAGCAATAGTTAATGAGTAATGTATGTAAAGCTAATAACTACTTGATTAATAGTAGATAACTCTTATAACATTAAGTCAAATCTTTGCTCTCTAAATGTAACAAGGTTTCTTCTTTACAAGGCCAACATATTCCTTGATACGTTGCTATGTTTGTCTTACGGTTTGAAAGAACTAACAATACCAAACAAATGTCAACATCTAAAAGGTGACCTTGCCCTGCGTTCATTTTCAAGGTCACGAAGGTCAATGATGCAGACCTATTCACTTACCATCGATATCTATTAAGTTATATATGAAAAACTAACACTCAACTGTCCTTATGGGAGATAACACGTATAAAAAGAAGTCAAATTCTTTGCCCCAAATGTGACAAAGTAGCAAATGTCAAAATTTGAAACCTGAACTTCACCTTTGATCTTGTGTCCATTCTCTAGGTCAAAGGTCACGAGGATCTATAGTGAAGACCCCATACCTCTATTGTCAATAAATTTTACGTCGCGCAAGGTGTAAGACACATGTTGGTAAATATTTGGTGTTGCTTTTTTTATTGGTTTAGAAGGAGTAGCAATAACAATCTTTTTAGTAAAAGTGGAAAATGAAAATAGCAAGTTTCAAAAACTAGTACCTGACCTTGACCGTTATAGGTCAACTGTCATAGCGTCTTTAATGAAGATCCCATGGCTCTGCTATCAATAGTTATTGAGTTATGTATGTAAAACTAATGATTACTTGATTTTATGGGAGTTAACTCGTATTATTCAAATCCTTTCCTTCGTAATGTAACAAAGTTACGCCTTGACAAAACCAACATTTTCCCTGGTATAAGTTTCTATTTATATCTTACGGTTTTAAAGAACTAACAATAATAAACAAATTTCAACATCTAGAAAGTGTGCAGGACCATTGAACTTGTGCCCATTTTCGAGGCCAAAGGTCATGAGGTTCTATGGCGAAGACCCCATGCCGCTATCGTCAATAACTAATAAGTCATGTGTAAAGAACTAATAATCAAGTGTCTTAATTTAAGATAACTCTTATAAACTTTATTCAAATCACAAGCTTTATATGGGTGAAAGAACGTCTTAATAAGTCGAACATTTCCCTTAAAGTGGTTATTTTCCTTTTATGGTTTCGGAGCAGTAGCGTGCCTCTACTACCAAGTTTGTAAATTATGTATGAAAAACTAGTGTCTAAATGGTGACGACTTCTATAATTGAAGTCAAATTACATTGCTTAAAATGGACAAACTAGCGTCTTAGTTGAGGCAAACATAATAATACAGAAAAAGCTATGTGTCGCAAATTATTGAAACCATTTTTCTTCTCTGTTAATCTTTTCTAATTGCTAAAACATGTGTACTAATATTTCACCATATTTAAATAATTTTTTACTAATAATGAAAACAGATTTAGACATGTTTAGACAAGTTAGAATGCGTTCAACTTTATATATAGTAAAATGGTTTGTCCAAATTTTTAACTTAAGTTGTCTTAAGATATTGAAATGGTTTTTATACCTAAGATGAATATGAAGTATAAATTCAAGATAAGTGTTTCGCGTTTTTTAGTTTTTATTAATTTAAATTTCATCATGTAATCAATCAAGTTCATGTCAAACCAATTTTAAATTGGGACGGAATTAACGTCACACATTAAGGGGCAGATAACTTTGCAGAGTAATTTACACTAACTGATAATCTTTGAGCATCTTACCATGCAATTATATTCTTGTTTCAATATATGAAATGCTGTTTACCTTTTGTTATCGATTATCCATACGACATATTGGTTTTGTAATAAATACTGTTTTCTCATTTGTTTTCAATTTTGCGCCAAATTAATTACATTCGGTACTCACTAAGACTTTACATGTAAAGCAGCTGTTTCGGGAACCTCTAAGTACGGGCAAATTATTTCCACTCGGATCCGTCCCGATAAAAATTGTTGTTCGCTTGGATAGAAGAAAACACCATTATTTGATAAAATGCGATGTAACATAGTCAAGTTAAGTGGTAGTTATCAAAAGAATATTGAACGGACATAGCTCATTCCTGACTGGACACTCGGAACGGAATACTTTTCAAATAAAACGTATGGATCCAGTATATGAAACTTTTGCTTTTTTTATAACTCATATAAGATTCATGCCTTGTTGTTGATATAATAAAGATAAATTTATTATTTTTCTGGAGGCAATAATTCGCAATGAGATATGTCAGACTAGTTACCAAACGAGGGAATACACACTGTACACTCATTAATTGGCATTTTATTCCATAAAAAAAATTATCCTGACCCCAAGTGCCTGTGTATTTTACAGTGGTAAAGAAATATTGTTGCGCGTATAAATCATAAATATGAATAAAATAAAATTTTTTTTGCTTCTTTACATTTGCTCATATGTAATCAGCTTATATTTTAATCTTTACATTCTTTTAGTTTGTTTACGTAACACTACGTAAATGTTATACGTATGCTTGTCATCTAATGTTATAAAGAAACAGTAATATATTATTAATTTAGAAATGAAAAATTTACACGTTTTTCTCCACAAAATCACATATACATATCTTAAAAACATTACAAACAAATGGAAAAATAAAAAGTTGTTATTGTGGAAACAAAACAGGACAAAGAACGCAGTTGTGAAATGTAAATAGCGCTGCAAAAACATTGGATACCCAGTCACCTGACACAATTATTCATTTTGGTCTCGTTTCTGTGCAAAAAATGTTTCATTTTTGTGCCGGTCGATATAATTATTAATATTGAATTGGAATTTTGATCCTTTCTCTTTGATACCTTTTACTTCCTAGCATACTCTCGGTGACTGGTAACCATTACCAAAATTACTATTAATAATGTATAGTTTGACAGATTAAAAATAAAATGAGTTAGTTAATAATGGACTAATTGCTTATTTGGGAGACTACATACTTCTATACTTTGCAAACTTAACTATAAGCATTTTCGCACAGTTGCCTTTACAAATAACTTGTTTTTGTCAGTTATTGGTCAGGTGCAATGTAGTTGACAGTTCCATATCATTATTGCTTAACTGATTTCGTGAAGAGTCGTATACTGCTAAATAAAATAAAATAAAGTTTATGTTAAATTTGGTTTCTGTCTTGTGTCTTTGATATAATAAGTGTTTTGTTAATGCTTAATGGGTTTTTTATTTCCTGTCGACCTGTCGATTATATTTTCTTGTCTACTCATTATGTGCTGCGGATTGCATTTGACGTGTCGGTTCATAGCAAGCTTTAATTGCATTACGAGTGCATGGTTTTTATTATTTTGACAGAGAAAGTCAAAAACAGAAACGCTAGAGAAAAAAATATAAAAGCAGCATCGCGTCTAATTAGGAAAAAAGAAGACAAAAACAAACAAAGTTACGGAGGTAATAACATTGCCATTGTTTCCATAAAAAAATAGTATAATTTATTAGATAGTGGGGGTCGGTATTTGGTTAAAAGAGACATAAAAGAAACAATAAGAATAAAACAACCGTTGGTGTTGAAGCGAAATATAGCCCAAATTAATATATTGCTAATCAGAGATTGTTTTATTCAAATTTGATTGTTTGAATTCCTTGAAAAGTAAAGTACAGAAGATAATTAAATGGGATTAAAAGTTTTTGGCGTATGTACTTTACAACATGGGTAAAATAAACGCCATCGTGTCTTAATGTATGTGGATCCTGAATAGTTTACAATGTTCTGGTACATGCATGTATTATCTAAGCTAAAATAATTTACACAATTGCAATTAAAATCACAATTATATCCATTTGCGACAAACACAATATTAAAAAAACTGCTACCAAAATGGAGGTATAGATACAGTTATGAAACATAATTATAATGATTATAAGTTACCCTTAAACTTGTAAATTCTGTTTAACCATATTATTTACTAATATTTAATTCTACACATTTGTAGGGTGGTTCTATAAGCTCGATATCCGATGTGACCAACTATATGTTCATTGTATAATAGACGAACGCCTCGAAAACAGATACACATATTTGAAGCAACACTATGATGCTAAAATGAATAAAAGTGTAATAGGTAGGTTGTAATTATCATTATATTAATTTGATGCGTCAAACATACTTTTATATTGTAGAAAAGTGTCTCCTATCTGAAGCAGCGTCTCATTTCCAAGTATTTAATAAAGGTTGATTGTTAGTTTTGTGTCGACCAATAAGACATGTTATTAATCAAACAGGTTATTGTTACAATTAAAAAAATAATTTCTCTACCCGTTAAAGCTGGCAAATGGGCTTTGTTTGTTTTTTATCCCCAATTTTTCAAAGATACCAAAGAACAAATGTAGGTGTGTAAAAAAGTCATGTAGACAAAATATAACCACTGATTATTTTGGTAGATATTTACGACAGGTGGTATAAATTTGACGAAATCTTTGAAGGTACATTCCTCTACTGAACGTTAAGCAAATTCATCTCTAAGAACTTAACCTAAGTACAGATTTTAATCGATCTTTTAATCTATAATATCACGCACAGTAAAAAATAAAGAAATTTTGTGTGTGTTATATTTCTAAAATTATTAACAGGAATACCATAGGCATGAATTTATCTACAGATCTATTTTCATTTTAAGTTTGCAATTATGACACTTCTTTCCAATCACAAAATGCTATCTTATGAGTTTAATCATTTAATTATAAGTCTGTTGTACAAGTAATTGTTCTGATTCAATAAAGTTAATATGCATCTTGAATTAAATGCGAACACATTTAATACTATTAAGTTATATTTACAGTACGAGTCATTTACTGTATCTAATTTACAGCGAAATTGCGTGTATAGAGTCCACGATGACAAGATACCGCCCCTTCGCGGGTAATCAGATACAGTAAATGACTCGTACTGTAAATGATTTGTATAATTGTCCTATGAAATTTTTCATGTCGAATTGATTACCATTTGGTTTATTAGATTCAATTCGGAAAAAGAAAACAAGGGACGATGTCAGATTTCATGGACACAACTCAGTAGAACAAGATATCAAACGTATTCATCATGTTTGTCATTTGTAGCAATCTTCTTCTCTGAATTTTGAAATAATTTATGGCTGCAAGATAGTCCAAATTTAAAAGATGCTATTTACTTAAAATAGCAAAATCAGTATGTTTTGTACCAAAATCAGAAAAAAAAGTCAACAACTCAAACTGGCCAACAAGATCTTAAACCTGGATGATGGATTTGGATTTTACATTGAAGCAAATTCAAAGTTAAACCCAATTTCGACTGTTATTTAAACCATTTTTTGGACGAAGAGCTTAAATGCTGTAGAGTATTTTGTCATCACAAAAGAATGTGATTGTATTTAACATACAACAGAATCCGAAAATTTAACTATTGAAGCCAAAATTGCTGTATGTTAAATTGTTATAGTGATTCGGGTTGAGGCTAGAAACTTGATTGAGATTAACATCCCTTGTAAAAATGTGTACCTGTCGCACGATAAAATATTCCAATATCGCAAGGAGGAATGGAGCAATAGTTATTGATTAGATATTGAACAGTTGTCATCCAGGCTCTACCACTTGCGTCATCTAAATCAATGTATATATACGCTTTCAAAGAAAACTAAGACACAAAATTCCACAATATTACGTTAAACTGTTGTTTATGTCTCTTAAGTTGCATATGCGTGTATCTTCGGCAAGTTAATGTCCCGTTATATTGTTCATAGGCATTCAAACTAACTAAGTTCGAGATTGCCAAGTTTAAGAAGACTAAAGTATCAAACAATTAATCAAATACTATTATAACTTGTATTGAATCAAAACCAGCCTGTTGATGCCTACTTAAAAACCTCAAGCAATTCACGAGTGAACCAGCATTATTACTGTACTGACACTGGGACACAAAGATATATTATTGGACTTGGTTTAGTATTGTACAAAATCATTTAACAAAGAAACGACCAAATACGTGTTTTGTTAAATCTGCAACAACGAAAAAAATAACAAATGAAACCGTCGGATCAACAGGAGCCAAAATCCAAGGAAAAATTACAACCGATAGAGACAAACATATAGCGCAACACAAAAACCAAAGACACAAAAACAGAAAATGAGTATTATAAATCAGAACCAACTAAAAAACAAGAAACAAGAAACTAAGATCGATTATTTGGTTCAAAAATACAAAATTCTTTGTTAACAATGATTAATCTTGTTAAAAGCACATCAACATACAGTTGGATGCATTCCTAGCATATCATACCAGTTAACTTGTACAGCATAAACTCTGACTGCTTCAAGTTAACGTAGAGCAGAGAATTGGTATGGCTTGAGCAATTGAGATTTTTACAACTAGGTTACTTGAGCTGTTCCTGTAACATTTTGGAACAATATATGTCTTTCGCTTTGGACAATTGTGTTCTTCTGTCCACTTGAATTTATTTGTATTTTGACAAGTTTGTCACGTAACAAGTTTATCCACTGGACTTTATTTTTTTATTTTTACAGTTTTGTTACGTGACAACTCTGTCTATTGGATATTTTTTGCTTTGACAATTGTTGTCCACAAGACATTTTTATTCTTTTGACTATTTTGTCAAGTGACAAGTTTGTCCGCCTGACATGTTTTATTTTGACAATTTTGTCCGCTTGACATTTCTTTTTCTATTGACGATTTTCCTAGTGAAAACTTTAACCAGTGTAATTCTCCATATCTGCAATATGTATATAAAGTCTAAAGAAAGTACCAGCCAGTAAACGTATTAAGTATCGGATCGACAATAAGTAAATATAAATTTAAGATCAATATGTTATGGCTTGTTTACGTAATTTATTTACATTGACACTCAGTGACTGAGGCCATTCGTTGGTCAGTCTGTGTCTATAGTTTTGACAAGACAACCGTCATTTGTATCGTTGCATAATCTTCTAGACTTGTATATTACTTTTGTTTATGCTGTATTGTCATGTTTGTCGATCCGACACTAAATAAGTGTACTGGCTAGTAGATTTCTTAGACCATTTATATAATATTTTGAACTACCTGTATTGTGTATTTACACGATCCCAGTGGACTTTTATTATTCCATCTCCCAATGAAGAATACTGTTTTTCAATCTCCTTCTAAAAATATCTTGAGCATTAAGTTAAACGCCACTGATGACGAAACGCGCGTCTGGCGTAATGAATTTGTCACCTTGGTAATTTTGATTACATCTTGTAATATTTGAATATTTGCGGGTGGCGGACGGGTAGCAATATATATATATATATAAAGTTGTTAGAGTGAGAAAGTTTAAGATCAATATGTGCCGGATGGTTTAGTATCAAAAGATGTACGTCCTAAGCGACGTCCAGACCTGTCGGACAACTACTTACTGTTTGGGACTGGTCCGATATGAAAATGTGTGAAAAACGAGTATGAAAAGTTCCGTCAAGCTTTTCTCAGAAACCGCACAGGAGGAAAATTTGAAATTTGGCAGGGTAGTTCAGTATCACAAGTTGTATGTCCTAAGCAACTTTCAGACCTGTTGGACAACTACTTCATGTTTGGGACTGGGCCGATATGAAAATGTGTGAACACGAGTATGAAAAGTTCCGTCAAGCTTTTCTGTGGAACCGTACAGGGGAACTACTTCCTGTTTGGGACTTCGTTAAGCGAGGGCACCTGTGTCAATTGGACACATTCTTCAATTTTTCGTTTATGCTCTATCGTCATGTTTGACGATCCGATAATAATTAAGTTTACTTGTAAGTAGCTTTCTTTAGACCATTTATTTAATACTCTGAACTACCTGTATTGTGTATTTACACGATTCCAGTGGACTCATATTATTCCATCTCCCAATGAGGAATACTGTTTTTCCATCTCCCAATAAAAACTATCTTGACTAAATATCAATTAGAAAATAGATAAAAAGACGAATATATCCAGTCATAAATATTTATAAATTCTGTCAAAGTGATAAAGTGTAAAGTGAGTAGATATGAATAAGACTGTGATAAGAATAAGACTGGGATAAGAAATAGACGCTTTACTTTCAAAAACTGTCAAACCGGGCGGGCAAATTGTCAAATAAAAATCGATACTATATGACCGAAACTGACATACCGTAAAATCAGAGTACACGATGCAAAAAAAGTCCACAACATCTCGTCATTTTACTCGACCGTCAGTTATGAACTGGTGATATTGACAATCTCTAGAGTCGCCCGCGCAGCTTCTTTTGAAGTCCGTTGACTAGTTGTGTTGTTGTTAGCACCTAGATGTACTTGGCGTTATGTACTCACCTGAATTGTACAAACCCGCAGGTCTGCGATGTCTCACTGATCGTTTTATCAGAAGCTCATCGGAATTATCTTGAGGTAAATTGTCAGATGAAAAATAATCAGCGATCTCCTTTCCATCCACGACACCAGGGAACTTAATCGAAGTTCTGCAACAGCTGCCAAAAGCGCTTCTCAAATCGGACTAATGTGCGTCCCCATCGGATTCTACTTAATTATCCACTACCTCAGTCTTTTTGACTTATGTTACAAATCATTCATTGTCCACCTTCTAAGGCTATGCCATCAGTTGTTGATGAAATATTGGTTGAAGTTCTCTAAAATTGGCAAAGCATGGAAATCTCAGTGTCAATTATATACGTACATTCGATTCAGGCACTGTAGTTTTCAAAACTGTCTCCAATCTGGCGTCTAGTCTTAGGTGGCATCAATGATGATTGCAGCAATGGTACAGAAGCAGGATCAGATGTTGGGTATCTAATTGGCAATAACATATTTTTATGTACTAGATGTTTTTTCTGTCCTCCTCATTCTCTATCGTAACAGTGAATACAAGAATTTCTTTTTCGGTTGATCAAATACTATGTATGACTGGTCTTTGCATCTATCGGTTATTGTATATTTACTGTCATAAGCTACCTTTTTTACTAGAACTCTCTCTCCGTTCTGTAAGATCGCTCCTCTGACTTTTAAATCGCATTGTTTGTTGTTTCTTTGATTGTTTCTTCGATGTTCGTATAGTTAATCGGTATGCTTCAAGCAGTCTGATTCTTTGGTCCTAAATGTACTTTGATCTGGGTTTTTCTTGTTCCCTGAGTATACCAAGGTATTCTTGGATTTTTCCTTAACATGAGAATGTATGGTGCCTGTCTGGTAATTGCATGCCTCGTATGAATTTGTACAAATGGATGTTATGCTTCAAATTTTAGTTCTGATGTGGTTCGAATTTACCTGATATCTTTTAGTGTCCTGTTGAATATTTTTCAAGCTTTATTTCCTATTGGGTGGTAATATTTGTTCTCGGCTGCCTGGTTCTAAGTAGTTAACATAATTCCTTTGCAATTTGAAAGTTGGTACCTTGTACGGAATTTATGCATTGTGGTATTTTATAATGCACAAGACATTCAAGGAATAATGTATATGTCGTTATTTTAGCTTTCTGTTTGAGTGTTGAAAGTGCAACTGAACATTATTAGGTATATGTAAAATGGTCCATAATAACTGGTCTAATTCTAAAGTCAAGTAGTCGATACAGACACGTTTGAGTGGTGATATAATGTTGTAATGTTAACTAGAGCCCTCTGGTCTTTGTCGGAGTCTTTGCTTTTTAAGTATCTATCACATTTCGCAATCCATGTTCTGGTTTCATCGTTCATTCCTGGTCAACAGAAACAGTTAAGAAAAAATGACAAATCTATACCAGGGTAACGTGTACCTTTAGTAATAATAGCTGCGATCGTACCTCATCAGTTATACTTACCTTGTAAAGAATACCATTCTTAACCTTAAGGAGCCAGCATTGTCTCCTTAAAGGGTGTGGACCTGCTTCTCCAGTAGATGGCTTTCCGTTCGCTTTCACGTAGCTAATCCATGGACTTAAATTTAGATACTGTTATCGTGCTTTCTCACAATCGATGATGTCAAATATTTCGGATTATTAGAACTTCACCTTTAATCACAACTGTGTATCGTTTACTCTGCTGTTCATCGTATGGTTCATTGTGCATTGTTTTCTACAAAGTGCGTTGTATGTTTTTTTTGTAATTTTATCGTTCGTAAGTTTTTGGTTTGTGTTAGAGTACATGGTACAGAACATTGGTTATTTGATTACACATGTACAAGGTTTCGTACGTTTAATAAACAACAACATTTAATAACAACTTTTTGCTCTACTGTGCGTAGATAGTTTGTACATAACTTAATGAATCGTTGGCGTAAAACAATTTCATAACGTTGATGTAAAATTACATTGAAACAGGATCTGAAATTTATTTGTACATAACATAACCTGTAAGTTAGTCGTTAGTCAAAAAGTAACAACAATAATTGAATACATAAATAAATAAAATAAAATTATTAACATTAATAAATTAATTAATACATTAATTAATCATGTTGTAAGTCGATACGAATACATCAGGAGCATACAAAAAGTTTTATTCAATGTCTGTATGGTTTATGAGTAAAAACACTCTTTCATAAAACCGATATTGTCCTAGGGAAAACACGAACATTTTTTCGAGGTGTTCTTCACCACTGCTCTTGCAACATCCTACAAATTTTATCCAGGGTCTTCGGTGGTGGTTTGCGCTGGCACACACGTTTGTTAGTTGGTCCCATAGGTGTTCGATGGTATTTAAATCCGGTCAATGAAATGATCAGGTTTCCTTAATCAAGTGCATATTTGTCGCCTTGACATAATAGATATCGTTCTAAGGATACGGTCGATGCAAAAAGGATACTTTAGGATTAATATAAGAGGTCTGGATCTGTTTCCCATTGTCATAGCTTTAAAAGAAATTTGATTTTGCGGCACTGTATACGGCCATCCATCATATGCAGGTAAAATTTGGTTTACACGTTTAACACGCTGCTTTTTCAAGAAAACGGAAAAAACGATATAAATACCTGGTAATTAATCATGACAGAACTTACGCCGTCATCAATGAATCTTAATCTTATACTAAATATACCGAAAACCAAATCTGTCTAATGTTACATTTTCTGATTGACAACATATTCGTCATGTTTGGAGGACATGTTTTTCAACAGACTGTTGGCATTCAAATGGGTACTTCTTGTGCTCCTCTCCTCGCCGACGTGTTTTTGTACTTTTATGAGGCCGAGTTCCTAGAAGGCCTGCTGAAGAAAATAAGAAAGGACCTTTAATTTCCCATTCCGCTATATTGATATTTTGTCCATCAACAATCCTAAATTTGGTGACTATTTACATTCAATGTTCACTATCGAGCTTAAAATCAAAGACACTACTAATAGATACTTAAACGTACTTCTAGTAATAGACTCGGGGAAAAACTAGACTCTACAACAAACGTGATGACTTCATCTTTCTAATTGTCAACTTCCCGTTCTGTCAAATGTAGTGTTTCCTATGCTATGCTACAGAGAGTGTAAGGAAAAATTCTCCAACAAGACAATTGTAACATCTTTTATACATATATATGTATAGTATTGTTCTTAGCCCTATAATGTCATGATAGATAAAGCAATAATTACAGTTTGTTTCTACCTAAACCCATTAAAAATATGTTATAATCTAACTAGATCTACAAATACATACATTGATTTAAAAATTAACGATAACTTCAATGTCACGAAATTGTAGATTGTTATCTTATTGACATCATAATTTACTTTTCAAGAGAAAAATGAGTCGATTTGGGCAAAAAACCAGAAGAAAACAAGAGTTTATTTGTACAAATCCTGAAAGAAAAATTAGTCTTATGTTCTACAATCAACAAACATAATTCAATATAAATAAATAAATAAATAAATGTTTTTTGTTGCATTGCTAGGTTCTATGAGTAATTTTATGTTTGTAATATGGTTTTAGGTCCATTTCTGTACTCCAACGATAAATTGTGTAGTCTGTATATCTAAGTTTTAAATTGGCTTTTTAATGTTTATGTGGTGATTTGTATTTAATTATATATTTTACACGGTGTCACAAAACTTTAACATTACTATTAAAATTTCAATCAGTTATAGCTACCTTTTACTAAGGTATGACATTTTATTATCTATACAAAACTATAGGATATTTTGCAAATGAAAATAGCTACGTTCTTAAGTGCACTGGTATAGCAATACCTTAGAAAACCGATCATTTTTCAGTGTTATGGATTTGTCTATAGTAAGTTGAACAGTTCTTACACATGAACAAACGAAGCAATAATGAAATTAATTCCCAATATCAAAAGAATTGCATAGAGTACATTGCTCCATTTGCCCGTTTCTATGTTCTATCTTTACATTTGAACACATGATTTTTGTTCCATGTAATCGTATGTCAACATACACATATTAGTTTTAAGAGTATTTGTTCCTTTTTGTTTAATAAAATTATAACACTTTAAGATTTATGATGTTAAAGAACTACAAGAAAACATTGATGTTATTAAAATCTAAATGCTCAATAATAATAAGAATAATAATATAGAGAAAGATACATTCTAACTATTTAACCACAAAGGATTGCTTTACATTGACCGAACATTTTGGTGAAATAAAGATGACTTAAGATTTCTTTGGTCAAAGATTTCTGTTAAAAAATACTGTAATGTGGGTCGATATATATATGTAAACTTGTGTGGTTCCTTGCGTATTTCTAATTGAAAAAACATCAAATTTATTAACAACCTTATTCCGATTCAGCTTTATTGGCACCTTCCCTTTTCCTTTTTACGAGAAGACTCTTTTCCTAACCACTTTACATATATTTTTGCGAACAGCAACCAATCCTTAAGTAGAATGTAAATATGACTGTCACTGGTTATAACAATTAGTCACTTCTTTCTCACATTTCCTGAAAAAATGGAATAACATTGATATTTAATTTAAATATTAACTTCCCTTGCATTATTTTGGATTTACAAAATATAGTTTATATTGAATCTAAATACAGTATTTAATCACATGGATGTAAAATATATAATTATCATCAAAATGCAGCCAGTATCATATATTGTGTTGTCATTTTCTTTTTGGCTATAATTTCATTTGTGATATTTGCCACAAGTTTGAGATGTTGTAAGTTTTATATATACACGATTCATCATTGATGCAGAAAAAGGGGTTTTCATTGGAAAATGCTTGATAACATAATTTGTTTTAAATTTTAAAATTTGCATTTGAACTGTCTTGTGTATCACTTAAGTCAAAACTAATGACAGTTTAAATTAGTGTTAAGCTGAAAATAATGGGTAAATTAGTACGAAAAATATATGATTTTACCACAAAAAGAAAAACACTTATGAAAACGCATAATGATCTACTCCTGATTACTAGTCTATAAATAAACCAAATGTGTTAATTCTCCCATGTATCAATAACTCAATTTATTTTTTAGAATATATTTTACAAGACTGATATGTTTTCTTTTTATTTGATTTATGGTATGAAATAAAATGAACAAAACAGAATTTGAAAGGTAAAAAATAAAAAAAACCCTAATAATTAAATAAGCCTGCGGCAAAGTGGGCGAATTTACCACTGTTCGAAGATTCAAATATTAATTGCTTAATGTATACACTTTTTGTGTTAAATAATAATAGCCAACGCTGTAAAAAATGGCGACCGATCGATGTGAATTCCTGGCACAGAAGATGCTTTGGATTAGCGCGAAATTTATCTCAAATATGATACTCATGCCCCGTGTCTTATCTGAACACACGTAATTTTCATAAGACATAAGATTTATCTGTAAATACACCCCTGAATATTTTTGTTGTTCGTTTATTGTAATTAAAGTTTTATTTTGATGACTTTGGTCAGTATTGATTCTTTAATGTATGTGTGAAATTTGAATATAGCGCGGTTTTTTATCCACGTGAAGCTTGCTCCTTTCATCACGTCCAAAGTGCACTATTTTTTCGTGCAACATATCGGTATTTAAATCCTGAATTTCTTATTGCCAAATTATTTAAATATAACCATGGCAAGGAGGTGGATATCAGAGATGGCAAATTATCATCATGCATTCAACTGGTATTTCAGCTCGGCTATCATTATAAATCTTTAATGTCGTTTAGACAGAGAACCCGCTGCCACGCAAGACGTTAAGACCGTTCCGGATCTGGCCGAACATCTGTGACAACCAAACGTGAAGATAGGAGCACATGTCTCAAGCAAAAATGGTTGCATAACCGTAATCTGGCAACCAGTATGCAATCTTGTTAAAGCTGCAGGATTAAGGTAAAGGAGAGTCATTATACGCCCAATGCATTGATGGTCGCCTTCGCAGGGACAGGTTGGCCTGGTGCAGAGTAAGACAGAATTGGAACTATAGAAACGAGCGTCGAATACACCTATCAGATTGCAGTGGATTTTTACCCCATGTAGCTCTAGGCGAACCCGTGTTTGGAGGCATCAAAACACAGCTTACACGCCAAGAAACATTGTTTCAACATTGCCTTTTGGTGGGGGCTCATGTATGGTGTGGTGGTGTATCCTCATTGATTGTAAACTGAATCTTGTAACAATCAATGGCAACTTAATTGCGAAAAGTAGACCCTGGACGTGCCTGTACACTGTAGTTGTGCCTCAATTTAAATACCACCTGTTAGAGTCGAGACCTGTTTTCATGGATTCCAACGCTAGATCTCATCGTTCCAGGGCAGTAGATATCTGGAGAACGAAGCTGTTAGCACTCTTCGGTGGAATGCAAGAAGAACCAATAAAGCATATATGGGATCAATTGGGTAGTAGTCATTCATGCTAACGATGGATATACCCGATATAGACGGCTAATTATAAATTTGGTCGTTTATGATTGAAGTTTTCAAGTGTGGTTGGGCAATTAAATAACAGTTAGGAGCTTTCGGTGACAATACAATAAAGTTTACTCCAATAAATTCATTTTAGGGTTTGTTGCATACTTATAAAATTATGCGCGTTACACTTTGCATTTCTGTTACGGAGATTAGTGTTAAGAAATAAATCCTATAAAAAGCATACGTGGTAGTTCAAGATTACTTTCTACCAGTCTACTGAAAACATCTACAATACCAGAGACATAAATAATGCATCTGAAACATACCAAATACCTTTTCGTTTTAAAAACATTCAACGTCTTAATGGTCATGGGTTAATTTAAAAAAATGCTGTTACAACATTTGTGTCTTGCTCCTTGCTTTTAAATGTAAATAGTTTCGTGGACTGCGACCTTGAAATTTGACGATTCTCCCCCCTTAAAATCGATAGGCTTCTTACCAACCTGATTTATAACAATATCTCAAAGTGTCATTAAAATCGGATGTAAACTTTTTGAATTTTAATCTGGAAACCAAATGTGGACGGACGAACGGACGGACGGATGGACGGACATTAGGACCACTATATGCCCCGACTCTGACGAGCGAGGGTATAAAAATTCAGGAGCCCAAAAATATAGATGGGTGCCTAACTTTTTTTCAGCACAAGTGTGTTTTAAACTATAAATCTGATGATCATGTGTACAATTTTGATTATACTATATGTACATGAATTCAGAAGTGATTGTCTTGTTTTGATATCGTTACTACCTATGGCACGCCGTTCTCGTCAAAAGTATGATTCAAAATAATTAAAATTTTATGTGTGTAATTTCAATCTAACTTTTGAGTGTGTATTCGTAAAATTTTAATTTTGAGTGCGTAATTTATAATTTTGAGTGTTTAATTTGTGATGATATTTTGAATCATAATTTTGACGAGAACGGCGTGCCATAACTACCTGCATTGGATCACTACATAACAGTAACTGGACATTTAAGTCTGTTGGACGCATGTATTTTGTTTCCTGAAATTAAGATTTATTAAAAAATTACCAGGCGTACAATAATGTTTTACGGATTACTGTGAAATACTTTTTATTCGTGGGGTATCAATCTTCGTGGTTTCCGTGGAGGCTTCGGACCATGAAATTAAAAATCCAACGAAGAATAAAACTTCATGAACAGATGAGAACTTGGGAACAACGATCTGAAAGTGTCTGAGATCGGACATTTATTTGTAAATGTAATATATGATTTTGTGGTTTGATCCATTACTAATGTTCATGTCAAAATCCATCTTAATGATTATGTAACAGGTTTCATGTTCAAATTGTGTTTTATAAAATGTAGGTATTATTTAATTGTAAAGCGTACGAAGAAACATCGACTTCCGGTCAAGGTGGGATATACGAGGTGTTCATTTTCGAAATTAAAAAGTAACAAATTATTATCTGAAATATGAGTTTAACCATAAATTAAAATAACAAATAAAATATTTAAAAGATAAGCAATACTTTATCTTTATTAGTGCATATCAATGACATGCTATATCAAATGGATGTTGTGATAATAGCGATCGTGTCACAAATGAAATTAAATTACACCTTTGTACTTATTGCTACTCAACACATGAAGTGACAAATGTCCTTCGGCTAGGAATGCTTCTATAGATAACAATTAGAGAATTAATAAGACTCAAAGTAGTTTTTATTGCAATTAATCAATTAATAAATACATTACCGTGTTTATAATTAGCTATTGATTTCCGTGTTATTAATGTTACATTCGTTACCACGTGCGTAAACAACATCATGCAATGAAACTGTTTTGTCTTCTTTATATGTTGATGTTTATTATCAATAGTGAAAATGATTCTGCTGTAATCATTTATTTTGATCGCTACCTCACTTTTTGCATTTTCGGAAACAGTCAGTCCACAAATTTAAGAACACACGAACATGTAGAATTTCACCAAACCACGAAAATTGATACGCACGAATTTAAGTACTTTCACAGTACCTCTCAGAATTAAGGAACCTACCCCCCCCCCCCTTCCCCAAACTACCAGATATTCGACCTAAAATCCTACATTTCGGTCATTTTTAGCTTATTTCCATATAATTGTGCAGTAAAATGTCATTATTTTTCATTCTAGATTTAAGATTTGTTAGACAGAAAAAGCTGCCACAGTATAAATTAATATCGAATCACACATAATTACACGTAAAGTACCGTTACATATATTATCGTTACGTATATTATTTTATATATTACGTACAATAAAGGCAGTGCATATTAAATTATTTTGTCTTAAGGTTTTAAATATAAGAAATATATAAATAATGTTATGAAGTATTATAGCAGTTATGACACATTATTTAAACGTCTTTAGTGTTTCAGCACTCACAAACGGTGTTACTGACATTAATTTCTTAAACGCGATAAAATAAATTTTAACTGTTTTAATCCGTTGCTGACAACAACCTAAATAAAACATAGATAGGCATTTGTTATGATCATAATTGGATTCAACTTGATCTAAAACCAATAACGGGACGTCCATTAACGTTTATTGGTCATGCTTTATAGAACAAATTAAGTGTTGTTACATACATAAATAGGTTTTTGGCGACATGCAATCAAGGCCACATATTTTTTAAAACAAAAGCAACTTTTATCGAGACTATATTTCTGCCTTTATACAATACAACAATTTAAAGACAAATAATCAAAGAATATTGTTAAGTGTGTTTAAGGATTATATAAAGTCTCAAAAGTAATTGATGCAACAACTAGACATGGTAAATCTGAGCAGTACACAACTATTAAAGTAATGTATGAATGCCAGATGTAAAGATTGGTGAACCTTCTGTCTCGAAATCATCGACATTGATACATTTTCTGTATAAGAAATAGTTTATTGAAACTTTCATCGTTCACTGAACAAATACTTGACTTGAAAGTTTTACGACAAGTTTTTCTTTAAAATGCAATATTTACATGGAATGAGTGATCATTTTCTTGCAGAGTTTTTGCGAAGCTTCGACACAGTATTAGAAAACTTGAAGGTATCTTGGGAGTCACCTCTATTAAATGATTGTAAGTGACTTCTATTTTAATTTTAGATGTTTAGATTTAATTGGAAAATAGTTGTTTGTAGTAGGTAGTATTTCTTTGTTTTTATTGTTACCTATGTATTGTTTTGGTTCATATAATTAAACTGTAACAACACAAAAATGTAGGAAACGTTGAAAACAGTACAACTTAATAATGCATTTAACATTATTTCTTTAAAAGTAATTTATTTATGTTCGAAATTTCAGGCAAGTTAACCATGACTAAATCAATAATATTAATGAATGATATTGGTGTCACAACTACTTGGCTGGTGACACCCATTGTGGCTAACTTTTCACCAGCAGAAACATCTCAGTAGTTGCAATAAAATCTAATCAAGTATTCCAATATGGGTAACAGTTACCACTCCAGGCGGGCGTTTTGTTTAATCGAACCTTATCAGTGACGATAAAAACAAACTTATCTGAAGTCTAAATAATTTAGATTTGCAATAGACTTAATCTACAAAATTCGAAAAAGTGTTACTAAATCTGGCTATTCCCATTTACAGCCTATTCCGGAATCTCCGATATATTCGGCATCCATTCAAGACAGGTATCACTTAAAGTGTGTGTTCCTGACTTCATATTCGTGATCTATATACAATTTATATTAGGCGTTTGTTAGCATTGATGAAACCATGTTATTAATGTTCCATCCTTGTGCATTATTGGACACCGTGGTAAATAAATTAATGTTTGAAATATTTAACTTCTCCAAAATTATTAGCAGAAATAAGCTAAGGTAGAACTTTATTTACAGGTCTATTTATTTAAACTGTCAGTAGGGCAATCTTGGAACTAAATTGTTTTCTTTTACTGTGCATTTTATCATTTTATTATCAATCTAATTCAAAAATACTTATTCTGGTACATCCAATATAATGCAGTGTTGAATTAAGTTCTACGAATTGTCTTCAATTTCTATTACTTAGAACCGTTGTTTATATTGGGTTCAATGACATATGCTTGGTTTTTTTTGGCACGTTTGTAACCTTTTCTGTATTGTTCTCTTCTTTCTTTGTAAATCAGGTTGGGATCCGAACTATCCGAGACCACGCGAGTTTGAGATTCTTTTTTATTTGAAAATAAAAGTATCAAGCAAGTTATCAAACACTGAATTATTGAAAATAGCATTGAATCAAAGCCAGCCGCTACTTTGTCGGTGGCTTCTTATGAACCTCAAGCAGTTCAAGATTGAGCCAGATTTATTACTAACATTGGAGGAAAATGAGATCTTTACACCAATGGCTTGGTACATTACGAGATTATTTTATCAGACATATAATGCACGTCTTAAAGAGCATATAGCATCTGGCCTGGAAGAGTATGTTGCTGCCCATCAAGTCGTTCTGTAGACAGTATTTGCGCAAAAAATAGCAGAAAACTAATTATAGTTCAATCAAACCAGAAATTGGAAAATCTGCCGACAAAATATTTCGGCTTAGAAATCTACAATCATGTAAAATCAGGCAACACAACAGACCGTGAATTTTGTTCAATTTTAAAAAGGCTATTATTAAAAAATGAAGACTCTTATTATATGCACAGCGCCGCATCTAGTAAAATTGCAGAATACTTATTCAAAGCTCATAAAAATCTTACACTGGTATCATCGTTTCCATTTAAATCGAAAGGCTTTGGATCAAAACATCAAATTTATCGGAGTAATATAATTCAATTGTTTTGTCAAAAAAAAGGAATAATTCCAATAGGGGAAAATCATTTTCCACATTCCATTAATGGATTTGAAACGGACGTTCTGGAAGCTTACCCTACACTGGCCGTGAACCTGAAAGTCGGAGATGCCATAGGCCCAACAAACAGCAAAGGGACATTAGGAGGTTTTTATGAATATATGGGTAGACCCTGCTTTTTAACGTGTGCTCATGTCATGTATGATGTTCAAAATTTGCTGAAGTCTGCATATGATGTAACAAGAAATGAAGCAGTCAAGGCTTTTCTACACACACCTAATGGCCAAATATTGTGTGGCAGTACTATCAGAAGAATATTTGAGCATGATGATAATAAAGTTACGAGTGTAGATGCTGCTTTGGTTGAAATAGATTTATCAACATGCATTGTTGATCCCAATGACTATGTTCGGGGTTTCAGTGCTCACAATTTTCACTGTTTAGGTAAGAAAGTTTATCCTGCAATACAAAATCTTAAAATAAATAACGGATCTTAAAATAACTAAATCATATGGTTCTGAGTCATAATCAAGAGAAAAACAAGATGTAAGAAACTATAAAGACAAGACAAACAAAAAACTCATTAACATAACAAGCACCAAACAATTAAAAAGTACACCAAATAAGTGAGATACAGGAACGCTTTTAGGTAGAGGAGTGATACCCGACAGGTAAACATATCCTTCTTTACTAGTTACGTTTAAATTTATTAAAATAGGTGTGAAGTAACGATCAATAAAAACCAATAAGTTTAGAAAATAATGTCATAATTTGTCTGACAGATATGAAATAAGTCAAACAATTTAAGATGGCGAGAATTAATTTACAATGCCGATATCTGGTAACAAACTAGTTGTTTAAAGACAATGTTACAAAAATTGTAACATATTTGTATGAATACACGTAAAACACAAAACTATGACAACAATCAAGGCAAATTAAGACATTAGTTAAGATTTATAAGTAGATATTTACTTCATCAAACACGTTTATTTTGGCAGGTATGGCGTCCATATATTTAAACGATAATATTGTAGATCATACTAATTTCGCTAATGCATCGCAAGTTCAAACAATAGCTCTAGGATCTATGTCTACGCCTCATCAACAACCTGTAGACTACAGTATGACGGATGACACAGACGTCTTCTTTAACAATATAGGACCAGTTGTAGCACATGTTAATGGTACTGTAATTCCGCAGCTAATATTTTTAGCTCCAGTGCATATGCAGGCTACTGTTGGACCCATCCCAGTTCAAAGAATATTTCGCATGTACAAGCAAATGATTGTGAATATACCACTGCAGGCAGGGGATTCAGGAACTGGCATTTATATCGTTGGAGGGCCTGGTAGAACAGGATGTGTAGGAATGGCGATAGCGTTTTGTGCTGGTTTTTCCATCGTAACTCCATTAAAGGAAATTATGAGTAGATTATGAGAATCGTTGTCTGTTCAAACGAAAGATATGTTAAAATGCATAAATAAAACAATACGTAATAATCGTACGGATAAATAGCCTTCGATTTCTCATAACACAAATTGCCTACGAACATACGTACAATTAATAAGATATGGAATCGGGTAAAATTAGACGAAATCCTTGTAATTGGAACGTATTGTTTTGTTCTGCTGATACTTTCTACTTAGTTGTAATTATTATCTCCATATAATATTTTGAACTACCTGTATTGTGTATTTACACGATCACAGTGGACTTATAGTATTCCATCTCCCAATGAAGAATATCCTAAGCATTTCGAGTTAAATGCCAATAATGAGTCTTGAAAAGACGAAACGCACGTCTGGCGTAATGATTTGTCACCTTGATAATTTTTATTACATCTTGTTGGAATTTTTTAGCAAAGCCAGGTGACAGCTAGTCAGCCGGTGGCGGATGGTGAAGGCAATGTATAGAAGTTTAAAGTTCAGTTGGAGTGAGGAAATTTCAGATCAATTTTTTATGACGGATTGACGTTATTTATTTATATTGACACTCAATTACTAAGGCCATTCGTTGGTCAGTCTGTGTATATAATTTTGACAAGTGAAGGTGTTTATATTGTGCAGGGGACCACTCGATAGACCATTATTATGTAACAAAATATCGTTTTCCAAACGCAGTGATATGTGTACATAATACCTTACTATTAGACGGGCTCTATTAAATAACCATAGCTTACCAAAGCGGTTATACCGTTGAACTTGTTATTACAAAAACATTTGAAGAACTGTGTTTTACCTTACTCGTTCATTAAAGATTATAGCTTTTTGAAATTGTTTATGTTTATTATCTTACAGCTTGTGGCCACTTGTATTTCAATTAGACCCGCAATAAGCTGCACATTTACTCTTTGAAACTCCTTGCTATGGATTTTCTAGTTTACATTTACTCGTCAGTTGTTTCTGTTAACCTTTTTTCTATATTATTGCATATGTCACATAAATGAGGCTACCATAACAATAAAGAATGTGATTTATTTTCTACTATAAATTCATGCAAAACCAAGCACAAAAGGCTCAGTTTAGTTTTTTTTTACTTTTAAACAAAAGTATTGTGTCACAGGACGGACGGATAGAAGTAGTCGCTAAGTATATCCATGACTATGAAATAATACTCGAATTTAAAATAACAATTTGTATAACAAAACAAACCAAACAAAACAAAACAAAAACAAATCAATATGTTCAAATGCAATAGCTACAACTACAATAATACCAATGTCCAAAGAAGCCGGTATGGTTTAAATCCTGGTTAATTCTACATTACAGTTTAATGAATCCGTGTTAATTGTTGCTAAATTTCAGAAACTTTAAACTTGGAGCCGAAATAGAAAGTACTTTCTTAAACCGCAAAATACTGGTTTGGTTTCAATACATTTCATTGGTACATGTGGATAATTTCTCAGTTCTACTTCATTAAGTAGAAATGTGCAGTTTAATAAAACTTTGGATATCTATACTAGGCTAGAATTGTGCAATTTAATAAACCGTTTGTCAGCAGAACTATGAGAATTTAAAATAACGTTCCAAACATGCGCACTAATTTTAATTAAATAAATAGTAAAGTCTTACATCAGAATTAATGCACATTTACAATGCAGTGGATAACGTTTCGAACAAACCCATATTTACAATTATTTACAACAGGTCCAACATCCTTTCACCAGGAAAACGTGAACTAAACTGACTAGGAATAATGTGTTCCTGATTTCAGTTTGAAGGACTCGTATGCCAACTATAATTTAAAAATAGCCAACAGGTTAAGTACAAATTAAGGCAATATTTATTCAAAGCTGCAAATTACACAGTGAAACTTGGCTGAGACGAAATGTAATAAATATATATGTGGTAAAAATGACCAATATTTATAGTCTGCAATAGTAGTGCAATGTTATATAATATGATATCGATTTACACGTAAATGGTAAACACTTATTTAGGATCTTGACATCTTGTTTCTTTTTGTACAATTATGGAATGTATTCAATTCATGTTTGCAGTTTCTGTACAGCAGCGAAGACAAACTGGACGGAAAACTTGCGTCTAAACCGACATTTCATTAAGTAAAGTAGCAATTCAGAAACAGCACATCATTGTATTGCTATACAGACTGCTGATTAAAACTAAGTATTTTTGATGGGAGGATTCGGGGGTTTCTTGTTATTAGACATAAGATCACAACAGCCTTCACAGCTTTACCATTAACGTTGGCTTAAGGCAACTTGACACATAATGCTGGAAATATTTCCATGAGCTCCATACATTATCATATCCTATCTTCTAAACGTATCTGTGAGATTTCCTGATTGATGTCATTTTTATCCATATTTTAGAAACATGTTTAACATATTTTATACATGGTTAGTAGTTATGAGTTAACGTTCTTAGCATTGAAACACACAGGATAAACATGATTTTCATTGAATTCCGATGTTTAACACGCTCGCCCATAGAAGATTTATTAACTATGTATATCTCGTATAAACTCAGCAACTGCCTCTGTACCTAATAGTATTCCCTTGTAACTGAATTTAAACCATGAACTACGCTATATGAAAATTAATTACTGGAAAAATGTCATCGGGAACTAATTCTGAAATAAGTCAAACCTTTTATTGGCAAATTTTTACAGATATACTACAACATCCATAATACACCGTATTTAGCTGTAAAAATGCATAAGATTACTCTAAAGGTTAGGTTCTCCTGCAGGCAATACTAGCGCTGTAAAATGTGCAAAAATTTAAGACTTGTATAACCTTATTTGTGTCTAAAACATATATTAATAAAATGCTTCTCAAAGCAAAACTGGCTGAAGTATGTTTGAATTTTGACCCTTTACATGTGGAGATCAACAATGAATAGACGGCATTTTAGTATATTTCAGACAATAATTCCCGAATTTTATATGGACTGCATTTTACAACATATTATATATTGAAATAAAATTTAATCCATTTTAGACCAAGCAGATCTATACAATTATTTTCTTTGTTAACAGCTGCAAATGAAGATCAATGCGATTTTGGTTGTCAGTTGTAATAAAATCTGTTATTAATCTAGTCCAAATATTGACCAGTATTGTTTCCAGTGAGTATGGTATAAATTGGTGTTTACTTACCCATTGCTTTCTTCAGGTGCAGTCTTTTTGAAATTGCTGCACAGACATAAACATACAACTTTTATTTTAATTTCGAGTATTAATGCCACAAGTAACATAGAGAACGTTCATTTGTAAGGAACTATCTGTACTCATTTTGAGTAAATACTTTTGACGAGCAAGTATTTATTTCTTTTGAAGCTCCATCTAAGGTAATAATTTGCAATCAATAATTATCAAATTAGTTTTTGCACTGAAACTTCAAAACATCAAAAAACAATCATGTTTATCTATCAGGAGGAATCACTTATAACTTGTTAAATCATATTTAAAAACAGTTATTGTTTACATTTAAATATGTTTAAAAAGGTAAAATTAATACACGAATGAGAATGGAACATTTCTGTTATTGGCCGATTGTGTAGTGTAAAGGTCGATTTTGCTATGGGCCGAAAGGTCCCGCATCCGGATTGCCAAGTGAATTATATGCCCTACTTAATTATTTGACACTCTATATAATATTACTTGCAGATAGCAATAATGTTGGTTAGAGCCATTATGTGCTGGCACAAGAACAGTTTTATCATAAATATCGGAGATAGTTTTAGCGTATTAAAGATTTCTGAAGACTAAGGATATTTTCGACCTTCTCTTCTTACTCGACTGATTAATGAATTCGTGGCTTTTACCCACTTGAATCCATCAATAGTTTGACGTTGTAATTAAAGTTGTTGCATTAAGGTTTTCGGTATGAAGTATTAAGGAGGCTTTTAAAGTCAAGACAATGTTCAGAATTTTAGTTATCACATGACCTGAAGGACTGTATATGAATGGGAAGGTGTGGCAAGAACAATCATGTGGTTTAGCTTTACAGTCATCAATCAGAACGGTTTGTTTTTAAACTATGGTGGAATATGCAAGATATTATCAAGATTTATTACATCTTTGACTTTGTCAGCAAGAAAGGAATGAATTCTTGTTCATCTTTGTGCGTTTACGGGTTTGAATAATCTGTAATTTCAAAAATAGTCTAAAATAACTTATATAAATTTATAATGAACGAATGACGATCAGTTACATGACTGGAGATATTCACCTTTAAGAGAATGCAGATATTTAAGTGGTACAGAATATACTTTAGTGTAAATATGATGAAGTCCTAGTGATTTTAGTGCGCCATTATTTAAAACAAAGAAGATGTATAGGTACATATGTACGATGACCAAGACTCCTTGTTTGCCTGTGATTATGTCTGAAAAGGCCCATCACATTCACATTGCTGCAACCAGTACATCAAAGGTTGCATATACTACCGGTTAAGTCATTGCAACCTTATGTTACTGCAGTAACTATGGTTTTTTATCCACTGTTTCTTTTTGTTAATGTATTGGAATACATTTTCTTAATTGAGGATTTAAATTGTATAATTATATTATATAGATCTATGGATTTCATATAAGTATGTACTGATTTATTCAATTCGATCAGTGAATTGTTGTTATAGTTCGTCATCTAAAATTTTCTCAACAATTATTAGTGCGACAATTAACATATCGCATTCGTATATCTACAAATTATTACTATATGCCAAATAAAATAAAAACACACGATATCTATTGTGGAAATGAAGCTTAGTAGAAAGAAAAAATTGAGTCGTAGAGAGACCATATACCATGTATTACATATGTAGGACTCTCTGACGCATTAGACCCATGTGCATCTGTACAAATTTAGTAGTGATGTATTTGCAATATTTAGCTTGGAATTATTATTACTGTATCTTTCTGCAAATCTGCCGTAAAAGACTATTGCATCAGTATCCTAGATTTCTATTTTTTCAAACCTTTACACATCAAGAAGCTGTGAAGAGTTCGCTTATTAACTGACCTGACCCAAAGGGTAGGGTCAGGTGAGCTATTGTTATCACTTTGCGAACTTCGGCGTAGTCGTTGTCGTTGTCTGTGTCTGTAAACTTTTCACATTTTTAATCTTCTTCTCTGAAACCACTTGGCCAATTGAAACCAAACATGGCCATAATGTTCAATGGATTGACCTTTACAAATTTTGTGTTTTTATTTGGATTGGAAAACAAATAAGGCCACCACTGCAAGTCTTAGTTTAACACAACCTTTACTACCTTTACCACTCGGCCACCGAGGCTTCCCTTGCTCAATGATAGCTCATGATAACTCAATGAGATTAGTAGTTTTTTTTACCCCAAATCTCTATTCATGAGCGATTCATTTAAAGGCAGATCTTTTCTGAATTTCGTCTACCCGAAGATATAGCCAGACGTTTCGGGCTTGCTATTCTTTTAACAAAGGGAAGTATTGTGATGAAAGATGTAGGTATTCCCACACCAGTTTATTGTGTGGGAAAAGTCATGCAAAGCGATTTTGTCCACGTTATCGAGGGCGGAAATATCCCGGTGTTTCAGGGTCACAGTTACCAGTTACATGTACAGGCACCTCAAATGACACAGCTGTCAAAACCCCAGCAGCAACTCCCTTACCGCGTGAATCGACATCTAAATCCCAAGCCTATTGAGCTGCCTACAGGTCTTGCGTTTAATAATTTGTCGAAGTACTTATCAGGTTATCTAGGTAATAAGTCTTCATATTTGTTGGATAAAGGTATGTTTGGCTTTAAGCTAGAATTTAAGGGATAAAGTGCTTTTCAATACAGTAAGAATCTGAAATCGTACTTGGATCTTCCTGATGTTTTTGATACAAAACTATAGAAAGAGCTTACTTAGGGAAGGATTATTAGTCCTGTTGGAAAGTTCCCCTATTCCCAATTAAAATTTCCCTCTTTAGGTCTGGTACCTAAAAAGACCCTTATGTCCTGAAGGTTAATTCATTATGTTTCGTTCGCCAATAGGATAAAACATTCAGTGAATGCAGGTATTTCTGATGAATCGGCGGCTGTCCAATATGCTTCAGTTGATGATGCTATTCAAATATTAAAAGATAAGTCAAAAATATTTTTCAAGCCAAAACTGATATTTTGTCAGCTTTTCTAAATATTCCTGTTCATCCTAATGATGATGAGTTATTAGGGCTTCAATTGAAAGGTTCAATATATATTGATAGATTTGTGGCAATTTGGTGTCGTACAAGTTTTACAATGTTTGAGGAGCTTGGTACTGCAATTAAATGGATAGCTACATCTAAATTGGGCATTCAGGAAAAGGTGCATGATTGATATGATTTTCTTTCAATTGAGCAGAGCAAGTCAGCGGCTGTTCATAAATTTAATCAATTAATTGCTTTGTACCAAGAAACAGGGATTAGATGGAAGCTCGTTTAACCCAAGATAAGATTGATTAGTTTTGCTCTTGCTTACAAAGTTGTATGAGTTTAAAACGATGCTCATAGCGGAACATGCAATTTCTTATTGGTGTCCATAATTTTACTTGTTCTGTTTGTAAGCCAGGTCGTGCATTTTAAAGGCGTTTGATCTCTTTTCACTGTGATGTTATAGAATCCCAGAACTTTTCAAATAAATCAAACGAAGCCAAGTTAGATATGAAAATGTGGACCCGACAGTTTTAATGAAATAAATTTAAATATAATAATTGAATACATTCTTTAGAAGTTTCATCGACGTATCAAAGCGTTGCATGATGAAGCATGATGAAGCGCGACCGCGCTTCATTGAAAATATAATTCGGTCAACGCTTTCTTACGTCAATGATACTTCTAAAGAATAAAATCAATCAGTAATTGAGTATATTTGTCATCATATGTCTGTTTCTTAATAAATATAAACAATCAAAGTAAGAAATTTTGTATTAGCACAAGGGTGCAGACCAACTTGTTTTCATATTCGGAAATATCGTTAAACCCACCAGCCTACTGTTCTGCGCTGTGGTATTTGTTAGCTATATTTCAGTCCTTTATACCAGATATTGAAATTGTCAGGTACAAAAATAAAACAAAAAGATTGGAGATCAAAATCAACATAATTTGAACTGAATTAGTTCATTGTGTCTTTTTCTGCCGAAAATTGGTGCAGCGAACTTGGTATGGGTGACCATAAACATATTTCCGACTGATTTCTCGTTATTTTTCTGTTAAACTTTTAACGTTAGTTTTTATTTTAAAACTAAGTTAGAAGTTGTTGCAGAAAAGAGACAACACTAAATTTTAGAGAAACCTTGCATAGAATTATTCAAAATTACTATTCATAGGGTCAGGCAGGTATTAAGCCATATTAATTGAGAGCTAGATTCCAAATAAAGACTCGAGAAGGCATTCTGAGATTAACAAAAGTTAGACTTTATGTACGTCCGAAATTAATCATCTGATAAACCCTTGTCCGCTGCTAATAAGACAGCGCCTATTCTAAAACTATGACCTTCAAATATTCTTCCAAATAAATTACATAAACGCAAGCATTTGTGCAAGACATTATCAAAAAAATTTCTGTGTAACTCGTCACCATTAATTAAGCAGAAAAGCTGAATGTTTTATCCTATTGGCGAACGAAACATAATGAATTAACCTTCAGGACATAAGGGTCTTTTTAGGTACCAGACCTAAAGAGGGAAATTTTAATTGGGAATAGGGGAACTTTCCAACAGGACTAATAATCATTCCCTAAGTAAGCTCTTTCCATAGTTTTGTATCAAAAACATCAGGAAGATCCAAGTACGATTTCAGATTCTTACTGTATTGAAAAGCACTTTATCCCTTAAATTCTAGCTTAAAGCCAAACATACATTCATCCAAAAAATATGAAGACTTATTACCTAGATAACCTGATAAGTACTTCGACAAATTATTAAACGCAAGACCTGTAGGCAGCTCAATAGGCTTGGGATTTAGATGTCGATTCACGCGGTAAGGGAGTTGCTGCTGGGGTTTTGACAGCTGTGTCATTTG
Organism: Limnoperna fortunei; assembly: GCA_944474755.1. NCBI lineage: Eukaryota > Metazoa > Mollusca > Bivalvia > Mytilida > Modiolidae > Limnoperna > Limnoperna fortunei. Next base: position 35,462,139 of record OX104115.1, read on the forward strand.
AGGTGCCTGTACATGTAACTGGTAACTGTGACCCTGAAACACCGGGATATTTCCGCCCTCGATAACGTGGACAAAATCGCTTTGCATGACTTTTCCCACACAATAAACTGGTGTGGGAATACCTACATCTTTCATCACAATCCTTCCCTTTGTTAAAGGAAAAGCAAGCCTGAAACGTCTGGCTATATCTTCGGTTAGACGAAATATATTGGTTTAGAAATGATATGCCTTTAAATGAATCGCTCATGAATAGAGATTTGGGGTAAAAAAAACTGCTATTCTCATTGAGCTATCCTGAGCTATCATTGAGCACGGGGAGCCTCGGTGGCCGAGTGGTAAAGGTAGTACGTTTACTATTGATCACGTGTTCTGACAACACTGAGGTTGTCGGGTTTGATTCTCACTGCTGGCAGGATGTACACGACTCCAATATTAATTGACAAGGATGTCCAGTTTTCCTAGCGAAGGTCGTGGTTCTTTTCGAGTACTTTGGCTTCCTCCCCAACAAAAACTGGACGCCATGGAATAGCTGAAAAATTGTTGAAAATAGTGTTAAACATCATTCCAACAAAACAAAAACAAAAGCATTGGGCACGGAAAAGTGGTATCATACTGACACCACTTCCCATTATCCCTACATATAGACCTAAATATATACGTAGCTAAATCCGATTTAAATTATTATATTAAGAAGTATCATGAGGCACAACTGACGAGTAAATAGAAATGCATCAGTCCATGCATCTATAGACAGAGTTCTTAGATTTGTTAGCATAGGTTATCTCAACCTGACAATATTTGCTTTTACTTAAAGGCAAAACATCATCATTAACTGTGTTAAGCTCTAAAAGCTCATACATATCAACATACTGATTAGAAATAATCCTGCCACATAACTTATTTGAAACACTTGTATATTATGGACGATTAATAGTCTAATACACCGATGGCGGTATCTGGATAGGTTGCATAATTGCATCAGACCCATAATTTTATATTACAAATTGACAATTGATCACATCAGAATCATTTATACGTGTAGAATTTGTGTTTACTGCGTTGACGTTTCTAGTGTTTTGTGCTGTAACTAGGTGAATTAATGTAGTTGGCCAACCGACTTCCACTCCTAAGTGAAACATTGCCCGATACAGTGTTGCCAATGTTGTTTGCATTTAAAAGACAATTATTGGTATTTTCCTATTGTGATTTAACGGCCTGAATCATCTGGACCCTGCGTACTCATAGAAAACAATATCTATTGACTGGTTTTTAGGAATAACTCAAGATTTCCTTATGTTATGACTGCCGACAGAGCAGCTGCATCCAAACCTGCCGTGCAGCGTTATTCTATACAGTTTGTCCCATGTCACTACCAGATGGCACTTCCTCTTTGGAAGCATGATAGTCTAAGAACCAAAATTAATAAGTGAAATATTAAGGCAGGATACAGACTGCAAAAAGTCACATATTTCATACTGCCTATCACAGCAATATAGATATCCACCAAAACTAATGCAACACATGTGCAAAACATATGATAAAACGAAAACTGCATGCGGAGCATCATATATATAGCCAAGTAACAGCACGCAACGTCTGCGGTCAGCGGACTGAGAAGCAACTATACAAACGTTTTGGGTTCAGTTGAAATGAGAAAGTTTAAGATCAATATGTTATTATTGTGTTTACGTTATTTTTTATATATATACATTCAATGATAAAGACCATTCGTTGGTCAGTCTGTGTCTAAATTTTTTACAAGAAACACCGTCATTTGTATCGTTGCATACTCTTCTAGACTTGTATAATATTATTTTTTGTTTATGCTGTATCGTCATGTTTGTCGATCCGATACTAAATAAGTGTACTGTTTTAGTAGCTTTTTTTAGACTCTCTCTCTCTCTCTCTCTCTCTCTCTCTCTCTCTCTCTCTCTCTCTCTCTCTCTCGTTTGGTAGAGTACCACAAGTGAGCCCTGTGGTTATTGGCAAGCGAATAACATAACGGAAATATCAGTTTTAGTCATGAAGAGTTAAGAAGAGTTATGTTCTGAAGCAATCTTTTGAAACTCTTTTCCAATGCTCTCACCTCAACGCCAAGATTATTATTTAATATCGTGGACGACAAAGTATCTTCAACGGAATCTTCAAACGACAAGGCGTTGTAACTAAATACATTATTTTCAGTGGGGAATTTCTGTTATTGTTCTGAAAGAAAAATACAGCGCCATTCAAAGCTTATTAAAATGATTAGATTTTCAAGCAAATGTGTACGCCATTCGCCTTCAATTTTGCTCTCAAACAAGTTAGGGTCCTGGATGAAAAAATGAGAACACATAGTATATTTTACGCAATATATCAATCTTTTCATGCATTGCATTGCATGAAACATAGGATAGGTTTTCTGGGCGCCTTAATGATACTTGTAACTCTTCTGATACACAGAATATAATAGTTTTTATCAAATATGAACAAATAAAGTACATTTTCACATTTTTTGTCTCGGTTGATGACGTCTTTTAAAATAATTTTCCTCAGAGCATAACACACTAGCTGGGTGTGCGTAAAAGAATATCTCAGTAGCTTTTCACCCCATTCTATGCCTTCGTTTGGTGATCCTTTACATCCAACAGAACAAGTAATACACCATGATCAAAAATTTGTTTGAGATCCAGACTTCAAGATGTCTATCAGGTCTTTTGAATTTTTAAATATCAACATTTCCTTTATGTCACTTTTGGAGTAAAAAGTATCACGGTATTTTTGACGTCTCGTTTTTGCTGTTGTCAAAATAGTGGTCAGGATTTGTGATAGTGTTTTGGTAGTACACATAGACGATCCTGCTATTAAATGCTGTTTGTATGGATTTTTGTGAAGTTTTGGTATCCAACACAGTAAGGGGAGATCAAAATCTTCGACTTTGATTTTGAGACCAAAGGATGCCAATACAGATTTGTGATTTCCAGTAATCTCTACTTTTAAAAGCGCAGTGTATGTGTAAGTAGGATTGCCAAGTGAACTGTCCATGCCTAACTCATTACTTAAACACTCTATGTAATGTTTTTTGCAGATACAAATAATGTTGTTAGAGGCTTGATGGCACAACAACGTATTTGTCATGAATGTCGGACAAAGTTTTAAGAACATCAAGATTTCTGAGGATATATGACGCTTTAGTACTCACAGATCTTCTTAAACGACTTATTCTTATTTGAATCAATGACCTCAAGGCCTTGACCAACTAGGACAAGGTATCAACCTCCTGGTCCTCTTGTTTTGCCCATATTCTGGCATATTCCTCTATTGAATCCTTCATTATTTAAAGTTATCTCTTCCATATATATGATACTGACAATTTTTTGAAGAAAAATACACAACTGAACATCATAAGCAACATGCCAACAAAACTACAGTATTGGGATTACATTACTTGATAATAAAATTTATAATAAATAAACGCAAGCATTCAAAATAATAGTTAATACAAATGTCTCGTTTTAAAAAATAAAAAAGTATATACAAATTAAAAAAAAAATATATATATATTTTTTTCGTTATATTATTTAATCAAGCAAGTGTCTTTAAGGCAGGCCATATCTGTGGTTCAAGCCCTGTAAACCCTAATAAAAACTCCGTTCGACGTAAGGTACATCAGTAGCGACGATGTAAACGTTTTATTTTCGTAATATATCATTTAGCCTCATTTAATTTCCGCGACTCGTTATTTCGGTTTATTTTACTTTCTGTGACCTGCTACATGTATATATTATGTCGTCCCCCCAAATAAGTAAAAGATTTATTCACATTGAGTAAATGACATGGCCTCTTTTTGACAGACATCATTTTAACATGCAGTAAGACAAATTAGTTACTTAAATGTATGCATGCATGTTTTTATTTAGTTTGCAACATTTGTAAATTCAATTATAAAACTGTTTTGTACAAACATTGTAAAATACAGCGATTGTTGTCGCAAGTTTTTTTGACATGCAATATAAGTGGTGAAAAAAGTACACTTACAGTTACGTTGGATTTTTTGAGTGTTTAGGGTTTTCAGCAACATTTCAGTTATTTCATGGCGTCCAGTTTTTATTGGAGGTGGGGTGAGAGGAAGCTGGAGTTCAGGTTAAAACCAACAATCTGTGTCAATTAAGTGTGAGTCGGGCACATCCTACTTGCAGTCTTTCAAAAATCCGTAACCTGTTGACAGGCATGTGATAACTAGTAGATGACTAACAAATCAGGCACCGAGGCAACAATAACGCCGACGAGAAAAGTCTACGATTACTTTTAAAGAGCGTTATTCAACAATTTGAATAGTAACTTTTTTTGATTGATTGATTGATATTTTTCCAGCGAGCAGGGTTTCAGCTTTATTCAGGACTAGAGCAGGTAAGAAAACCTATCAATTGAAGAAAGATGGACCAAAGGGCAAACATTTTGAATTCCAATGAAAAATATGGGTTATGGGAGCCTACAAAAGAGATCTTTGTCGTGCAAGGAGCGTGACACTCTCTAAACAAGTCACCCACCATTTCCGTATTATGACCTGAACCCCCCTCCCCCCCCAAACGAGACGGACAGCTATGTGAACCCTTGTAACAAATTTCAAATTATCTCGAATTTTAAGGAAAACATTTATACTTACATATCATTAAATATCGAACGCCTATAACAGACATCGTAAAATAAACCAACTGTGACAGCTAAAACGCGAAAAGCAGAATAGATTTTCATCTTACACTTACATGTTTGCATCTTTAACTCAGAAGTATCTATATACAATCATGTTAAATAGTTTACTCTTTATTTGAGATTTAATTGTGTGTAAATTCATGTGACGCAATGAAAAAGTGAATAAAATATATAATAGATGTTTTCGCTTTTGTCGTAAATCTTATTTAGAATCATACCCCGGAATTATTAGGAATTGTGGCACAGAAAGAAAACTTTGATAAAATCGCGACAAATATCTTAAAGCGTTTATAATTTAAAAAAAACGCGACCTCGGTGTTTAAGGTAGCAGTAATCTACTTTTGCTCCCCGAGGTTGTCTGTTCGACTCTTACAGCAAGAGAGTGTGCTCGACTCATCCCTAAATTTGCAAATAGTACCAGTTTTCCTTTCGAAGTCGGTGGTTTCGCTGGGTACTCCAGCTCTCCTTGTAAACACTCGACGCCATAGACTATTATAATTTTTGTTTAATTTTAATTAAAAATTATGTTACATGTAAACAAACTTCAAATATACATACAAATAATGCTAACCCTAAAGCGCGAAGTGAAAACAAATGGTATGATTCTGCCATCACGTTTTTCGTCTTTCTCGCCTTTTCTGCTTTGAACGATTTCGAAGACAAATACAACAGGTACGCTTTGGCACGCAAGGTCAAATATTTTGTTAAGTCATTGTGATTTATTTATTTATTTATTTTTAATTAGTTTTTTTAGTTAAAATGACACTATGTGATGTTTATATTCTGTCACAGATGCATTAGTTATAGATCGGGGGAATTTCCATTCATCCTTTATAACTTTAGACTAGACTTTTTCCTCTTAAAAATGTCGAAGGCAAATTCAAGACGTACGCCTTGGCAGGCATGGTCAAGTATTTTCTGAAGTCATTTTGTGTGTGTTTTTGAATTTATTTTGTTTTAATTATTTTGCTAATAAAATGACACTATGTGATGTTTATATTCCGTCAGAGATGCATTCATTATAGATTGTGAGAATTTTTAGTTATATCATTTATAACTTTAGACTAATTTTAGCATTATGTTTAGATAAAACGAGCCATAAATAAGAAATATCAATTGACATTCATATACTTCTAATATTTGCGAGTGAAACGATTTTTCAAAATTCGAAATATTAATTTCACTGACTGAATTGGAGCGATCAGACCAAATCAATCCGTCAGATCAGTCAAATCGTACCATATCTGTCAATTGACTGATGGACGGATTGGGGACGATCTGCCGGATTAGGAACGATTTGACTGGTCTGATTTTGGAACGCTGACGGATTGCTGACAGATTGCTAAAAGTGTTGCGTTTTCAATCTTAAGTACTGTGGTAGTACCTATACAATGTTCAGTTTACAGAATTAATAGGATTTGTTTTTTCACATTCGCTAGGGTGAGTTAAGGTGGGTAGTTAGTCATCTACACTGAGGTAGAGTGTTCCAGCCTTACTGGTCGAGTGTCATGAAGCCAATCCTAATTTACAACGATTTCTAGTTTTCCAGCCAAACGATGGCGCGCTTCAGCGTCTTTCTCCACAGGAACAACTGGACAGCATGATATAGCTAAAAAAATTGCTGTTAAAATGGCGCTAAACCCCACTCAGACAAAAACGACATTTCACTTCTGTCTCCATAATCCACAGTTCTTATCCACATTGGTGGCCTGGGTGGTGGATATTAGAGACCTTTTCGTTGTTTAAAACATAATATGAAATTGGATGATAGTACGTAATTTGTTTGAAAAATCATAAGGGTGTGTGTATTTTTACACATAAATATTCTATTTCTCTACACAGTTCTCCATAATTCTTAGAGGAAATGTTCGTCGTATAAATAGCTAAACGTAAAGCAACAATTCAATCAATTATACAGTGAAACTTCTCTAAACCGGACCCTCAGAAAACCGGATTCCTCTTCAAATCGGACATTTCAAAAAGTCCCGGCCATTACCCATTAAAGTTAATGTAAATTATGTTCACAAAACCGGCCAACTCTACAAACCGAACACCGGCCACTTTTCAAAAGTTTTGCTTTAATTAACCAAGTAAATTTCACCCCACTTTACCGCCAGCTATAAGAAACAGGAAATCATTACATAATAGTTCACCAATGGAGGCCTTAATTAGTGTTAAGTGTTGTGTACACAAACAAGCACTAATCAGTATGTTATTTTGGTTTCCAATTAATAGTAATTTATGACATTTTAGTGTGATCTTTGTCGAGCTAATTGAAAAAAAATTAAAATCAATTAAATGTCATAACATATTATTATTCAATATATATATATATATCTGATTCCGTCCGGTAAATCCGTCCACCTAAGCATATTTTTTGCGATTCGCGGTAACATCAACATAATTTTTTCGATATTTGTTAATAATTCTTCAAAATAGATATCGTTTGAACTGTATGATGTGAATTAATTTTAACGAAAAGCAACTCTAATAAACGAAGCATGGGGCTTACCTGTGTTTACATCCGGTAAATCAGCTCATGAATATTAATGAGATGATTATAAAAAATCAAAACATGTGCATGCCTTAGTTTGGAATATTTCTTGCAAGAGGACGTAACTTTTCTTCAATACTTGTTGTATTCTTATTCAAGCGAACTATCGTTTTATGTAACTTAACGATAAAGTATAATTGATTAAGGACCTCGACTCTGTACTCAAATGGGCGTTAAATGAAAATCATGGTAGATTTCACTAAACTTCACTAAACCGGCCATTTATCTCTGTCCCAGTGGCGGCCGGTTTAGAGAAGTTTCACTGCTTATTAATAATCGTTTCGTTATTGAATCTTAGGTAGCATCATTACATTTGAATATTTGATCTTAACCTTCATATTACGTTTTATTTAGGATAAAACATTCTTATCTCATTACATCCTGGTATATTTATGTATTTGTATCAGACAAAAAGATTGTAGATTCGACTTGTTATGTTTCTACATCAACTTACTTTTTAGAAAAAACTGGAAACTTCTAAATACATCCTAATTAACATTCTTATGATATTTATACATTGCGTCCAACATTTGCAATTTTAGGCAAGTGACTCTGAACTGATGGTATTTCAGGCCAAGCAAATTGATATTTTTTGTAATTGAAAATGTCAAGCTCGGTCGGTGTGAAAGTTAAAATAGAGCATTTTCAGGGAAAAAATACCTTGAACAAGTGGCCTCTCTCTGTTTATTGATCATCTCATGATTTCTTGCAACATATATATGATGGTGCTTTTGTAATAACTTTTTTTCATCGATAAAATAAATAAATGTTGACACTCTTGTTCTATAAAATCTATAAGTTTAGATTGGAGATATATTAAACCTTAAACAAGAAGCACAATTTGTCTCCCATTTGAAGGATATGGCCTCTATTGGTGAGGGATACATATGCTAGGAAGTGTTGATTTAGCCTCTGGGTATGCAGTGCATTCAGAGTTAAGAACCACTGAGAACTCATTTAATATGAAGTGGTTTTACTTATTTATAAGAAGGTGGCCTGATTTGAAGTTATGTAAAGCTATAGCCTTGGAAATTGCGACAGCAAAAGAAAATATATTGCAGTTGACAAACTATAATTTTGTTCTGAAATATGATCTTGGAAACAAACATCAGTTAATTTTTAATGTTGATGACCACAAACTTCTCAGTGTAGTTTCCGAAGCGGATATCAGCCTCCAGCAATTACTGCCGGTAAATTTGAAAATTCACTATTCTTGGCTCTGTAAATGCTGCCGGGTATGCAATTCCACAGTTCCAACATATATAGCATTCAATGGTAAGAATATTAGATGCCAGAAAAATGTTACACCAGGGACTGATTCCACTGATTCTCTTACGGGCTGGTCTTATACACAAACCTTCATCAATTATTCGGAATACTCTTTTTCTTTAACCCGTACCTGGTAAAGATGACATATTTACTATTATTAGATTGTCGAAAATCTAAAGAGGATTCTGAGGTTCTACATATTCGAAATCTGCCAAACTTGATAACTTGCAGTCTGCATTCAAGGAGACGGTGATTTTTCCACGATCTAAAGACACAATCTATATTAGAGACTTTGCACCTTATGAAGTATGTGATTATTTGAATAAAAGAGAACTTGATGTTGTAAAGATGATAGATAGTACAATTGAGAATGGAATGGAGAGGATAGTAAAAGTCATGATAGTCAGATACAAGTTGCGATGAAAGAAAGAGAAATGAAGGTAGAAGTGGCGAGAGGAAAAGACTTTTAGTGTGGAAGTTGTAAATGGATATTTCCTTGATTGTAGACTGAAGCCTTTGAAAAAATGAAGAGCAAGAAAGTACGAAAGCAAAGGTAGTAAGCACGATTGTGTAGGTTGCAGAATGTTTACTAGGAATGACGTGATAGATAAAGTGAAATAGCATGTAAAACAAAAGTGTTGAAAAAGACAGTTGATTTACAGCAGGTAGGATCTAAGTCGGGTATCTATTTCTAACTCTGATGATATTAGCTCTGTTGACTGATGACTGTGTGGAAACAGATGAGATCTGTGTTATATTTGTGAAAAGTTTTCTTTTTATGATTTGAGAAATAATGTTAGTCTGATTATTGTTAAGTTAGCACAATGTGATATGTGTGGATATTGGGTTCATTTTATTTGTCCGGACAGTTGTCAGGTCTGTGAGCAGAGGTTATGCGTTCCTGTACAGAGATTCACGTTACATTAATCATAGAGGTCACATGACCGGTCGCCATTTTAAGTTAACAGTAAGAAACCAGAGGTAACTGTGTCAATATTATCAATCGATGTAAATTTATAACATTTCAAATTTAATGAACAACTGATGGTTTATTTGAGGAAACATTGTATTCAAATTATTCGGGAAGATTCGGAGATGACTGTAATATTTAACTCTACAGTCTATGATCACCAATTGAAATTATTTCATATTGTATGCTGAACTTAACTAAAGTATGCTTCATCTTAATATGAAAAAGTGAAAAATGTGTCACGAATATTTCCTAATTATATGTCAAAAATTGAAATCATATTAGTATAAAAAGTTCGATAATAGTGTATTCGAATTAGGATGAACTTAATGAATATATCTCTTCGCAGTAGCAAAAGATCTCTCGGTCAAAACAAACCTTTTTGCACATGAAGATGAATTTTGTTAAAACTTCCATCATGTTAAATAATGCCACAGTATACATTACGGTACAGGTAAATATGAATGTTCATAAGTCGTCAAATTGTGAAGTTAATGAAGCAGTTTTTTTTTCATTTCATGAACAATAAAACAAAGAAATATATTAATAAATGTTTGTTTGTTTTAAACAAATAATACCATTTTTGACATTTTTATATAAATATATATCACAAACAAAAAAGGAATCTTTTTATTTACTTAGTCCAATTTCTATTCGCAGGTCAGGATCATTAATGCAGTTTTTAAATTTTTTTTGTTTGATCTCAAGATCCAGTTTCTTGGACTTTGATTTGTAGCTTGGCATTTTGAGTTTTTTTAGTTCTTTATTTTGTTATAACCTTTATTTACCACGTTTCTGCAAAAAAAAAATCTATTGGCTCAATAAAAGAAGGATTATGATATTCTGGAGGCAACCTCCAATACCCATTTCAATGTATCATGTTATTTTGTAAAATAAAATGTGAAAATTGTCCAATGTGTTCGTGTTTTCTATAGATCATGCTTATAAATAAACACAACATCACATCTACTAAGAGTAGACAAGGCAAACATGTAAGAATTATGTCCACCTTGTGCATAATACGACCGGTTTAAACAGCAAAAATTTACGCGAGTTGTAGCCGTATATTATAAGCAAATGTAATCTAAGTTGTGACTCAAAAGAATTCTTAGCATATTGTTTGTCTTTGCTTGTGTTAATATTTTCAAATAGGTATACATAATATCCGCTTTTAGGGGTTCTTTTGAGAGGTAGAAACTTTGATGTAGCACGCCGTGTCCTACCTGATAAGATGTAAGGGTATTACTGGACATTCGCCTATCTGTACACATGCTGACCCCTGGTCCGCATCAGCTGGAGGGCTGAACCATGTGCATGGTGATGCTTACACGGCACTACTGGTCTATATGCCTCCTTGATACAGGTCACCAGCCACGGATGATAAGGAACTTTAATTGTTACGTGTTACCCAACATTGGACCGTTACTTTATGGATATATGTGAGAGTAGAATAGGCTGTGGTAGTAAATCTAGAATCAAAATACGGATCGAAACACAAGCCGATAAGATGCAGTCTACAACTTCTCTTCAGCATCTTCCAGTTACTTCGCCGCCTTAGCTCTGATGTCGTGTGTCCTGTCACTTCATAACCAACTGCAAAAGAGCCTTCAGATCAAAGATTGTTGCTGATTAAACAATATACTGAACTAAGGCGCATTGTTCCATTGTCTCCCGAGACGGAAGAATTCCAAAAATGAGTCGAGTATTATACAACCTTTATGCTTACGATATTTTACGATTGACCCCGCAGGTATTCTTGATACGATGTCAAATAGATTAAGGTTAATTTATTACTTCTTGTAAGAACATTAGAGTGGGTGCATACATTTATCAGTTTGCATTTAACCTTGATAAACAAATATCAAAATTAATAAGTGTTGTAGCAAAAGAGGAAAGCAATGTTGAATCTCAGAACATACGCAAATGCACAAAATTGGCGTAGCAATTCTATTTACCTGGATATCTTTGATGCAACCACTGGGTCTATGCTTCTGCTGGTGGACTGTAAGTCCCCGAGGGAATCACTTGCCCAGTAGTTACACTTCGGTGCTGATATATAAAGAAATTGTTTAATTGTAGTTTAGTTTAGTCAAATTCATATGTTAGAAGACTTAGAAGTATTATTTCAGAAAGGTATAAGCTCACCACTGCTATTATTAAAATAGCATTTAGTACAGACCACTTAACAAAAACTTCCTTTAGCATGAACAATTAAGAATAACTACAAGTAGTTGGGGATTTGTTAATTAGTTTGTACAGATTAACCTTAAAATGTTCATTCTCAGAATTATATTTTTGAAATCCAATAAAAAATCAATTGTTTACTGAACAGAAAAGGAAATCCTCACTTAAAATAAATTTCCACACTGAAAAAAACCTAAATAATATACATATCTACATTTATGTTTTTATGGGAACTTTGTAACGTGTTTTTGTTTCTGGCATACTTAGACTAAGATTTTACAGATTTTATAGTCTCAAATCTATATCGCAAACGAGTATGACAATCTCAGACATGTATCAGACATGTATCACACACATATTCCTTGTCACAGACCAACTCGAAAGGGGTAATATAAATATTTGTGACTTCTCTTTTATTGCATTCACAACCAAAATCCAATATGAAAAAGTGCTAAATTTGAGACCCCATATATTGCACCGAGTCATAATTTAAGTAGAGGGTGTTATATCAGAATAATATTTTATTCTCGATGTCTTCAATCTGCAATACGATCTCTACAGTAGACACTAGCTAAGTATGGTTCAAATTAGTTCAGTAGTGTCAAAGAAATAATATCTATTTATAATGACACACACCAGTAAAACATTGTATGGGATTCCTAAGTAAATTGACTTTGCGGTCATGTAATTCTAGAAAATGTTACAATTGAAGAAAAATTATCATAAAGTTCTCCGAAAAAGTAGTTTTTACTTATTTTGTTTATACTTAATTTTTTTTCAGGGCCATTTATATATCTTAATTAATGCAATTTTTTCGTCTAAAGCACACTATTTTGTAATGTATTTTGCCTTCGTTTTGCTATATCATAAAGCAAGTGTCGATAACAGCTGCACACCATAATAAAGCTGGAAAATGACCGAAAGTCGCTGAAATCTAAAACAAACAAACTAAACAATACTTATCTTGGACTTTGTTCTGGTAGAAAATCAACACCATTTCATGTAATATTTACACAGTTTTTGCTCACAGTTTCGTAAGTTTTTTTTTACGAAATGTATTGTATGCGTGTTAAGTATATGTGAGTACGTGAGTTTTCAAGCCATTGGAAAGGATAGTGAATGTAAAAATTGGATAGCAATAATATAAGCATAAAAGATTCACGTGGTCGTTTCTGAAAACTAACAAAAACCATGGAACATATTTCCTTAACTTTCAAATTTAACAATAAAATCATGTAGGAATCGCACATATATAACAAATTTACTAAAGGAATGAAAACTAATGGAGCCTATTACGGTCAATTATTGATTACAAACCTTAGAAAATTTGTCAAAACAACACTGAAAGCTATGGTATTAAATACTCATTTCAAGGGTTATAATATTAAAGAAAGAGCAAACAGTTTGCGACTTTTTCTTATAGAAATTGACACTACTGAAAATCACAATTATTTTGTCAACATTGGTTTAATACTAAGAAATTATATTGTTTTTGTTTAAATGGTGTTTTAACGCCACTTTCAGCAATTTTTCAGCTATTTCATGCCGTCCAGTTTTTATTGGGGGAGGGACCCGGAGTATCCGGAGAGAACCCCAGACCTGCGGTAGGAAAACTGGCAATCCTTGTCAATTAAGATTGGAGTCGAGTACACCCTGCCTTCAGTGAGAATCGAACCCGCAATCTCAGTGTTGACAGACCACGTGGTCAATGATAGACGAACTACCTTGACCACTCGGCCACCGAGGCCCCTAAGAAATTATAGACCTGTTTTCTTTGGAATGGGGGTCACCGCCACTATCGATATTTTTTTTTAATGGATCACAAATCTGAATAAAATTTAATACCACAGTGCATAGCAGGCTGTTTTTAACCTTTGCAATAAAGTTTGGGTTATTTTTAATCAGCTACATGTGAAAATATTATGATGAACATTTTTTAGCTCAATTTAGAGGTAACTGACCAGATGGAGACTTCCTGAATGAACTTCCCTGGAGCTGATACAACTACAATTCGCTTGAACATTTCCAAAGCGGATACAATTACCTCTCAATAAAAAACACCATACGTGATCCAGTCCATCACAGTCTAAATGAAAATCCCTAGTGCTGAAATCAGTACATAATTTAAAATGTAATTTAATTACTGCCAGTCTCTTTAATCTTTCAAGATTCAAGTGTAATAGTATTAAGCACAAGCAAGAGAAAAAAACTTTATTATACTCTCGGCTGTTTATAATTTTGTTTTACATGTATTTGATCACTTAGTATAGAACAGAAAATTAAAGTTATGCAAGCAGTCTAACAACTATTGAAGGAAAAATTAATGGAAAAAAAAGTTTGTTTTAATAGAATTTTGTAATGAATTAGAGTTTGCAAAAATAATTTTGTAATCGGTCTTGAACGAAAGGGACTAAAAGGTGTTACCATCCTTACTAAAGTATGCGTTTGTAAGTCCAGCATAAAGTACGAGATCATTTCATTAGTAGCAAATGTCTTCAAAAGATCACACAATAAAAAATGTGAAAATGAATGCGTATGCGAACGATGACCACACTGGTCATCAAATGTTAGATTGATGCAAAAACAATTTGAAAAATATATGGATGACACTTATGGCGATGATGCCAATTGAAACGCCTCAGAGGAAGACAGTGATCATCATTCCGAAACACATAAATTACATAAATTATATGACGCTCAGGATACAAAGATGCCATCACAAATGCATGTTAATATGAATGAACAATCAGAGTCAATTCTACAACTTCAGGTTAGTGAATAAAATCTAACAAAAGGACACTCAAAAAAGAAAACAGTGGGTCATTACTTCCCATGCAAGTGAAGACGTTTGTCAAATCAATCTGGACAAATTGACTGTTTTCCATTCTTATTGGCATTTTTTCGTTATTTTGGAGAATCACTGTATAAATATAGTTACACTGCATTTGTTCCTGTGAGCTTCTTTTACATTTTATGAAGTTTTTGCTTTTGAGAATATGTAAACTGTATGCAAAACAGCCCCGATTGAAAACTATTCAATATGTGTTTACTTCTTGTGTATTATGAACTAACGGATCTTTCGTAGTGGCCAGATTGGACTTTGGACCCTACATTGCCGAGGGCAAATTTCACAACATACAATGGATATGTACAGCTTAACCTCAGAGATAAAGACTGAGTTCTTTGAAGCAGAAAATCACTTTAAAGAAACTTATTTAGGAAAGATCAGAAAGTTGTCTACGGATGAATTAAATTATTTTAATAAAGTCCAATAGAGACACAATGATAAAGGAGTTAACTTCAAATGTAGACAAGTCAATTTCTGAATGAAGTATTCAGACTCACTGTCAATATATGTAAAATGCAAAAAAAATTAATGCGAAGGAAGTAACGTACAATCTGGCCGAAATGGGTATGAAACTTGAGGCGATGTTACAGTTGGGGCTAAAGGTAGAAAAGGGATTCATGAATGTATTGAGAGGAGGAACAAAATTAGTGAAAAAAATGTTGGTAGATTGGAAAGGAATGTTAGAGCTCATGATAGCGGTGAAAAAGTTGGTTGTTGGTTTTGCGATGAGCATAATCATGTAACTCGTAATTGTAGCCAAGGTTATTACTTAATGTGTCCCAAATGTAAAGAACTTGGCCACAAACAAGCTATTGTAATTTTTAGGTATTTGGAAAGGATGATTGTACCGATTTAGGCAACAGTTCTGTTTCACCTGTCCCAAGTGACTCGTCACCTAGCAAATTGCGCAAACGTCGTCACCGAAGGGGTGGCATGGAACAGATTTCAAATAAAAATAGTCTTACTAATGTACATTTTTTAAACATAAGAGGACTTCGTAGCATGATCCATGAACTAAAATCGGATGATAAACCCAACAAGCGACATAAGTCCTATAATTAGGTAGGTAAATGTAGAAAGTATGGTAAAGACAAAGGTGGTATACGTGTTATATCGGAGTTCCCATTTATTGATGAAAATCTGAATGGGAGTAAGGACGACGGTTTTGAGCGTCTTTGGGCCCTCGGTCGTATAAATGGGTAAAAAATGCAAAAGGCGTTACTTCCCAAATGATGGTACTGATAAGTCATTGACTGACAGTCTTTTTTATGAGTTACTAGAGAATTGCGCCCATTTTTCATCGCAAGGGTATAAAAATATGCCTATCAAGAGATTTTAATGGTCGCTGTCTTAAACAATGTGACCTTCTGGTAAGACGATTATCTTTGACAATAACCAAAGCTTTAACGGTCAGCGGTTAACATAATTTACCGAAAATTGCGACCTGACTATTGTAAACGGTGAGATCTGTGTGAAGATTTCCACACAAGAATTATGAACAACCAAAGGTCTGCTATCGATAATATCTTATTATCCAACTAACTTGCTGAAATTATTAAGCAAGTGTATATCGATGAAAAAGGCAGGTATGCCCTACATAGTGATCATGTAATTCTTAGCGTCCCCTTGATACATCCCAAAATAAAAACAAACGAACGGGGTAACAATGATATTTACTTTTGGAAAATCAATGACAACACTAAGTGGAACACTTTCCAACAATTACTTGTCTCAGCTTTCGCTGTAAACAAGGCCGAGGGGGATCTTCCGATATAAAAATCGCCAAAGGTGAAAAATTATCGAAACTTCTGGTACAAAGATCTCGCAAATATGTTGAAAGCGCGGCGAGACGCGAACAAATTGCAACGCAGACATTACAAAAAGCATCCAACTGATAGCGAATTGGGTAAATCTATATCATGCCTTTACCTTAGCGTAAAGAAGCTCTACATAAAGCTATCAAACAAAAAAAATATAGGGCAAGATAAGTTTTTCGAGCAAAATAAAGATTCCTAGAAACATAGGAAGGCCTTTTGCACTCTTCTTAAAGGTCCCAGGGAACAGTGCACTGTTAGTCAAATTATTGGCCCAATGCGTAAAAGTAACTTGGTCGAAGATGAAGATGATATTAGTGAATGTCTCATCAAAAACTTCGATACTATTGATAAAGACGCAACAATTGCTACCGAGTATAGGGAAAAGGTCGAGCACCGGGAACCCTTCCAGCAGGGTTCCAGGTATGTATGTATGTAGGTAGGTACGTATGTACATGTATGTATGTATGTATGTATGCATGTAACGAAACTTTAACCTAATTGCTGTGCCGTACTGTGCATTGGCCGTAATATTTCTTAATGTAACAAAATGTATGTATGGTTGGTATATTGAGATCTTTTCCCAGGTCTCAACCCGCAGAAAGACCCAGCGCTCCCTATGGTGTTCTCTTTACGTCTGTGATTAAGACTATACAAATCCTAGGTTTGCCATAAAGGCTGAGGTATCCGGACATTGCTACTTTCCTTGCTACTTACATTACCACTTTCAAATGTGTCAAAACGAATAGGTGTAGTATAACTATAAAAGGAAAAATTATGTGTCTTTAGCTAACCTTTCTTGCTTTTTTATTGTCAGTTGGAATTTTTACCTATTGATATGGCCTATTAATTTTGTGAATTGCTTTATTGGTGTGTTATCTTGTTCTTATCCTGATATATAGCTAAAATAATGCTAGCTGGACGTTAATATTAATAATAATTAAATTAATTATATATTATTTCTTATCAGTGTAGAAAACAGTTTCCACCTTTCTGAGCATCATTCAAGAGTAAGAAGTGGTAAGTTCTAGTCGGATAAATGTCTCACAGCTGTTTCTACACGTATAGAGTGTGATATATATCCCTCTAATACAGGGGCGACAGTTGAGGAATAATAACGGATATAGCTCCAAAGTTAACACAGTGTCAAAGATAAACTACTTACTCTGTCGACGTCCGTTTTCGTTAAAAGAACGACGTCCTCTTTATTGATATTACATACCATTATGTGTCTTATCTTTTTTTAATATGAAATATCAGGTAAGGTTGACCTGTTTTTAATATCTTGCAGGTAATAAGGAAACTTGAACTTAATATTGCAGTTCCGTACTGTGCATTGACAGTAATTATAAATAATTGTTATGTACTATAATTTTAACCAGTGTGGATAGATAGTATTGTCTGTGCAATACTAAATCCCCTACCGGTAAATAAACTTTAAATTTAAATTCTTAGCGTCATAATTTCGTCAAAAAGCATTAGACAGGAACAATATTCAAATTATAACTCATCATACTTGACTAGCATACCAAATATCAGCTCAACATCTGCAAGCGAAACAAATTCGTGAAGACTGCAGACGGATTGCAAATCTATAGTCCTCTATGGCGAAGCCGGTAGGTGACTGATACTTATAATGTAATTAAAATTAAATAGTGTTATATAATATAAGATTAATAATTGTAATGCTGAATTTAATAATTTCATACCATATAAATTGCATTCTGCTTTTAGTTAATGAAATTATCTTTGCTCTTGTGTGTTTATATTTGTGCATCCGAGTGCACAGAATAGCAAGTTGTTCCAAGTGTATTGTGTTCGAGTATGCGGCTGGATTGAAAAAGTCACAGTCACATGGTGAGACCAAGTTTACCTGGTCTAGGCCAGTTAAGTGATTTGCAAAACGAGTTTGCACTTTAGAGCTTAAAATTGTTGGTCGATTACATACTATGCTACTAGTAGCTGACATTGTTTTGTTTCAATGTTAAAAGATCCAATTACCACCCCACTACTTGTTATATAAAACATTTCTTGCAATTCAAATATGCTTTTGTGGAAATTATAGCTTGTTATCACTTAATGGAAGTGTTTAATGCTGTATAAATTTTAATAACATAGGGCCTACCTTTGCTTTGTACTTAAATATTAGGCATATCAGCCTTAAGGGCAGAGTAGTTTTACTTTCGAGAGGTAATGCCATTTATTTATTAATGCTGGAGTGATGCTGGAGTGTTGCCGGAGAAGCTGGAAATGCTTATTCTGGCGAGAAATATGTTATGCATGCTAGTGCAGAAACAAAGTATGACGAATAAAAAAAAATAAAAATTAAATAAAATTATATTAAATACAAAAATGAAAGAATCCTCTTCTCATTCCGTCTTAATAGCCGGGAAGCATTTTAGGCCTTAATAGTCCTTGATGTATTTCTGAATACATTGGTTTCGAGTTGCCAGACTTTGTAACGTCATAGTGTACAATAGAAGAGATAAATATATGCGAGTCCTACATTAAACACTTCGAGAAAGTTTATGGTACCTTAGTCTGGTCGTAATGTTATTGTTTTCATTTATTTATTTATTTATTTATTTATTTATTTATTTATTTATTTATTTATTTATTTATTTATTTATTTATTTATTTATTTATTTATTTATTTATTTATTTATTTATCGCCTGCTTGAAAGTGTGTGTGTGTGTGTGTGTAAAAGGGGGGATGGTGGTTATATAATGATTGATTGTCCGTCCGTGGTACACTTCTCTTATCCGCTTATCCTCCTTCATCATCGAATGAAATTTGATGAAACTTATCAGAATTCTTTTCACATAGCACAATTATGACCAGATTTTTTATATTTTTGACCGGCATGATATTTGGGGTTTCTCAGAGCAAAACATGGACTCATTATGAGACATATGACAACGGGTGTCAATTAATTAAGTGAGAATTGCTCATGTTTGTTGTAAAATTACATGTACAATTAATTATCTGGTCTACCTATTTCAAACTAAGCTACCCCCCCCCCCCACACACACACACTCGAAGTTATGGCAGGGAAACAGAAGGCCGGTTAAGGAAGAACTGGATGTAATGGAAAAATTAGATAATTTCCGCCTGAACACGTCAATAAGGTAATAACGTAATAGTCTATTTTACAAATACAACATGAGTTATTTTTATTTTTTACAGTTTTTTGTAAATGTCTATCAAAGAAAATTAAACTATAATGTTACAAGTATGGTTTTTAATTGAATACGAGTATGTTTTTAATTGAATACAAGTATGTTTAGATAAATGGAGATATAAATATGAATAAATTGACGAATACTTTATGTTAATAAATCATTATTTTACAGATAACTATAAAGTACATCATTAGTGTTATTGAGAATCTTTACAACAAATTTCCAGATACAGCTGTACTGGATGACTTCAGTGTCTTCGATCCTGACCTCATATGCAAAGATGACCCAGATACAACGAGTTCATACACTTCCAGAAGTTGGTGTTATTTACATTACGTAATAACTAGTCTATAATCTAATTATTTAAAAAAAAATTAATATAATATAAAGCTGTTTTACTTTATATGTAGCTTCGCATGTACATAAACTGTACAGACAACAAATTATTTTAAAATCATTATTTTAACTTAAACTTCTTTACCTTTTCAGACACTGGCAAGCCACTTCAAGAGCAAAGGAAGAATTTACTTCCCTTTCACATTTAATAGCCAGAGAGATGAAAGATACAACATACACAGATGCAGTAAAAAGATTGCTACCCGACATTAGCCAAGTATGCCCAGATTTTGTTAGTTATTCCAGAAAGACTGTGAAAGACCATTCAGTGCAATGAATAGAATCAAGACCTGCCCCAGACACGCAACAAATATTAAACTGTTTACTTATGATCTCTATTGAAGGGACAAATATTGACAATTTCCAATTTAATGAAAGTGTTTCTCTGTTTGGGAAGGTAAAGAATAGAAAGATGGCAACACAGAGAACGAAACATGAAAGGAGACTTACAATAGTGCTGTTGCAAGTGTCAATAGTAGCTTTGTTTAGTGCAATACGTTTAATATTGGTGCAACAGAGTGCAGTGCTTTTTTCTAACTTGTTACAGTTATGGTTCTGTGTTCACACTGTAAATTCCCTTGTAGAACATTCCTCATCACGTTAATGTCACGTGACATCAGAATTTTCCTGCGTCCAAGTTTTTTTTAATCAGTTTAAAAATAGAAAGCCAAAGATAACGATATGTTTTTGTTCCAGTGGTTTAAACTTCAGATATTTTAAGTGTGGTTTAAAAGTAAAGTAATGCCCCCAGAGTTTCTAACGTTTGCAACAACCTAGTATCAGCAAAAGATCACGAAGTCACTTTGGAAGAAAAAATAATGAAGTGTCATTTCGGGGCCATTTTATTATAAACAATGCACCGATAGGCCCAAAAATACGGTAGTTGGTGCATGATTCAACATTTATCATATCCGTCTGGTGACAGTGTAAGTACAGATATAGACCTTAATTTAGACACCGTGCAATATATACTCCATTTAACACAGTTTTGGATACAATAAGCAAAGTTGGCATGGGCGCGCTCCTTGCCAAATAGACATAAAATCTGCCTTTCGTTTGTTTAATAACACACCTAGATTTAATGTAGTTGGTTTTAAATTCAAATCACAATTTTATTTTGATAAATGTCTTCCCATCAAGCAAGACAGGATCTTTTGGAAATGAAGTATCAGGATCTTTTGCTATGTTTGAGAAATTTGCTTCCTTCATCGAATGGGTTGTGCGTTTAATTAGTGAAAATAAATATAAGACGATTTTTTATTAATTGGACGTCCATGAACAGACGATTTGATGGGTACATTCGTAAGATTTGCTCCAACATCGGGTTCCCATGGCCGAGGAAAAAAACTATAGGTCCTATATGTATTATTACATTTTAGGCCTGGGATTAGAAACCAAGGAAATAATCATACAAATTCATACGCAAGAGAAAATGATTGAAATCCAAACAAAATTGCACGATATTTAAGAGAAGAAAAAAGTTTAAGACCGTCTTGCTTGTCGGTTCGTTAAACTTTTTCGCTATAGCTATCCCTACGAGACGAGCATTTAACAGACTGTTTTGAAACGCGATGCGCGGTATATACCACTGTAGGCCTGGGCAATTTCAATAGAAATGAAGAAAGGTATTTTAATGTGGATGTCTTTTATTTTTTATTTTTGTTTTGGTTAAGGCGATTTGGATTTATAACATGTAGTTAAAGTATTTACGGACAGCTCCGGCAATCCTGAATTAGATAAAGGAGTTTATTTCTCAGGGCATTAGTAATTTGTGGTGGCCATTTATTTGTAAAAATAGCGTTGATAAGGTCGGACAATACCTTTTTCGGAATTAGTTCTACTTGTTTTATCAGTCAAAGCGAGTTATGCAGTTAGTTAGACTATTTGTATTTTATACTATGCTTTTTAATATACAGTTTTAAAGTAATTTTATTGAAGACCGGTTTAATTGTATTGCCGATTCTATTTCACGACAGACATTTGTTTGTTTGTTTTGTTTTGATGGTGTTTAACGCCACTTTCAGAAATTTTTCAGCTATATCATGGCGTCCAGTTTTTACATGGGGAGGAAGCCGGAGACCCGGAGAAAACCCCCAAACTGCGGTAGGAAAACTGGCAATCCTTGTCAATTAAGATTGGACTCGAGTACACCCTGCCTGCAGTGAGAATCGAACCTGCAATCTCAGTGTTGACAGACCACGTGATCAATAGTAGACGAACTACCTTGACCACTCGGCACCCGAGGCCCCACGACAGATATTTGAAAGGAGAAACATATACATGAGTGTAGACGATAGTATAGACCATATACCAAGACAAATTAAACTTATATTTTGCAAGGGACACACTGTGGTAATTCATGATCAGTAAGGGGAGACAACTTCATATTGTGCTCAAAGCATTTCATGCATTAGCACCGAGGCAGAGGGTTTAATTGAAGCAACAGATTTTCTTAATTTATAAACTTAAATTCTCTTGTCATGGAGATACTTTTTAAAATTCGCAAAAGACCCAGATGCAGAGAAGTTTCACTATCCCATAAATATATTAACAGGAAAAACAAAAGTTGTGATTGTTCGATGGATTTGTTGTGATTGAGAATATAAAAAGATAGTTTAACGCTTACTTTGTGTATTTTAAATGGTTTATATAATTAAAATCAATACAAAAACACGCATATACAAGCATCGTGCATGGATGCATTCAACTGGCATTTCGTCGATGCTCGAATTTCGGCGATTTTCCTCCATTCAGCAATGTAAACAATGAATCTTAAGCCAAGTGTACTGTTAGCATATCTTATATATATAAGGGCCTCGACCAAATAATCTTGCGTTTAATCGATGCACCGCCGAAGATGTTTTCTTTGCTAAAATTTGAGTGTACTTTCATTTTCTAAGGTTTACACGACATACATGTATTGCCGCCATATTTGTTTACGTTTAACAAGAAAAAAGTAGTTCCCGAACTGTCAGTCGTTCATGAAGGTATTAACCAACCTGGGAACTAATGGTTGAAGCCCTTTTGACCAATCAAAAATTAATATACACGTAAACGAAAGTATAAGGACAAGAAGTTTAGATATATAAAGACTAGATAAACTAAATTTAAACCCTCTATTTTTAATTCATTAATAAGCACCAAAAAAACCAATAACTACAAATTCATGAAAAACCAATATAATAACGGACCAATAGGAGTACATAAACTGGAGGGTTGGAACAGTCACAAAACAATTAAAAAAACTAGACGCCATGACAGCTGAACATTTGCTTGAAGGCGAATTGATTGATTTGTTAGTTGCATTTCTAACGTTCAGAGTATCTTTTTAAATATATTAAAATTTAAAAAACCGATAGTAAGGTAATATCGAAAATAGATATACAATCGGTAACACAAATTTAACAGCCACTATAACGAATATCAAATACTCGATACCAATACAAATTTGCCTTTTGTAAAGAAGGCAATGTTCCTACGTTTTGTCTAAATCTACAAAAGCTGTTTAAACTCGAAAGGAGACTGTTACTGACAAATACTGTCATCCATTCTGGTCAGTTTTATAGCCCGATCCCTGACCGGCCCTACCCCATACCAAAAACAAATTTGGCCAATACCTTTTCCGCCACCTGTGAACAAACTGGTAAGCTGTGTAGTCGAGCCCTTGCAAACCATCGCAGTACATAGTCTAAATATTGGGGTATTGAGGAAGGAGACTAAACTGTTTTTATCGTGTATCTACATGTAAATCAAACATTGTTAATTTTTTTATCAAGATTGGATTGTAAATATTTGTAATATACATATTTTATTATTATTTTTTTTCAATCCTGGAAGCTATATACATATTATTGTGATTAATTACAGTAGAGAGATATATTCCGATATCTCGCTAAGTTTATTTTTTTTATTATTTGCAGTGAAATGGCTTTGTTTATTAACTACTTTTTGCAGTACATAGTGCAGTGTAATACATGTTGAATTCTTTAATAAAAATTGAAAATATTTTAATAGATTTGCTTCATTGTTCAGATAAGTAAAAGCTTTTATATATAGTATATCCTACTATTGACAGAAAAACATTTAGATCCTAATAGTCTTCATAATAAAGTTTTTAACCTTCTACAATGTGCTTTAATTCTAATATTTTTGGGGATTTCTGCCAAATGCAAGGTTTTATATATTTCCTCCCAAAAGTGTTTTATGAATTTACCATCTATGAAAAAGTGTAGGTAATCATCAGGTACTTTGCTTGTAGATTGGTGAATTTGCTTTTTTCCACTTCTACAGCAGCAATTGTGTAGGCATGATAAATTTTTATTCTAGTTGGTAAAGTATGTGACACAATTTTATAATCAGTGTTTAGTAGGAGATAGGTATATAGTTCCCTAAATCCATGGGGTCATTTTTTTTATATATTAAACTGAGTACACTTTGTTTTTGGGAATATGGTAATTGTCTCATATGGAAGCTATAATTTAATACATTTAAGAGCAGCGGAGATATTGAATTCCAAAACTTTCTACAAAAATTTGTACTTAGTCCATCTAGTCCAGGACCTTTTTTAGTTTTAAGTTATTTACTGCGTGTGTTATCTCTTCAAGTGATATTTTACCGTCACATAATGTACTTTCATCCTTATATATAGCTTATTTTCAATAGGACTGTTTTTAAGTAGTCCTTTTATTTGTTACATTGAGTAATTAGTTTCACCCGAATAAAGTTTTTCATAGAAATCTTTTTCTATTTTTAATATTTTTGCTTGATCTGTTGTTATATTTACCTTTTCATCCTTTAATTTTAGTATTTTTTTCTTAGTTTGTCTATTCTTTTCAAGGCCTAAACAGTATTTTGTTTTTTTCCCCTTTTTCGCACCACTCTATTTTTGATCTAATTTTGGCAACTGTTGCCTTCTACTAATATGTTTGTTCTAATTTGAATTTCAATTGTTTGAGTTTACTTTCTAATTTGGCATTATTTGCTAATTGAATATATAGTTTTTGAAGTTCATTTTACATTTTTGCTATTTTATTCTTTTGATTTTTATCTTTGTATGCAGTAACTTATACTATATTCGTTTTTTTAACGTATCCCATAAAAGTCTAATGTCTTTATGTGTGTCTATTTTTAATAGACTTTATCTTCAAAACAAATATAAATGTATGCAACTTACTTGCTACGGGGAATAAAAAAACACAAACACACCGGATCAAACAGCTAAATACAACTATCTGGCCCGGAAGCGTTCAGCGTTTTCGTCGGAGTACTTCTCCGTTAATACGACAGTTTTGCTAACCCGATAGTTACAATACACAAACTGTTTGAACACATTTTTTTAATAGAAATCAGAGTTACCCATCATTTACTGGAGTGGGTTTATTACGGAAAACAGCTCCATGTTTAAACTCATTTCCAGAATTTAACCAAGAATGTGAAAGTATTTCCTGTAGAGTTTTAAGAGCAATCATAATTTGTTGCGTTTGTTTCTTTGTATTTCTATCCCTATTTACCAGAGCCGAATCAAATTGATGTAAATAAAGAACTAATAACGGCTTAAAGGAAATATTAAAGTAAATGTACGTTGTCATAATAAAAAGAATGACATGGTTATGGTCCGATATTATTTGAATGTTTATCGGATATTAAGCACATGTCATGAAAATTAGTTATTTGATAAAAAAAGTGGTCCAGAATTAAGCAATATAAATAGGGCTGTAACTCGAAACAGGAAGTCAATTGGAAAAAATGTGCGTGTTTAATCTTGGTCAACCGTCATTTTGCACACTTCAGATTTTGAGAATCGGTTACGTTTCTGAGTTTCTGCTAACAATGGTTAACGGTGTTCGGGCAGATACATGTAACTGTTACTAAAATAGATCAGTTGCATAGGGTGAACCAAGTCATCTGCGGGCATACCCGATAAATAGAAACAAGTATCGAAATGATACGTCGCAACACTTTTGGGGGAAATCTCTGCGAAAGAAGAAAAATAATAATCATAAGAAATACAGTAAGGTATTTCCACTGTATAGACCTTAATAAAAATTTACAAAAAATAAAAACCAATCGTCAATCGGAACATTTTTCGACAATTTTGGTAATATCGTGACTAGAAATAGTCGAGGTGATCCGATGGAAAAAACTTTAAGGGTTCAATCAATATAAGTTGCGTCGCGATAGTTGTGTGAAAATATCGCTGAAGAGGTCTCCATTTTCATGGCGATGGGTGTCATTCTGTAAGATGTGTATTCGAAAATAGGGATTATGTGTTCTTTTTAAGAAGATCGGTATGCTAAAAAAAGAGAATACTTCAGTAACTTCAGAATGGAAAGTTTGAAGACGTCCTGTGTGTTAATCATACATGTAAATGTGTAAAGACGACAAAAATGGATTTTGTGTTCGTAATAAGAAGACAAGTATGATAAACAGGAGAAAGCTGAATGAACCTCAGACTGGAAAGTTTGAAAAGGTCCTGTATGTAAATCATACATGTAAATTTGTAACTTTTCGTACCATAATCTTATAAAAACACATAATGGTTATTATTTTGTCAAAGAATACAAAAACAACACAGTATTTTTTTAATGCGTGCTAAAAAGTTTTCAAGAATTGTTTATTGACACTTTTAACGAGCAATATTAATATTTTTATAACAGGCCGAATTCAAAGGGGTTTAGGAAAAGAAAGATAACGTATAAATCTGCAGCAGAAATTACTGTACTTTTAAGAACAAAAATATCTCGCATTATTTCGATAATATATGCACCAACAATCATGCAATGTTATTTTGTGAATTGTTGTTATTACTTTTTGAAGCCACCATGAATCGTTTAAACCACGATTAATTGATCATTTGTTTAATGTTCAGAGAGAGAGAGACAGAGATAGAGAGAGAGAGAGAGAGAGAGAGAGAGAGAGAGAAAGAGAGAGAGAGAGAGAGGGAGAGAGCTATCCTCAAATTGAGAACAAGAACAAGATAAAATCATAAACTTAACGGTAGACCAAAAACAGAGAATTTTGATTATTCGCTGTTAACGTATAATGTACATTTTGCGACATTTACAAAGGTTTCATTAGCAAGCAAAAAGCATGGTACTGTCCTAAAACGTATTTACACTATATTCTGAGGCCAGGCTTTCCGTATTAGTATGACCTGACATCTCCATACACGAACACGCCACCTGGGGACGACTGGTCTCGCAATAAAATGGAGAAAGTATACATATTTTATGCAAATGCATGTATATAAAAAGAAAAACCATAGGGGTATCAGTGGTTGTAATTATCAGATGAAGTGTTGAAGATTGCAAACCTCATTATGTTTCTGACTATGGTATTTCTGTTTTGTTTCAAAAATATACTATTCTTGTTTGTATGTAAGTTAACCATAAGAGTAACATATATAAAGAGTTGGTATCTCAGTTTACACTTAAATTTACAAAAAGAAATAATTATTTCTCAGTATATCTAGAAGAATCTAATAAGATTGAGATGAGATTGTTTGTTTGTTGTTTGATGAGAGTTTTGCGCAGAAATTTTCAAAATAAGGTTGTAGTTGAGCACACCTTACAGAAAATCGGGTTCGAACTCACAAATACAGTCTTGTCGAGTCGGTGATCAATATTAGATGGATAACTAACTAGACTTAATGGTCACTGAAGCCACAATACAATAACAAGAGAAATGTACATTTAAAAATCTATGTAAATGCTGACGCGTGTGCTTTTTGATAATTATGTGATACATAATAATATACATATTTTAAAAACCTGAAAATTTGGTTTTGATTAGTTTGTTTAATTTAAAAACTAATTTAGATCTAAGACAATTTATTACGCGTATTTATCTTCGTTGCATAATATGTAAGGAGTTTAAATAAAATCCGCCAGGTGTGCATCTATGAAATATTTAAAATTGAGTTCATTTTCTATCACAAAGGTCATGCAATTTTGTTTCCTCTTTTCAATTTCTGAAACAGCTGATTATGTCATAACAAAAGTCATTTTACATAGCCAAATCTTCTGTAACAGTCATATTGTGCTTATATAGAGCCTCGGTGGCCGTGTGGTTAATGTTGTTAGTATGCTACTGACCACGTGGTTTGTCAACACTGAGGTTGTGGGTTCAAGTCTCACTGCGGCAGGATGTACTCGACTACAATCTTAATTTATTGACAAGGACTGTCAGTTTTTCTACCTAAGTATTTCCCCGGGTACTAAGGCTTTTGTCCCAGTAAACACTGCACGCCATGCTGTAGCTTAAATATCGATCAAAGACAGAAATGGCCGGATTTCGTTAAACAGGAAGTAGATAACTGCCTGACGTGGAAAGAGGAGGAACGGTACAACTCATCATGCTAAAGCTGTGTACCAAATTTGAAATCAATCCCTTAACTAGAAGTCGAGAAAACTCTTACGCAATTTTTTTCCCCGCCCGCACGACGCCCGCTCGCCCGCCCAACATTCACATACTATAACCCGGATTTTCACTCTGTGAAATCCGGCCAAAAATTTTTAACAGTAGCGAAAACAACAAATCAAACATTCTTGTGCTATGTGCTTAAAAGTTTTTTTCAAATCAAAACAAAATACAAATGCATATATTTTTCAATTTAGTATAACGGGATTCAATAAACTCAAGCTAAACAGATCAAATAGACTTTTGAGATTCGGTTGCCAAAGGTAAGACTGTTTTTATTATTACAACACTTTTCTTTAAACACTAAACATTTCTTGACGTACAATGATTCATTCGATAATTTAAATCGAAAAAAACCAAAATCAAAAGGTTGTAACATGTAACGATTTAAGTATTGGAAAAAAGACCAGTCGTATAGAACTTTTTTTGCAATGACACTAAAGAGCAAAAACCGAACATGGGGTCGACTTTTAGCGTCATTTATCAAACGGAACTTAATTGTATATGTATGAGAACAAACACTAACCCCCTCTTTTCCAGACAAACTTATATTCAAACTGATCGATATTTTACAAATTGAATTATTGTTTATATGAGCAAATCAGACGTCCCATTTTTACTCTATGGGACCATGCTGTGAGGGTTCCCAGTGCCCAGCGCGTCTCAAGGCTGCCGATAGGGATTGCCATCTCGTTAAGGGTGGTGTACAAGTCATAATACGGAAAACCTGACGGTGGACCACAGTTGGTAACGTGTTTGGAGACTGCCACGCTCCTAGCACGAGTAGAATTATTACAATACTTTTTTTTTAAATACTAAACATTTCGTGACGTACAATGATTCATTCGTTAATTTTAATCGACAAAATTAACAAAATAAAAAGGTTGTAACTAACATGTAACGATTTAAGCATTGGAGAAAAGACCAGTCGAATAGAACTTTTTTTTGCAATGATACAGAAAGCAAAAACCGAACATGGGGTCGACTTTAATCGTCATTGATCAAACGGAACTTAATTATGTGTATGTATGAGAACAGACACTAATCGCCTCTTTTCCAGACAACCTTATATCAAACTGATCGATTAAAAAAAATTGAATTATTGATTGATTGTTTATATGAGCAAATCAGACTTCACATTTTTACTTTCTGGGACCATACTGTGAGGGTTCCCAGTGCTCGACCGACCCACAGACCTGCCCAGTGCGTCCCAATGCTGCCGATAGGGGATGCCATCTTGTTAAGGATGGTGTACAAGTCATAATACGGAAAACCTGACGGTGGACCACAGTTGGTAACGTGTATGGAGACTGCCACGCTCCTTGCACGAGTAGACTCGTTGTGGCCGCTACAGAAGGCTAAATTTTCCGTCCTTACAATTATCATGTACCTTTCCAGTGGCATTCACAATTTTTACCTTTTGGATCATCTTTCCCAAATTGCTTTATTATTTGTTAATATCTTCTCGTCCTGATTATAGCTGAAATACTGCTTGCTGGACGCAAAGCAAACTTTCAATTAATCTATATAGAATATAACTCAAAGGGTGTTGAAATAGCGTTTCAACTCTTGATCGACAAGGACGGTCAGTTTTCCACATTAAAATTCAGAGGTCCTCAATAGGTATCTTCGGTGGCTTTCTTTCCAATCTAAAATTATAATCATTATCATATAACGGAATAAATGGCTGGTTGTATTAAAATTACAAACTGATGAAATATTCAGCTGAACTTTGAGTCAAATCCAATGATTAAGGAATTAATAACGCAAGCTAAACCATTTTTAAAGCAACTGTCCATTGGCATTTAGAAATATTTAATATTTAACCGTTGTTAACTTAATTACAACTGTTAGTTAGCAAAGTCTTCTGTAGGAGTGTACAATTAAGCTATTTTGGCGACTAAATTTTCTAAGATAAAGATAGAACGTGACGTTTCTGTGCTGGGAAAAATAAGAAATAAAGTTTAAACAATTTGTGTGTTTACAGTTAAATATATATATGTAAAAATATTCGTGAAATGCTAACATTTATATTAGAGCTGTTAAGGCTCATATTTCCCCATTTCTTTTTAATGTACATATAATAAGTTTTTTGTTTCCCAAAGAGGACAATACTGCGAGGACACCCAGTGCTCAGCCCATAGAGCTGTCTGGCTCGTCCCCAGATGGCGGATTGTGGCATATATACGTACTACTATTACGTAAAGCCTGATCTAGGACCATATTAGGTAACGTGTTTAGAGACTGCCATGTGCTTGCATCATAAACCGTTTGTGTGACGGAGAAAAGCTTAGTGTAGCCGGCTCCAAATGCTAAATTCTCCGTGCTTACCCAATACGCCATTCTTTTGGCAGTCAAAATTGTATTCTCTCAATACATCCAATTTCTCTGTTGATTTATTTTTTGAGAATTTGTCGTCAAAAGCAAGCTAAAATATTGCTTACTGGACGTTAAGCAAACATTCAATCAATCCCGAGAACTTTTACAATGCAGAGTATTTATATTTATCATTTATCATTTATAAGTAAACAAACAATTGTGTTCCTTCTTCAAGAACTACAGGCTTACTTTTAAAAACGATTCAAATATTTACTTATTGTTTGACATTATGTTTTATGCATGTGACCTATGGTAACGGTAAGCTTTTGTTGAATATAGTTTTACACCACTTTCAGCAATATTTTATCTATATCAAAGCGTCTAGTGTTTTATTGTCCGAGTAAGCCTAAATACTTGGAAACAACTTTCGACTTTAGATAGAAAAAAAGATTTCATTATTAATTCAGATCATATTCAAGCACGCGTTACCTAAAGGTTTGCTGGAGCTCATAATATAAGTGTTTGCGCGAAGTTGATAATCCATAGCTGTATTCCAACATGTACGTGTATATTGATGAATCGGTATATGTAGCAACACTCAAATCCACGTGTACACGCAAACACATAAGAACATACATCTTATTCATAGTTTTCAGATGCCAATTTCCTGAGAAAAATTTACTTTCTATTCAAATACATTTCGAATCATTACACACAGCGGTTATCGCCTTCAATCATAGAACAAATTGCCAATCGTCTAAGACCGCACTTGGATATGGAGTATATACCACACTTGACCATTTAAGGCCGAAAACACCGGTTCTATGCCAAAAAAGATCCTCTGACAGAAACCGGATACGAAACTGACTGATCAGTATACTAGGAAATAAAAAACAGGTTGGATCCTCGTCCAGCATTTCCATGAAGAATAATCATTTGGATTTTCGTCCTGATCGTTTTCCTGCAGCTTTATTGTTATGTGAGATCAGCTATTTTTCCTGTACTGGAACAAATACAAACAATGGACATGAAACATGAAATGCACGTACCTGAGATAAAAAATTCAACACTTTAGACAATTACTCAGCAATCAGTTATCAATCGTCCGTCCCATTGTTCACGATTCGTCCATCCGTCATATTTGCGGATTCGATTTTGAACAATTAGACTGTATTATCTGACTAATTGAGATTGATCGCTACAATCGGTCAATTTAAATTAATTCATACATTAATATTTAGAAATGTGAAAATTTGTTTCACGTGTGAATATTAGAAGCATAAGTATGTCAACTGTTATTTCTACTATCATACGCCAGCTATTTCAGACTCATTTTACGTTAACATCAGGGCTTAGTTAGTCTTAAGTTATGAATGATATCAATACTAAAAATAAAAATACTCAAAATTAAGAATTACTGCATCTGTGACCGAATAAAAATGCATATCAGACATGTACAAAGACAATCTTATAGAGTAATTTTTTTATATAAAACACACACACAATGACGTATAATATTTTTTGACCTCAAGTGCGAAGGCTTACCTTTGAAATTTAATGGAGTAGAAAAAAGCACGAAACAAAGACGGAAAACGCTATGGCCAAATCATATGCGATTAAAACGCGCTTCTGTGTTCGCATTATTGGTATGTTTATTTAAAGTTTGTAAAAAAAGGTCATGTTTTACTTTGTGGAAGAGCTGAAAACACACCAATTTCCTTTCCACACGAAAATAGGAAATCTTGAGCACTCTCTCCTCGCACTAAGGTTCGAACAGAAAACCCCAGTTCTGATACAAGTTATCAATAGTGGATTGCTGCTATCTTTCAAACTGAGCCACCGCGAGGCTGATTGTTTGTTTCATTATAAACTCTTAAAAACATTTTACCTGGTTTCATTAAGGTTTCATTTCTGCACCGCAAGACCTAAGAATTACGTGGTATAATGCTAAATAAGATTTACGACAAAAGCAAAAACGTAGAATAAA
This sequence comes from Limnoperna fortunei, assembly GCA_944474755.1. Lineage (NCBI taxonomy): Eukaryota > Metazoa > Mollusca > Bivalvia > Mytilida > Modiolidae > Limnoperna > Limnoperna fortunei. The sequence goes on from OX104115.1 coordinate 35,494,773, forward strand.
ATCTGAAATAAAGAATGAATATTAGGAATCTGTAATAAATTAGTTAATTATGTCCCCGTTTGTAAAATAGAAAAAACTACACATACTTCAGAACGGAAGATGCGAACATGTAAACGCAAGACGTTTCTGCATCGCGCATTTTGCCGTCACAGTTTCGCGTTTTCGTTGTATGAAATATCAAAAGCAAAGTACTTTAATTTTTTAATGCTTCTCCGTCATATGTATTTAGTCATACTTAGTAGTCCGTAGCATTGCAAGATTCATGAACAGATTAAAAAAATATTGTTTTGTAATTTACGTCTTTTGTTTGTGCTCGTGGGTTTTCGGTTACTCAAAAAATGATAAACTGTGGACGTTCATGGAGAACGATATTGTATTGATATGTGGTTATTTTGCGATGTCTATTATAAAGGTCCGATAATAACTAATGAGATAAAGTATAAATGTTTTCATTAACAAAATCGGGTGTAAAAAAGTTATTCTAATATGGCGTGCTTTAAAGGTTTTGAGACCACAACTGTGGTAAAAAAGTGATTTATCTATGAACAACACGCGCTGAGAAGGGCGTGTTTTATATGGCTGTTCCAATAACAAAACTGTAACTCCCACCGGAAAGCTATTGCATATGACGTATGAATCTTATAAATAGCGACACGCGCTATAATTATCCGTTGCAATATATTATGTGTTACATTGACGGAACAGCCATTTTATGGCGGAAACGATGTTTTCTATAGGTACGAAAATATTATAAATGTACTCTAATTGTCTTATTAGAATAGAAATATTTCACGGAGGCTGTGGTTTATCATTGTTTTACCACGGGGTGACCATTTATGTCGTTATTTTATCCCTCGCTATCGCTATATACGACATAAATGGTCACCCCGTGGTAAAACAATGATAAACCACAACCTCCGTGAATTATTTCTTAATTATTGTTATTGAAGGGAAGACTTATAAGCGGCAACAGATGAAGAAAAAAGAATTTACAATTCATTTTGCTTGTTGGTTTGTTTGAACCGGGTTTTGTGCTACATTCAGCAACTTTCAGTGGTATCATAAAAACTAAACTTTTTCATGGCGTCCAGTTTTTCCCTGGAGAGGAAACTTGAGTGCCTGAAAACACCCTGAAATTCGAAATTTGTTGTAGGTATCAGATCCCTACAGAAAAGAACATTAGTACACTGGATTTATTGAAACCGTTTTCATTAGTCGCAAAGTCCATGTAATGCACTCATTCCAAAAATTGTTGTCGCCAGGGAAAATGCAAAATAATTGATAAAATTTTTATATATGTCCTTGTAATTATAAAATCTACAGGAGAGTTATCATTATGATAACTATTTATACAGAATACATGTTCTGCGGACATAACAAAAAGTCGATATATGCATAATTAGGCGAAATAGAGTTGCCTGCCCTATTTGTATAGTTCCTCAGCTTTGCAATGGATAACGAACAAACACAAAATTAATATGAGCATAATTACCATATATTTATAGTTCTCCAATCCACTTTGGTAATCCAGACAATATTGTAAAAGATGTAACCTCCAATTGTAATTTAGGTCTTGAATTCCAAAGTGATTGTAAATGGAATAATCATGTAACTAAAATATATAACAAAGCACTGAACCATGTCATCATTTATCTGATAGTTCCTCGTTGTAACCATCCAAATGAAGATTCCAGCCATTTTTTCATTTTTTCACATTGCCCCTTTTATAGTATTCAGAGACAAAATTTTCTTAATACATTTGCAACTTTAAATATTGATTTTAACATTCAAAGTATTTTATATGGCAGTCCAATTTGCAATAATGAACAAATAAAACTTTGGTCCTGACTGTGCATGATTTCATAAAAGGAGTAAAAGATTTAATTAATTAATTAATAGTGATACAGGGATATAAATACATATTAATTAATATTATTAATGCATTTATCAATCGAGAGAGCACTAACGATAATTATTGTGACTAAAATATTATGTGTTGTTTCTCTATTTTGTTTGTATATATGTTTGTTCTGTTTATTTATTTATTATTATTAGTTATATATCATCTATATTTCCTTCCTATTTTTTTCATTTACTCGAAAAGCCACAGATCTCACATTCCATATCCTTGCTTGGAATCTATCTACATTTGGTTATGATATATACACGTAAATCATCAGATAATTCGTCTATATTTTACTTATTAATAATTACAACAAAAAAATTACAATAACTGAGATTTTTACAATAAAATTTGAGTTGTCTTTCTTTGACTTAATTATGACATGTTTGTGCCATTGTGATGTTACCATGGAGAGCATATATATAGGCTTGGTCCTGCTATCCATTTCAATTCATGTATTTCATGAATATAGTTTATTTAATTTACTTGTATAAATTAACAAAGCGATTTCAACTCTACACAAATATTTATAACAACTTTAGATGGATAATCTTGATCTGGTTTCTGATAGTATTTAACAGCATACAAAATATAAACAATACAATTGTGCCCTTTAATTCAAACGAATACAATAAGTATTAAATGTGTATAATTCTTCCGCTTACCTGTATTTGTTAAGACTATTTATGTAGAGTTGGGTGTTTGTAAGGAAAGAAAGAAAACATATATATTAATGGTGCTTTAAGGTAATGTATGTTTGATATTTATACTGTCTTTACCATCGAAAACATTTGATCATTACAGATGTTTACTGACTGAACAAATGATGATTTAGATAAAAATCTATGATTTTTAGAGTACATGTATACCTATCTGTTATATTAACTGAATCATAGACACACAAATTTTAAAGTAAAGTAGGCCGGGATACTATGAATTGTTTATTTCAAATTGTTGTTTACGAGTTACAATCATAGATAGATTCGCTATATATCCTATGGTTAGCATTGCCATAATTTTAAATTACTGACAATCAATATTGATTATGCACCAAATGCTTATGGCTTTTGACGATTACATTTTACATTTGTATGTACATCTATGGTCCGTACGCTAATACAGGAATTAACGAAATAAATAATAATACATCAATTTTTTAACTAATGAAAGCCATTTATGAAAAAATAATTATATTAAAAATAATAAAATGTCATCAAAGATACCAAGGTTAATCGAATTTACTACGCCAAAATATTCTCTGCACGAAAATTTACAATGTTCGCAAATAGAACCCGATGATTAGTATGTCATATCTCTCTTGAACATAATGAAAGTTATACTGTTTCTGTGTTACGACATCACACTCCATGTCAATATTTGTTATAGTTATTGAGAAATAGGTATTTAGAATCAATTTCATCGATGATCCAGGGGAAACAACTCATAATAAATGATACATGACATTATGGTCATGGTATCAATACTATTTCACTTATGGTTAAGGAGAAGATCTCAACACAACCTAATATAAACAATTAGAAGATGACATTGACCTTTGACCTTTTTTAATGTCAAGGTCAATAGTTACCAATACCATTAAAGTGGTTATTATTTTATCCTTTACACTATTAACCTCTTTTTGATTTTTTTATTGTTTAACAAAAGTTGGACTGAATATTGATTTGTAAATGGTACATCAGGCATCATTTCCTGCTATAATATGCTTACAAATGTGCCATTTTTGTGTGCAAGGAGGATATAGCTAAATTTGAAAATTGTCGTGTTAATGCCGGTTGTCTTGAGAGTAATTGTAGTCAGGGTTGTATGCTATCAATTTGTGTCCTTTATAGAGAAAAGTATGTTGGATGTTGAGTGAATAACACAAATATAATGAAAAGTCAATAATATTCTAGTTCACTAGACCAATAACACTATTCGTTCTTGCAATGCATTGGAAACTTTTCAATATCAAACTTTATGCACAGAATATTCAAATAAGAAATAGTAATTGTGATTGTTATTATTTATTGAATACAATTTTCATCTATAGGTTCAGTTTACAAACTCTTCACCCGTCATACTGAGAAGAGGTGAACAACGAAAGTTTAATTAAAGCCTGGGTTTCTCGCTCGAGCATGCTACTGGCTAAACGCAGATTACTCAGGAAACCAGGCTTAAAATAGATATCATCGTAAATAAAGCAGTTTATTGTCAGGTAAGACTTTCAGATATTTGTTTTTTTTCAAGTATGAAGTGGTTACATTTGCCATATTCTATTTTAACTGTAATTGTAAAGAGAATGATTTATCACGGAGCGTGTTTTTCATCGCTTTTATCAAGTTAACTAGTTACCAGTAAATGTATTACCATAAATGTAAATATTATTACTTTTAGATTCAGCTTGAACACGCCAGATTTATGTAACCTTTTCTGGATATATAGAAATAGATTAAAGATTTCACTATGTATTCCAGATACCTTGTGCTTCATTGTTATTTGTGTCGGTCATATTGGCATTGATTTCATAAAAACAGATAAACCACACATTTCAGTGTTCTATGACATACTAATTCCTCCTGAAGTAGTGATCAAACAAAACACTTTACACCCCTATAAGCCTGAATATACTTACGTGTTTATTAAAAATAAGTTTAATATACTGTTTTCAAGCGAATTTGCAATCTACCGGTCTTTTCAAGCTTTTATGGACTTATTATTTCAGATTACAGAATAATGGTCTAAGATGTGTTCGCGTCTTTAATTTTCGTCATTAAACTTAAAATTAAAGTACATTGTTAGATAAACAAAAACATAATTGTTTTATACTGTATTAAATAATTTCCCAGATTCATGGTTTTCGCAAGTTTTATCGATTCATCTTCTTTTTATTGTACCATACTAACTAAGTTGACCGAACTTCTTTTTTAGCAATTTTGTGTTTTCTTTAAACTAAATAAATTCTCAATGCCATTTACTTTAACGCAACTGAATAATATTTTTATTAAATAATTATAAATTTTTAATGTAATTTACTTATGAACTTGATGTACGGTACATGGATTGTTGAGCCCATCTATAAGTATCAAAATGTAACGTAAACTTTTAGTTTTGCATCATCTCTAATTTTAAAATTGTGTACTTGTTTCTTTTATTGTATTATTTAAAAAAACGAAAACCGGTTTTGTATAAATAGGAAGTAAATTTCCATATCACTCACAGGTAACCATCGTACTTAACAAACATCTTTGCATAACAAAGAAAATATGTTCGTTTGTATATTTTAGTAAGTCGGATATTGGTTGTTTATATAACCATCTTAAATCAATTGATAAAAGGCAATAATGGTAAACGTAAATTCACCTGTAAACGATAATTAGTATGATCGTGTGTTTGCTGTCTTTATTTAAATATCATTTTAAGATACATGATATCAAGTAAACAGGTAAGACAATGTTAAATTTGCCCCATTACATACTTGATATGTAGACAGTTTAACACTTGGCGGAACATAAAAGGCTGCAATATTTTACTTATTTGTCAATGTATTTCCTATAACAGACATATAACTCTACGAAGCGTGTAAAAATCTACATACATGTAGTATAAAATATTTATATTAATCCATTATGGAACTGTAACATGAATACGCATTTAAAATTGGTGCCCTCAGGCCATCTGTTCTGGAATTGATTTATTGTTTTTATTGTTTTTAGCTTGTTCTCTTTCTAAATATATTATGAAATACTGCTCTCTGGGCGTAAAGCAAATATCCAACTTTTCAAGCGTCAGAATTTCAACCTATCAAATAAACCAATAAATAAATGCAGAATAAGTAAGAGCAATGTTAAGGTAAAGAATATTTCGCCGTCCATTGTTATGTTAAACAAGATTTCATGGTTATTTCAAACAAATTGCAGAAAATTCTAATGTTTTTAGCATAATGAAAGTTTATGACGCGATAAAGGGTGTCCAAGTTACAGAATTTGTATAAATTGTAACAATTCATACATTTTCCTTTTGTTTAGTTTTATAAGAGAAATCATTCGTTTGGATTGATGGCTCTAAACGGCTAAACGGACTCCTTTTGAATTATCTTTTTAGATAATTATATATTAAAAAATTCGAATTTATAGATGAAAAACAAATATAACCCACAATGTAGTAATTCTTCATTAAAACGAAAGTCCAGTCAAAAACCACAGCATCAGAAGTTATTGCTTTAAGACAAATAGCACGGAAACCGAAAAAACGACAAAAGCACAAACATAGGAAGTGATAAATCAGAACCTTATAAAAACCATGCGTGCACTCAGGTGCTCCCAATGAGTTAGCAGTAACTGGCTCTAATTAGACACACATTACTAAAAAAAAGTCAAATCCAGGAATGGGAAAGATTAAGTAATTAGTAATTTTAGTAATTCAGAAAATAGTTGTACTTAATGACGGAACAAAAAATAAAACAATTAAGAAAATACAAAAAAATTAAATTTAAAAAAATTAAATTCCATGCACGTCCCTATTTTAAAACATACTTTTTGCATGTACTCAGTTCATTTATGCTTCTACCGTTAAATATTGTAAACAATTATCAACATATGCCATGATTTAAACTGTATCTGGTTACTGAAACTAAAAATTGCCAAAATCCACGTGATTTCATTAATAAAATCTATATATTGATTAATTTGACGTTTTCGACATTATCTGTAGTGTAAAGAAAAATGAAAAATTAGTCAACGCAATAAAGCCGTGCTTCTGTGTAAATATTCTGTTCGTGTCGAATTTGTACCGAGATTTGGACAGTATTCATATCACCATAGTTTAAAATAACTTTCAGATTGTATGTAGAATTACCAAAAAATGTCTGCATTGCCGTAGGTACTCCTAAGCCTCTCGTACAATTCACTGCGTTATGTAAATAACGAATTTGCTGCGAAGTTGTTTCTGTAACATATGATCTTTGCTTAAAATGTAATATAATTTAAATTTAAGCAATAAATGTTGGGAACAAATATTTTCCTGCTGCGGTGCAACGGTCTTGTATAAATTCACAATTAAAAAAACGAAATTGTAAGTGTTGATTGTTGACATTTTAATAACATAATTCTGCATATTCATACTGTCCTTTTGCACAAAAGCAAAAATATATGTCACCTGTTTCGCCAGTCCGCTAAATTTACTCTAAAGTGTATGGTCAGTTGTGCAATATAATTCGTAACAAACATAAAAAAGACTCTACATATCCCGATAAACAAATCACTCATAACAATTAGGACAATGAGTCAATACTAAATACCCATGTGCTCATCAAGACAGAACATGGCCTATTTCACTTAAAATCACACCTCCTGTGTGGATTACACGATACTTATATACATATTTAACCAATTTAGTAAGTCGATAGTAATGCTAAAATACATAATATTTACGACGTATATAGATAAAGAATCAACATGCCCTTGACGTTTCGGAGACAAAATGGTGACAACTATCTTCCTCTCAACCATAAGTACACAACTCATATTATTAAATAATTCATGACATGCAGAAACGGCTATATATATATAACAATACAAGTTTAGCATTTAATTTTAGACGTTTCACATTGTACGCTATATCTCGTTCTAAGTTGTGTAATATGATAAACAAAAAAAACCATTTACATAGTTACGTAACCAAAAATCATATTATAACTGTGATTGAACCAGATAACATTGTAATATTGTTATCATTTGCAATGTTGATACAGGTTAAGATATATATATGGATTACATGGTAGGTGTATTGCAATCATTTACATATGCGCGTAGGGGCATCGGTGGCCGAGTGGTCAAGGTAGTTCGTTTACTATTGATCACGTGGTCTGTCAACACTGAGATTGCGGGTTCGATTCTCACTGCAGGCACGGTGTACTCGACTCCAATCTTAATTGACAAGGATTGCCAGTTTTCCTACCGCAGGTCGGGGGTTCTCTCCGGGTACTCCGGCTTCCTCCCCCAATAAAAACTGGACGCCATGAAATAGCTGAAAAATTGCTGAAAGTGGCGTTAAAACACCATTCAAACAAACAAACAAACAAACATATGCGCGTTTACAAATGAAACAAAATGTGGAATTGATTACAGTAAAGTTAAAAAATATAGTAAACTAAATTTGCCACTTTTAATAAACAGTGTGTTAATTGCCACCGTGTTTATTTTTGGACAATAATACATGTATTTATTTCCAAGTAAATTTTAAGATCATATATGATCTTTAGAAAAGCATGTCAAATAGTAAACATTCTCAGAATGCATAAAACGTCCGTCAATATAAGAGTGTTGTGTTTTATATTCTTATATGTATCGTGCATTTGTCATTAGAATATGTAAAAACGATACAGTAAACCAATCAAGTATACTCGATTATGTGCAGTTTGATGCGAGTAAAATAAATACTCGTATGAGAGTAAACGTAACAAGACTCTAACTGCACGAGGGACATTCTTTTAAAGGAAACTATGTTTGTTATCTTGCTCAACCATACACATATATCTTACACAACTATAATCTGCGACACCAAATGTTTAAAATATCCACGTTTTTTGTTGCTCGTTTTAAACCAACGCATTTTGTCTGTCTTTTCTTCTTGATCTTTGTATAGACATTTAAAGCACAAAACGTTCGGACATGTTGTTTAATACTTTGGACCTCTGCATTGACATTTAGTTATGTAAACATTAAAAATGTCAATATCCAGTTAAGTTATGTAGTTCTATTTGTGATTTAGAATCCAGAACACAAAACTATCTGAAATAATTCTCGCAAATGTCAGACAAAATCATTGAAAACTTTATCGGGAGGTTTTATGACAATAGGTATATCAATTGCTTGTTTTAGGTGATATGGGAAACTGTTTACCATGTAGACGAAAAAGACGAGCAGGTAAGAAAATACGTTAAAAACGTGTATTACATAATGAAATAACAATTTGCATGACTTTGAAAAAATGCTTCAATTACTGTACAATTTAGTGTAGCTATGTTGTAAACGTTTTTACAATTAACACTTAAGTATTCCTTAAAATGTAATTGTGTTAATGTCAGCTTTTCATTTCCATAATTTGAACAAAACATATAAACACCGTCTCGAAATTCTGGATTAACATTTTTCTTAAAAAAATCTTTCTAAATAATAAAGAATTTTACGTGCTTTGGAAATTATCTTCGTTGTTTATCTTTATTACTTCAGAAAAAAAGGATCAACGAACAGTTGCCGTGCATTTAATGTTTGTTGCACACTCCTGAAGTAATTTTTCTATGGATTTAAAAACACTTAATTACATATATATAAAGAGGAATGCAAGTCTTTCACAGGGATTGCACGGATTACATTTAAAATTAATCTTTCATTAAAAGTATATCTTAGTGATGCAAAACAATAGTTGTTTAACATATATTAATAGGTACTTGAGTAGGAGGCAAGACGGGAAAATCTCAGACACCCAATAGAACAGATTTCTGGTCTCCAACGAGGCTTTGCTGAGTTAGAGACCAAATGAAATCTTTCACGAAATAATAAATTGTCTTTAACATCTTCAGTTATAATGTAACCTGTGAGGGACTGTATATAAATGATGAAATGTAGAAAAGAGAAGTTGGTTTGTCTTGAAATTATCGAACAAAACATCTTGTTATTGAAGTTTCTTTTTGTTTGAACGGACTTGTTTTTGAAGTATAATGGAATGCTGGAAGTAAGACCTTTCATGCAAGATAATACCAAGATTGATGGCATCTATACCTTTTTAACCGATAGGAAAGGAAGGGGTTTTGTTCTCTTTGTGTGTGTATTTTAAAAATCTGATTTCCAGTGTCCAAGATATTTAATACTTATCCATATCGAGTTTATTGTCCAGTGATTATGATTCAAAATGCCCACCGTTACAATGACTGATTGCTGCAACCCTGCGTCGTATACTGCCAGCAAGGTTGTTGAAGCATTATCTGTCGCCATACCTGGTATAATTGAGCTTCTAAATGTGGCAAGTTCTGTGGAGGAGGTTCCAGAGCTTATAATCACCTACCCAATTGATCACAAATGATCTATTGGGTTAAGATCTGGACTTCTTGCAGGCCAAGGAAGAGTGGTCACAGCTTCGTTCTCCAGATATGCCCTTACAGCCCTGCAACGATGAAGTCTAGCGTTGTCATCCATGAAAACAGGTCTTGACTCTATCGGGTGGTTTTTTAAAATGATGCACAACTACAGGTGTACTCACATCCCGGGTGTACTGTTCGCCATAAAGGTTGCTAGTGATTGTTACCAGTTTGAAATCATGTTAAGTACAGTCCCACACCAGAACTGAGTACCCACCAAAAGGCACTGTTGGAACAATGTTTCTTGGCGTGAAAGCTGTATTTTGATGCCTCCAAACACATCCGTTACCGGGGTAAAAATCGGTTCTCATCTGACCAGTTTTAATTATTCGTCGCCAGGCTCTAAGGTTCAAATTTTGTTTTTTGTGACCAAACGACTAATGACTGTATAAGGATAGCTATGCTGTCGTCCTATTGCCTTGTAAGACATACCAGTGGAATGCATACAGATGGTTTGCCATCTGTGCTTCTGATATCCGCCTCCTTGCCATGCTTACCTTACAAAACGAAAAAATATTGCACTTTGGACGTGATGAAATGAGCAAGCTTCACGTGGACAGAAAACCGCGCTTGATTAAAATTTCACCTCAAATCCTTTTAATTATGCAGTAAAGAATTAATACTGACCAAAATCATTAAAATTAAACTTTACTTAAAAGAAAAACAAAAATATTCGGGGGTGCTTTACATTTTTCCAGGTGTATATATACCTAATACATCTCTATATTTGATGTAAGTTTTCATTAAAAAAAATCTTGATTTCTTTTATGCTTAAATTCATAGAAATATGCTTATAAAATATATTCTTGATTTAAATATTGCCTTTTCTTGTTTTTCTAAAATAAGACTTTACATGAATGAAAATACACATTTAGAAACCTCATAATTTAACTAACAATTATTGTACACTGTCCTAAACTGTTTATTTGCCAAAAACTAAAAACTGGACGAAATGTAATTATGTGCAAGGACATTTTACCCTTAAGTAACGCTGTTCGTAAGGCACTTCATATGTTCTCACATTATACGAATATTGTACTTTATTATGTAATCAGCAAATGAAAACAAAATTTTTAGCTTATTTCTAAGATGCAAAGTTTAATGCGTCTCAAATTCTTAACATGAAGTCGTACAAATACGTTGCATTCGACAATATCAAATAAACCAGAATAGATTACTTATTATTGTTTGCAATGAGGATAAATGTTCCAGGAGACCATAGTCGAATACTAAACAAACAGATACACAATTACTCGTATAATTTTATTTTACATTTGAAATGTAATGATTACTATTATCACAGGTCATAGTCTTGTTTTATCTCTTTACATAGAATCCTTTCATTATTCAAGTAAGACGTAATCCTACTTAAATATAAAGTTTTCTATATACATAGTAATAATTGTCAGCTATTCAGTGTTTTATATTACGTGAGCAAAATATGCTAATATTCTTTTTGTTCGTCCGAAAGTTAGTACTGATTAAAAACACCAACACAAATCTGAGACAATTGTTTTTGTTATCTTGGCAACTCAACATTTAAAGAATTAACAATCGTATGACATTCAACATCACCATTAGAGAAAAACGTCACGTCACCACTATAATTCAGAAGCACTGTTAAGGTGCTCGAATGTAAGAAAAATAGCAAAGAAAACCGTCCGAACAACAAGAGCCAAAAGTCAAGGGACAGTTACAAATCCGGATATAGACAAAACGCAACACAAAAACCAAAAACTCAAAAAACAGAAAGAGAGTAACCCGAACCCAATAAAAACCATGGGTGCACTCAGGTGCTCCGGACGAGTAAGCAGTGCCTGCCTCTAATTAGACACCCGTCGAGTTACTCATTTTCATGTCTAGGGAAAAGTTAAATCCAGGAATAGAAATCACTACCTATGACTCAGCAAACATGTCAGATCGTATTTGAGACACTGATTTCCCATAACGATCAATTAAGTCATGGTGACGACCATAGAACTTCTGGAGAGATAACATCAACCTAGGTGCAACAAACCCTTGTTTGAGTAGTTTAGCAGTCAAAACAGGGATCGGTCTAGCAAATCGGAATACCGATCGCAGGATCTAGAATAACGTATAAGTTAGTTGTGAAATGTACACACCATACGCTGGAGCTGCTGGAATGTTGCTGTCGATGAACGGGAAGTTGACAATTGGAAAGTTAAAGTCATCACGTTTTTCGTAGAGTCTAGTTTGTAGTTTTCCTGAGTCTATTTCTAGAAGTAGGTCTAAGTAAGAGGCTGAGCTTAGTGTATTGGCGGTGTCTTTAATTTCAAGCTCGCTAGGGTAAATTGAATGTAAATAGTCACCAAATTTAGCATTGTTGAGGGACGAAACATCATCAATATAGCGGAATGTTAAATTAAAGGTCTGGGCCAGTGTCTTTTCTTTCTTCTTCAGCAGGCCTTCTAGGAACTCAGCCTTATAAGAGTACAAAAACAGGTCGGCGAGGAGAGGAGCACAATTAGTACCCATTGGAATACCAACAGTCTGTTGAAAATCATGTCCTCCAAACATGACGTATATGTTATCAATCAGAAAATCTAACATATGACAGATTTGGTATTCAGTATATTTAGTATTAGATTTAGAGTCATTAATGACGAAGTAAGTTCTGTCATGACTAATTACTAGGAATTTATATCGTCTCTTTCCGTTTTTCTTGAAAAAGCAGCGTTTTATAAGATCTTTAAGCCTAGTTTTAAGCTGTATATGAGGGATGGCCGTATAGAGTGTCGAAAAATCAAATGTTTTAATGTTGTTACAATGGGAAAGAGATCCAGACCTCAAGATGTCTATCAGTTCTTTTGAATTTTGTAATATCCACATTCATTTTATTCCACTCTTGGAGTAGAAAGTGTCGCTGTATTTTTGAAGCCCCGTTTTTACTGTTGTTAAAATAGTGGTCAGGAGTTGCGATAGTGTTTTGGTAGTACACTTAGAAGATCCTGCTATTAAACGCTGTTTGTATGGATTTTTGTGAAGTTTTGGTATCCAATACAATAAGGGGAGATCACAATCTTCGACTTTGATTTTGAGACTTTGATTTTGAGATTTTGATTTTGATTTTTGAGACTTTGATTTTGTAACGATATGAATAAACAAATGTGTAAATCTCGTATTTATGCTGCCCCAATATATTAATATTACTTTATAACTATATTGTCGTAAACATGTTTGAATTTTTAAGGATTAGAATTGATTCAACATAAAATGTGTTCTTGATAATGATGTTATATGAATGGTTACTCCAAAAGTGACCTCTTGCCATAACGAATCATGCACATGCAGAGTGAAAACGTATAAAAAACATTTTTAACGTGATGATGGAGTTTTCGTCATAAAGTGTGCAGATCCAACTATAACATGTATAAAGTTCACCTAACTTCATTGATTTGTAAAGAAAACAAGCGAGAAAAAAAACTTAATGTATCTTTACTGTTACATGTAATTTAAGTTGGTTTTCATCAATCCCAATTGTTTGGGGTTTTTTGTTTCTTCTCATTTCGAAGGAAGCACATGTTTTTTCCATACATAATTGTCTTTCTGTACCGTTTTCTTTTGGGTCAATGTTATTTTTAAAGTTACATGTAAACCGTAAAAAATGGAACGATCTACACACATGCAAAGGTAGACGTTAAACAAGATTCGTAAAAAGCTGAGCTACGTTATCTCCTTTAAGAATAGCTTGCCCATTTTGCGGCGAATATTAATGCATTTAATATTTTCGGACAAGAAATGAATGTTGTATTTATCATTTAATAATTCAAAACAGAACAAAATTAAAAATAATGTGTTGGGATGCCAACACAGAAGTCGCCCCAAATCCCCATGGATGGTATTGCGTTCCACTCAGGACATTAAAATGTACATACACAACAAATTCCATTAAAATCGGACAATGTTGAAAATTTTACGCGTTCTTGGCCGCCATTTTGAAACACACGGTCGAAAAAAAAATTTGAATATAGAGTTTCACTCGGGATACTTAAATCCACCCCCACAACAAATTTTGTTGTAATCGGAGCAAGTCAAATTTCATCGAGATCGGATAACGTTGAAAATTAAATACGTTTTTGCCACCATTTTGAAATGCGACGTCAGAAAAAATTTTTAAGGTAGCGTTTCACTCGAAATACTAAAATCTACCTCCATACCCAATTTCGTTGAAATTGGACCACGGGAAAATTTTTGCCATTGTTGGGTGGGTGTCGTCAAGTGGCGGCCATTTAGAAATGGCGGCAATTATAAAAAAAATAATAATAATAATTAAAAATAATGTGTTGGGATGCCAACACAGAAGTCGCACAAAATCCCCATGGATAGTATTGCGTTCCACTCAGCACATTGAAATGTACCTACACATCAAATTTCATTAAAATCGGACAATGTTGAAAATTTGACGCGTTTTTGGCGGCCATTTTGAAACCCATGGTCCAAAAAAAAATTCCTAATGTGGAGTTCCACTCGGGACATTTAAATCTACCTCCACACCAAATTTTTTTGCAATCGGAGCACGTTAAATTTAACCGAGATCGGATAACGTTGAAAATTATACACGTTTTTCGTCACCATTTTGACACGCGACGTCGGAAAAAAATTTCATAGGTAGCGTTTCACTCGAAATACTAAAATCTACCTCCATACCAAATTTCGTTGAAATCGGACCAAGGGAAAATTTTTGCCATTGTTGGGTTGGTGTCGTCAAGTGGCGGCCATTTTAAAATGGCGGCTATTATCAAAAATTGGACTATTGACTGCACCCCTCCATATGTCGATCTACAACTGTGCCAAGTTTCATTTGATTAAGGCGTCTCATAGAAATGTGTCGGACAAGTTCATGATCTAGAAAGAGTGGAAACCGAAATAATAATAATTACAAATAATGTGTTGGGATGCCAACACAGAAGTCGCCCAAAATCCCCATGGACAGTATTGCGTTGCAGTCAGGACATTGAAATGTACCTACACACCAAATTTCATTAAAATCGGACAATGTTAAAAATTTGACGCGTTTTTGGCGGCCATTTTGAATCCCACGGTCCAAAAAAAAATTCTGAATGTGGAGTTCGCCTCGAGACGCTTAAATCTACCTCCACACGAAATTTTGTTGCAATCGGAGCACGTTAAATTTCTTCGAGATTGGATAGCGTTGAAAATTATACACGTTTTTCGCCACCATTTTGAAACGCGACGTCGGAAAAAAAAATTAAAGGTAGCGTTTCACTTGAAATACCAACATCTACCCCCATACCAAATTTTGTTTAAATCGGACCACGGGAAAATTTTTGTCATTTTTGGGTGGGTGTCGTCAAGTGGCAGCCATTTTGAAATGGCGGCCATTATAAAAAAATCTGACTATCGACTGCACCCCTCCATATGTCGATCTACAACTGTGCCAAGTGTCATTTGATTTTATTAAGGCGTCTCTGAGAAATGTGTCGGACAAGTTCACGATCTAGAAAAAGTGGAAACCGAAATAATAATTATAATAATTAAAATTTACGTTTCGCGAAACGTGAAGTCTCCCAAACGAAGTTACTGATAGTCCTGTGCAGCCTGTGAATCACCTTATATTTGACTTTACAGGTTGCTATTCACCTAGATTTCAAATTCTAATAAAATTGAAAAAAATGGTAAATTTTCAAATTTTACTGGTATTCTGTTGACACAGACATGTTTCACCTGTCCCACATGAACGTTTGCCTAAAAGAGAATAACAAAAATAAAGTAAGTGGAGCGTGACGCCAGGGGCATACATATGAACATTGAAATGCTATTGCAATTGATGTAGACAAATGCTAATATGTAACTGCAGACAACATATCAATGGTCTACCATCAATGCTTCATATTAAACAGACACAAGAAACAAGAGGCCCTAAGGGTCCTGTATCGCTGACCTGGAATTTTTGCTATCAAGGAGCAATAGCTTATACAACAAGGAGCTGTTTGACAACTTCGGCCCAATGAAGACTTTTGTAGTGCTTGATGAGCTGAACATTTCAGCAATTGAAAGTTTTTCTCTATCTACTATCGTTCTCAAGTTACAGGCAAAAAACACCCAAAATCGCTATTTTTGACTTTTCAAGAGAGATAACTATTACAAGAAGCAGTCTGACAAAGTCAAACCAATGGAGACTTTTGTAGAGCTTGATGAGCTGAGCATTTCAGCAAGTAAAAGTTTTTCTTCATCTACTATTGTTCTCAAGTTAAAGGCAAAAAACCCCAAAAAATCGCTTTTTTGACATTTCAAGAGAGATAACTCCTACAAGGAGCCATATGACAACTTCGAACCATAAAGTCTTTTGTGGAGCTTGATGATCTGAACATTTTAGCAATTTAAAGTTTTTCTCTATCTACTATCGTTCTCAAGTTATAGGCAAACAAGAGGCCCCAAATTTACTTTAAGAACCCAATTTCATTGAATTCCAACGTTGTTGATTTTTTGCCGATTTGGCAACTTCGGCGGCCATTTTACAAAAAATAGCGCGTCATATAAAAATTCTGAGTTGACCATTGAACTCGACATACTAAATTTACTTTAGGAACCAATTTTCATTGAGTTCCGACAATGTTGAATTTTTGCCGATTTGGCGACTTTGGTGGCCATTTTTAAAAAAATGGCGGGTCGTATAAAAAATCTGAGTGTACCGTTGAACTCGGCATACCAAATTTACTTTTACAACCTATTTTCGTTGAATTATGACAATGTTGAATTTTTGCCCATTTGGCAACTTTGGCGGCCATTTTACAAAAAATGGCGCGTCGTATAAAAATTCTGAGTTGACCATTGGACTCGGCATACCAAATTTACTGTTAAAACCCATTTTCGTTGAAATCCGACAAACTTGAATTTTTGGCGATTCGGCGGCCATTTTGAAAATGGCGGCCGGTTCGCGCGCGATTTTTTGCCAAAAATAAATCAAGACCACTATGCTGAACCTTCATACCAAGTTTCATCGAAATCCATCTGGCGGTTCTCCGGGAACTGCATTTTGGCGGGAAAACTTAAATGGCGGCCATTTTAAAAGTGGCGGCCATCTTGGAAATTCCGAAAGATGATTGCACATCTAGCCAATAGGGTCTAACATCCTACCAAGTTTCAAATTGATCCCATTTACGGTTTCTGAGAAAAGTGTCGGAAATCTCTACGGGGAAACCAGAAGAAGAATAATAATAATAATTAAAATTTACGTTTCCCGAAACGTTGAAGTCGCCTCCCGTTCCGCACTTTTGACCGAGTAGAGGGAACTAAAAGTCAAGAGCACAACTTCATAACATGAGCTTTCAGTTGGCCAAGTTTCATTTCGATCGGTTAAAAGATGAGCGAGAAAACGAGCAAACTTTAAAACGGCCGCCATTTTGAAACCGGAAGTCGGACGAAAATTTTTTTTTGCAAAAATGCTCAGGATAGTTAGCTGTATCAGTATACCAATTTTCATTGAAATTGCTCTGGCCATAACTGAGATCTGACAACGGCCGCCATTTTGTAAAACTTTAAAACGGCCGCCATTTTGAAACCGGAAGTCGGACAAAACATTTTTAAATAGTGGCACACTTAGGGTATCATAAGCTACCTGTATACCAAATTTCGTCTAAATCGGATGACGTTTAAATTTTTACATTTTTAGGGGGGTGGTGTTCGGATGGCGGCCATTTTGAAATGTCGGCCGCGTCAAATTTTTTTTTGCAAAAATGCTCGGGATAGTTAGCTGTACCAGTATACCAATTTTCATTGAAATTGCTTTGGCAATTACTGAGATCTGACAACGGCCGTCATTTTTTTCAACGGCGGCCATTTTGAAAATGGCGGCCATTTTGAAAATTTCAAAAGTGGATTGCACAACTTCAGGTCACCCTTAACATGTTCACAAAGTTTCATTTCGATCGGTTAAAAGATGAGCGAGAAAACGAGCGGACAACATTGCGAGGGGAAAAAGGAAAACATAATAATAATAAGAAACGGAGTAAAAACAATAAGTCGCCCGACACTTCGTGGTCGGCGACTTAATAAAATTTACGTTTCCCGAAACGTTGAAGTCGCCTCCCGTTCCGCACTTTTGACCGAGTAGAGGGAACTAAAAGTCAAGAGCACAACTTCATAACATGAGCTTTCAGTTGGCCAAGTTTCATTTCGATCGGTTAAAAGATGAGCGAGAAAACGAGTAAACTTTAAAACGGCCGCCATTTTGAAACCGGAAGTCGGACAAAAAATTGGAAAATAGTGGCACACTCAGGGCATCATAAGCTACCTGTATACCAAATTTCGTTTAAATCGGATGACGTTTAAATTTTTACAGTTTTAGGGGGGTGGTGTTCGGATGGCGGCCATTTTGAAATGTCGGCCGCGTCAAATTTTTTTTTGCAAAAATGCTCAGGATAGTTAGCTGTATCAGTATACCAATTTTCATTGAAATTGCTCCGGCCGTAACTGAGATCTGACAACGGCCGCCATTTTGTAAAACTTTAAAACGGCCGCCATTTTGAAACCGGAAGTTGGACTAAAATTTTGAAAATAGTGGCACACTCAGGGTATCATAAGCTACCTGTATACCAAATTTCGTTTAAATCGGATGACGTTTAAATTTTTACAGTTTTAGGGGGGTGGTGTTCGGATGGCGGCCATTTTGAAATGTCGGCCGCGTCAAATTTTTTTTGGCAAAAATGCTCGGGATAGGGAGCTGTATCAGTATACCAATTTTCATTGAAATTGGTTTGGCAATTACTGAGATCTGACAACGGCCGTCATTTTTTTTCAACGGCGGCCATTTTGAAAATGGCGGCCATTTTGAAAATTTCAAAAGTGGATTGCACAACTTCAGGTCACCCTTATTATGTTCCCAAAGTTTCATTTCGATCGGTTAAAAGATGAGCGAGAAAACGAGCGGACAACATTGCGAGGGGAAAAAGGAAAACATAATAATAATAATAACTAGAATTGCCATTGCGAGCAATAGCAGATGTCGCCCCGAAATTTTTTTTTTTCCGTCATGTGAATTCCAAAATCGATGATTCCATGTTGCTCCCCACATCAAAATATCTCTAGAAGTTGATTTTCATTGAATTCCGACAATGTTGTATTTTTTAACGTAACTCGGCAGCCATCTTAAAAATGGCCACCATTTTGAAATTGTTTCGTAATATGAATTCCAAGATGTAATGGTGACGGTGCTTTGTGTAAAGTTTGATTGGAATCCATCAATGCATAGCAGAGAAATGGAGGCGACAAAAAACCTCCATTTCCCCATAGGCTTCTATGCAAATGTAACGTGGCGGCCATCTTGTAAAAGGTGGCCATTTTGGAATTTTTTGATATGTGAATTCCAAGATGTAATGATGATGGTGCTTTGTGTAAAGTTTGATTGGAATCCATCAATGCATAGCAGAGAAATGGAGGTGACAAAAAACCTCCATTTCCCCATAGGCTTCTATGCAAACGTAACGGTTGTGGCTGCGGCCACACGGTGTGAAATTTTTTTTTCAAACTTTCCTGTCTTCTTGAGGTTGATGAGGTCCAACTTCCTATAAAAAAACTTTGGAATATCTCAAACCATGGTGAAGCTATTGTAGAAAAATCATTTTCCCATAGGCCCCATGTTAAATCTATTTTTAGCCATGGCGGCCATCTTGTTTTTCCGTTCCGCCCCAAAATCATCTCAAACCTGTATCTCATTATGGTCTTCCATCATACCAAGTTTGGTCCCTCTGTGCTTCTAGGTTTCCGAAAAATTAAGGAAAATGCCCAAAATCACTCATGCATAACTTTCTGGTTTCCATGGAGATGGTTCCACATATCACCATTTTTAAAGTTGATTGCACAACTTCAGATAGTGGTTCTACTTTATGCCATGTGATGTTCTAATCCAATCAGCCATCTCTGAGTTATCAGCCGGACAAAAAGTGAGGAATAATAATAATAATAATAATAATAATAATAGTGAAAAAGAAACAGTAGAATAACAATATGTCGCCCCGACAAAGTCTGGGGCGACATAATAATAATAATAATAGTGAAAAAGAAACAGTAGAATAACAATATGTCGCCCCGACAAAGTCTGGGGCGACATAACTAGAATTGCCATTGCGAGCAATAGCAGATGTCGCCCCGAAATTTTTTTTTTTTCCGTCATGTGAATTCCAAAATCGATGATTCCATGTTGCTCCCCACATCAAAATATCTCTAGAAGTTGATTTTCATTGAATTCCGACAATGTTGTATTTTTTAACGTAACTCGGCAGCCATCTTAAAAATGGCCACCATTTTGAAATTGTTTCGTAATATGAATTCCAAGATGTAATGGTGACGGTGCTTTGTGTAAAGTTTGATTGGAATCCATCAATGCATAGCAGAGAAATGGAGGCGACAAAAAACCTCCATTTCCCCATAGGCTTCTATGCAAATGTAACGTGGCGGCCATCTTGTAAAAGGTGGCCATTTTGGAATTTTTTGATATGTGAATTCCAAGATGTAATGATGATGGTGCTTTGTGTAAAGTTTGATTGGAATCCATCAATGCATAGCAGAGAAATGGAGGTGACAAAAAACCTCCATTTCCCCATAGGCTTCTATGCAAACGTAACGGTTGTGGCTGCGGCCACACGGTGTGAAATTTTTTTTTCAAACTTTCCTGTCTTCTTGAGGTTGATGAGGTCCAACTTCCTATAAAAAAACTTTGGAATATCTCAAACCATGGTGAAGCTATTGTAGAAAAATCATTTTCCCATAGGCCCCATGTTAAATCTATTTTTAGCCATGGCGGCCATCTTGTTTTTCCGTTCCGCCCCAAAATCATCTCAAACCTGTATCTCATTATGGTCTTCCATCATACCAAGTTTGGTCCCTCTGTGCTTCTAGGTTTCCGAAAAATTAAGGAAAATGCCCAAAATCACTCATGCATAACTTTCTGGTTTCCATGGAGATGGTTCCACATATCACCATTTTTAAAGTTGATTGCACAACTTCAGATAGTGGTTCTACTTTATGCCATGTGATGTTCTAATCCAATCAGCCATCTCTGAGTTATCAGCCGGACAAAAAGTGAGGAAGAATAATAATAATAATAATAATAATAATAGTGAAAAAGAAACAGTAGAATAACAATATGTCGCCCCGACAAAGTCTGGGGCGACATAACTAGTGCTGATTGTGTCGGGATGCCAACACAGAATGTCTCCCAAACGAACCCCCATTGCCACTATAATCCCCATGGATAGTATTTCATTCAAATCAGTACATTAAAATATGCTTAGAAATCAAATTTTGTTGAAAAGTTGACTTTTTCCTGCAGTAAAATGGCCGCCATTTTGAAACCGGAAGTCGGACAAAAAATTTTTAAATAGTGGCACACTCAGGGTATCATAAGCTACCTGTATACCAAATTTCGTTTAAATCGGATGACGTTTAAATTTTTACATTTTTAGGGGGGTGGTTTTCGGATGGCGGCCATTTTGAAATGTCGGCCGCGTCAAATTTTTTTTTGCAAAAATGCTCGGGATAGTTAGCTGTATCAGTATACCAATTTTCATTGAAATTGCTTTGGCAATTACTGAGATATGACAACAACCGTCATTTTTTTTCAACGGCGGCCATTTTGAAAATGGCGGCCATTTTGAAAATTTCAAAAGTGGATTGCACAACTTCAGGTCACCCTTAACATGTTCCCAAAGTTTCATCTTGATTGGACATTGCATCTCTGAGAAAATGTGCGGACAAGATTGAACGGAAAGAAAAAAGAAAGAAAGAAAGAAAGAAAGAAAGAAAGAAAGAAGAAGAATAATAATAAGAAACCGGACAAAAACAATATGTCTCCCAAAACTTCGTTTGGGAGACATAATAATAAGAAACGGAGTAAAAACAATAAGTCGCCCGACACTTCGTGGTCGGCGACTTAATAATAATAATAATAATAATAATAATAATAATAATAATAAGAAACGGTGCAAAAACAATAAGTCTCCCAAAACTTGTTTTGGGCGACTTAATAAGAAACGGAGTAAAAACAATAAGTCGCCCGACACTTCGTGGTCGGCGACTTAATAAGAAACGGAGTAAAAACAATAAGTCGCCCGACACTTCGTGGTCGGCGACTTAATTAAAATTTACGTTTCGCGAAACGTGAAGTCTCCCAAACGAAGTTACTGATAGTCCTGTACAAAAAATAGCGCGTCATATAAAAATTCTGAGTTGACCATTGAACTCGACATACTAAATTTACTTTAGGAACCAATTTTCATTGAGTTCCGACAATGTTGAATTTTTGCCGATTTGGCGACTTTGGTGGCCATTTTTAAAAAAATGGCCGGTCGTATAAAAAATCTGAGTGTACCGTTGAACTCGGCATACCAAATTTACTTTTAGAACCTATTTTCGTTGAATTATGACAATGTTGAATTTTTGCCCATTTGGCAACTTTGGCGGCCATTTTACAAAAAATGGCGCGTCGTATAAAAATTCTGAGTTGACCATTCGACTCGGCATACCAAATTTACTGTTAAAACCCATTTTCGTTGAAATCCGACAAACTTGAATTTCTGGCGATTCGGCGGCCATTTTGAAAATGGCGGCCGGTTCGCGCGCGATTTTTTGCCAAAAATAAATCAAGACCACTATGCTGAACCTACATACCAAGTTTCATCGAAATCCATCTGGCGGTTCTCCGGGAACTGCATTTTGGCGGGAAAACTTAAATGGCGGCCATTTTGAAAGTGGCGGCCATCTTGGAAATTCCGAAAGATGATTGCACATCTAGCCAATAGGGTCTAACATCCTACCAAGTTTCAAATTGATCCCATTTACGGTTTCTGAGAAAAGTGTCGGAAATCTCTACGGAAAAACCAGAAGAAGAATAATAATAATAATTAAAATTTACGTTTCGCGAAACGTGAAGTCTCCCAAACGAAGTTACTGATAGTCCTGTGCAGCCTGTGAATCACCTTATATTTGACTTTACAGGTTGCTATTCACCTAGATTTCAAATTCTAATAAAATTGAAAAAAATGGTAAATTTTCAAATTTTACTGGTATTCTGTTGACACAGACATGTTTCACCTGTCCCACATGAACGTTTGCCTAAAAGAGAACTCGCCATAACAAATTTACTTTAAGAACCCAATTTCATTGAATTCCAACGTTGTTGATTTTTTGCCGATTTGGCAAATTCGGCGGCCATTTTACAAAAAATAGCGCGTCATATAAAAATTCTGAGTTGACCATTGAACTCGACATACTAAATTTACTTTAGGAACCAATTTTCATTGAGTTCCGACAATGTTGAATTTTTGCCGATTTGGCGACTTTGGTGGCCATTTTTAAAAAAATGGCGGGTCGTATAAAAAATCTGAGTGTACCGTTGAACTCGGCATACCAAATTTACTTTTAGAACCTATTTTCGTTGAATTATGACAATGTTGAATTTTTGCCCATTTGGCAACTTTGGCGGCCATTTTACAAAAAATGGCGCGTCGTATAAAAATTCTGAGTTGACCATTGGACTCGGCATACCAAATTTACTGTTAAAACCCATTTTCGTTGAAATCCGACAAACTTGAATTTTCGTCGATTCGGCGGCCATTTTGAAAATGGCGGCCGGTTCGCGCGCGATTTTTTGCCAAAAATAAATCAAGACCACTATGCTGAACCTACATACCAAGTTTCATCGAAATCCATCTGGCGGTTCTCCGGGAACTGCATTTTGGCGGGAAAACTTAAATGGCGGCCATTTTGAAAGTGGCGGCCATCTTGGAAATTCCGAAAGATGATTGCACATCTAGCCAATAGGGTCTAACATCCTACCAAGTTTCAAATTGATCCCATTTACGGTTTCTGAGAAAAGTGTCGGAAATCTCTACGGGGAAACCAGAAGAATAATAATAATAATAATAATAAGAAACAGAGTAAAAACAATAAGTCTCCAAACTTCGTTTGGGAGACTTAATAAGAAACAGAGTAAAAACAATAAGTCTCCAAACTTCGTTTGGGAGACTTAATAATAAGAAACCGGACAAAAACAATATGTCTCCCAAAACTTCGTTTGGGAGACATAATAACTAGAATTGCCATTGCGAGCAATAGCAGATGTCGCCCCGAAATTTTTTTTTTCCGTCATGTGAATTCCAAAATCGATGATTCCATGTTGCTCCCCACATCAAAATATCTCTAGAAGTTGATTTTCATTGAATTCCGACAATGTTGTAATTTTTAACGTAACTCGGCAGCCATCTTAAAAATGGCCGCCATTTGAAATTTTTCGTAATATGAATTTCAAAGATGTAATGGTGACGGTGTTTTGTGTAAAGTTTGATTGGAATCCATCAATGCATAGCAGAGAAATGGAGGCGACAAAAAACCTCCATTTCCCCATAGGCTTCTATGCAAATGTAACGTGGCGGCCATCTTGTAAAAGGTGGCCATTTTAGAATTTTTTGATATGTGAATTCCAAGATGTAATGATGACGGTGCTTTGTGTAAAGTTTGATTGGAATCCATCAATGCATAGCAGAGAAATGGAGGTGACAAAAAACCTCCATTTCCCCATAGGCTTCTATGCAAACGTAACGGTTGTGGCTGCGGCCACACGGTGTGAAATTTTTTTTTCAAACTCTCCTGTCTTCTCGAGGTTGATGAGGTCCAACTTCCTATAAAAAATCTTTGGAATATCTCAAACCATGGTGAAGCTATTGTAGAAAAATCATTTTCCCATAGGCCCCATGTTAAATCTATTTTTAGCCATGGCGGCCATCTTGTTTTTCCGTTCCGCCCCAAAATCATCTCAAACCTGTATCTCATTATGGTCTTCCATCATACCAAGTTTGGTCCCTCTGTGCTTCTAGGTTTCCGAAAAATTAAGGAAAATGCCCAAAATCACTCATGCATAACTTTCTGGTTTCCATGGAGATGGTTCCACATATCACCATTTTTAAAGTTGATGGCACAACTTCAGATAGTGGTTCTACTTTATGCCATGTGATGTTCTAATCCAATCAGCTATCTCTGAGTTATCAGCCGGACAAAAAGTGAGGAAGAAGAATAATAATAATAATAATAATAAGAATAATAATAATAATAATTAAAATTTACGTTTCCCGAAACGTTGAAGTCGCCTCCCGTTCCGCACTTTTGACCGAGTAGAGGGAACTAAAAGTCAAGAGCACAACTTCATAACATGAGCTTTCAGTTGGCCAAGTTTCATTTCGATCGGTTAAAAGATGAGCGAGAAAACGAGCAAACTTTAAAACGGCCGCCATTTTGAAACCGGAAGTCGGACCAAAAATTTTTTTTGCAAAAATGCTCAGGATAGTTAGCTGTATCAGTATACCAATTTTCATTGAAATTGCTCTGGCCATAACTGAGATCTGACAACGGCCGCCATTTTGTAAAACTTTAAAACGGCCGCCATTTTGAAACCGGAAGTCGGACAAAACATTTTTAACAGTAGCGCACTTAGGGTATCATAAGCTACCTGTATACCAAATTTCGTCTAAATCGGATGACGTTTAAATTTTTACATTTTTAGGGGGGTGGTGTTCGGATGGCGGCCATTTTGAAATGTCGGCCGCGTCAAATTTTTTTTTGCAAAAATGCTCGGGATAGTTAGCTGTACCAGTATACCAATTTTCATTGAAATTGCTTTGGCAATTACTGAGATCTGACAACGGCCGTCATTTTTTTCAACGGCGGCCATTTGGAAAATGGCGGCCATTTTGCAAATTTCAAAAGTGGATTGCACAACTTCAGGTCACCCTTAACATGTTCCTAAAGTTTCATTTCGATCGGTTAAAAGATGAGCGAGAAAACGAGCGGACAACATTGCGAGGGGAAAACATAAGAAATATGAAAATAATAATAATAATAATTAAAATTTACGTTTCCCGAAACGTTGAAGTCGCCTCCCGTTCCGCACTTTTGACCGAGTAGAGGGAACTAAAAGTCAAGAGCACAACTTCATAACATGAGCTTTCAGTTGGCCAAGTTTCATTTCGATCGGTTAAAAGATGAGCGAGAAAACGAGCAAACTTTAAAACGGCCGCCATTTTGAAACCGGAAGTCGGACAAAAAATTTTTTTAGCAAAAATGCTCAGGATAGTTAGCTGTATCAGTATACCAATTTTCATTGAAATTGCTCTGGCCATAACTGAGATCTGACAACGGCCACCTTTTTGTAAAACTTTAAAACGGCCGCCATTTTAAAACCGGAAGTCGGACAAAAATTTTAAAAGAAGTGACACACTCAGGGTATCATAAGCTACCTGTATACCAAATTTCGTTTAAATCGGATGACGTTTAAATTTTTACATTTTTAGGGGGGTGGTGTTCGGATGGCGGCCATTTTGAAATGTCGGCCGCGTCAAATTTTTTTTTGCAAAAATGCTCGGGATAGTGAGCTGTATCAGTATACCAATTTTCATTGAAATTGCTTTGGCAATTACTGAGATCTGACAACGGCCGTCATTTTTTTTCAACGGCGGCCATTTTGAAAATGGCGGCCATTTTGAAAATTTCAAAAGTGGATTGCACAACTTCAGGTCACCCTTATTATGTTCCCAAAGTTTCATTTCGATCGGTTAAAAGATGAGCGAGAAAACGAGCGGACAACATTGCGAGGGGAAAACATAAGAAATATGAAAATAATAATAATAATAATAATAATAATAATAAGAAACGGAGTAAAAACAATAAGTCGCCCGACACTTCGTGGTCGGCGACTTAATAATAATAATAATAAGAAACGGAGTAAAAACAATAAGTCGCCCGACACTTCGTGGTCGGCGACTTAATAATAATAATAATAATAATAATAATTAAAATTTACGTTTCCCGAAACGTTGAAGTCGCCTCCCGTTCCGCACTTTTGACCGAGTAGAGGGAACTAAAAGTCAAGAGCACAACTTCATAACATGAGCTTTCAGTTGGCCAAGTTTCATTTCGATCGGTTAAAAGATGAGCGAGAAAACGAGCAAACTTTAAAACGGCCGCCATTTTGAAACCGGAAGTCGGACAAAAAATTTTTTTTGCAAAAATGCTCAGGATAGTTAGCTGTATCAGTATACCAATTTTCATTGAAATTGCTCTGGCCATAACTGAGATCTGACAACGGCCGCCATTTTGTAAAACTTTAAAACGGCCGCCATTTTGAAACCGGAAGTCGGACAAAACATTTTTAACAGTAGCGCACTTAGGGTATCATAAGCTACCTGTATACCAAATTTCGTCTAAATCGGATGACGTTTAAATTTTTACATTTTTAGGGGGGTGGTGTTCGGATAGCGGCCATTTTGAAATGTCGGCCGCGTCAAATTTTTTTTTTGCAAAAATGCTCGGGATAGTTAGCTGTACCAGTATACCAATTTTCATTGAAATTGCTTTGGCAATTACTGAGATCTGACAACGGCCGTCATTTTTTTCAACGGCGGCCATTTGGAAAATGGCGGCCATTTTGAAAATTTCAAAAGTGGATTGCACAACTTCAGGTCACCCTTAACATGTTCCTAAAGTTTCATTTCGATCGGTTAAAAGATGAGCGAGAAAACGAGCGGACAACATTGCGAGGGGAAAACATAAGAAATATGAAAATAATAATAATAATAATAATAATTAAAATTTACGTTTCCCGAAACGTTGAAGTCGCCTCCCGTTCCGCACTTTTGACCGAGTAGAGGGAACTAAAAGTCAAGAGCACAACTTCATAACATGAGCTTTCAGTTGGCCAAGTTTCATTTCGATCGGTTAAAAGATGAGCGAGAAAACGAGCAAACTTTAAAACGGCCGCCATTTTGAAACCGGAAGTCGGACAAAAAATTTTTTTTGCAAAAATGCTCAGGATAGTTAGCTGTATCAGTATACCAATTTTCATTGAAATTGCTCTGGCCATAACTGAGATCTGACAACGGCCGCCATTTTGTAAAA
This sequence comes from Limnoperna fortunei, assembly GCA_944474755.1. Classification (NCBI taxonomy): domain Eukaryota; kingdom Metazoa; phylum Mollusca; class Bivalvia; order Mytilida; family Modiolidae; genus Limnoperna; species Limnoperna fortunei. The sequence goes on from OX104115.1 coordinate 35,522,735, forward strand.
CTTTAAAACGGCCGCCATTTTGAAACCGGAAGTCGGACAAAACATTTTTAATAGTGGCACACTTAGGGTATCATAAGCTACCTGTATACCAAATTTTGTCTAAATCGGATGACGTTTAAATTTTTACATTTTTAGGGGGGTGGTGTTCGGATGGCGGCCATTTTGAAATGTCGGCCGCGTCAAATTTTTTTTTGCAGAAATGCTCGGGATAGTTAGCTGTACCAGTATACCAATTTTCATTGAAATTGCTTTGGCAATTACTGAGATCTGACAACGGCTTTTATTTTTTTCAACGGCGGCCATTTTGAAAATGGCGGCCATTTTGAAAATTTCAAAAGTGGATTGCACAACTTCAGGTCACCCTTAACATGTTCCTAAAGTTTCATTTCGATCGGTTAAAAGATGAGCGAGAAAACGAGCGGACAACATTGCGAGGGGAAAACATAAGAAATATGAAAATAATAATAATAATAATAATAATAATAATAAGAAACGGAGTAAAAACAATAAGTCGCCCGACACTTCGTGGTCGGCGACTTAATAATAATAAGAAACGGAGTAAAAACAATAAGTCGCCCGACACTTCGTGGTCGGCGACTTAATAATAATAATAATAATAATAATAATAATAATAATAATAGTGAAAAAGAAACAGTAGAATAACAATATGTCGCCCCGACAAAGTCTGGGGCGACATAATAATAATAAGAAACGGAGTAAAAACAATAAGTCGCCCGACACTTCGTGGTCGGCGACTTAATAAGAAACCGGACAAAAACAATATGTCTCCCAAAACTTCGTTTGGGAGACATAATAATAATAATAATAATAAGAAACGGTGCAAAAACAATAAGTCGCCAAAACTTCGTTTTGGGCGACTTAATAATAAGAAACGGTGCAAAAACAATAAGTCGCCAAAACTTCGTTTTGGGCGACTTAATAAGAAGAAGAAACGGTGCAAAAACAATAAAGCTTCCCTTTGGGCGACTTAATGACAACACATTTTCTGGATTGAAACACTATTGTTTGCTCTGAGGACTGAAGTAACGTAATGAATCATAAAATATGAGAAAAGAGAAAGAAAGTTTTCGGATAAAATCATTGGGAACATCTTTCCGAAAGAAATAAATGAAAAATTATAGGACTGTAGACCAGATACATCCATGGTATCTGAATAGATCTATACATCCGAATATTCATGTAGAATTACTGTTCGTTTTATTTATTTTAAAATTGGTGGTTTTGTATATATATTGATTGTAACCTTATTTATAGTGCTATTATACTTATACACCTGTACATACCTGAAATAACACTAACAAAATTCTTTTACGTTAATTAGAAGAAATCGTACACACATATATATGTATAAAGGCAAAAACTTTTTACCAGTTATTGTCATTTGTTGTAAAAATATATATATATTAATGTCATTTGTGTTTTATTATAAATTTTACAGATGTAACTATATGAACTATTTTCACCTAACTTCATTGATTTTATAGGACACAAGCTAACATGGTCAATACATCTTAGATGTTGATATCAATTGGTTTTCATCCAAAACTTATCAACCCAATTGTATATAATTATTTGTCTATTCTCCCCATTTGATGAAAACTTATAATTGTTTCATAAATACACATGTAGATGGCACGATGGTGTGATACAAATAACCCAATACAGATGAGCTCACAAGTCTGCACTCGTTGCATCAGCCAATCAAAACGCATAAAACAAGAACGCGGTAATGGTAAAATAACAACGTTATTCACTAACTTTCTTGTTTCGGGAGTTCTGATTTGATGTTGGAAATCATTAACGGAGACTTGTGGGTTTACGGAAAAATTAGGTAATTTCATCCGCTTTTCGGAAACACCGTCTGATCTTCTACTCTTGATAGAAATTGTTTTCGTCTTTTAGCACGTACCGCTGTAAGAACCTATACTACAAGTCGACGTGTGAAGTTGTTTGAAGTTTTTTTGCATCAGAAAACTGCTAATCGCATTTGGTCGCGCTTATTGCACTTTTTGTACATCAAAAAAGTTGCAACTAATATTAACAAATATTTTCCACAGTTAACCATCATACTAAAATGCGGCTTGCTTTTAATTTGTTGTGGCGTTTTTTGCGTGGTATATTTTGACATTTTTTGAACGGAAATAGAGCAAAGGTCTCGGGATTTGTCGTAATACCAAGAATCGTCACTAAACCTTAGAAACAAAAACAAATGCTGACTTACAATGTAAAATTCACGTAGCAAAAGTCAACGACATGTAAACAACAGATGCATAATATGGCATGTGGACAGGTTATAGTGGGAAAAAAGTTTTCTATTGAATTTTCATATTAAAAAGATAACATATTGGATAAAAAATGCAAGCAATAAAACTACATTTCATTGGGGTGTGACTTTTAGTATAGTTGTCCTTCTGTTTTTTTTATTGATTAGTTTTTTTTACGTTTGGTTAGTAGTTTTTTTTAAATAAAAGAAATATGTACTACAAAACGAGTGATGCTAATTTTGAATGCTTTTTTTTTCTGAAAAAAATAACACTTTCAATAAACCACACACACACACACACACAATAGACATCAAATGAACAATATTCGCACACAGAAACTAATAATTATTTTTACTATTCTTTGTTCTTTGAAACAGGCATATGTGATCTACTATGAAAATTGCTAACCAATTTCGCGGCGAGTATAAAGTCATTTTATACTTATATACAATATACGAATGTAGTTTTTAGTAAGTAATCATTAAAAAAAACATTTTAATCCGAACAAATTGAAAACAAAACTTTAAGCCGATTTCCGAGTTGCGAATTTGGACGAATATCTATTCTTAACATAAACTCACTATAACGTACGTACAAACAGTCAACTTGACATCATTCTATACACCGTGATCAAAATCTGCCAAATACTGATATCGATTGTTATTATTCTGGATGTTGGTACTGTTAAAAATAACAAAACAGACTTGAGACAATTTGTAATCACTAAAAATCACTATTAAAAATATGAACAATCGTTTTACATTCATGTTATGTCAACGTTTGACAAGGGCGTTACGTGACCACTAATTAAAAGGCATTGTTAATTTACACGGTAATAACGTTATAAATATGAAATCTGCGATATTAGCATTTACGCTGCGACTATATTTGTAGTATTATATTGATTATATTGAGAATAATAACGTTGTTTCTGTTAAAAAATTCATTGCTCGTATTACTCATTAAACTATTAAATATAAAGTGTATAGTTGATAGTTTGGTATATGATAGGTTCTCTAAGATTAAACGCATACAAGGAACGGTTCATTCACATGCCATGAAACAACGTGCAAATATTGTTTTCATTGTTATTGAGTGTTGTCGTCATAATTTGTGCAGATCTAAATGCATCAACTAATAAATAAACATAACTTAATTAATTTTAAAGAAAACAGGAGAAAATAAATACTCATATCTTTAGTTTTAATATCATTTGGTTGCCATCATAAATAATCAACCCAATTGTTTGTATTTCTAATCTTCTCCTTTCGAGGAAAGCAAAAGCCTGTTCCATAAAGAATTGTTTGTTTTTTGCTGTTTGTTTCATAGTTACATTACTATAAACCTCAGAAATATGTTGTTTATGCTTAATGCAACTTTAAGCAATTTTTCAGCTATATCATGTTGGGGGAGGAAGCTGAACTACCCGGAATTTGTATTGTCAAATAAGGATTGGAGTGGAGTACTGCCTGCCCGCAGCAATCTCAGTGTTGACAGACCCCGTTATTAATAGTACATGAACTATCTTAACCACTCGACCCCTGAGGCTCCCGTAAAAAGGGTCCTGCTTTCAATGAACGACTTGCACACATATACAATGTAGACACAACAAATAAACATATACGTCAACAGACAGGATCTCTAAAGAATATCTGGACGCAGGAAAGGCCTTAATGATGTCTTATGAGAATTTCTAGCTTTTTTGGAGGCGGGTATCAAGACATTGTATTTTCTGACAATTAATTAATATTGTTTTGATCGGATAGTAACAAAATGCATTTTAAACCGAACAGAAATTTTATATTTCATTTCTGAGTTGCAGTTTTGAACAAGTATCTGTTCATAGAATGAAGTCACTATATCGAACAAATGTCGCATTTGATAATATTTGGTGAACCAAAACAGAAGACCCATTATCGTTTTACCGAAGACACGCGATCCTGTAGACTATATTCGAATAGTAACCAACAAAAAACCATTATCGTATGAATTTACTTTGCATAAAAAATGTAATGATTGCTATTGTCACATGCCATATTCATCTTGTTTTTATCTCTTTTCATAGATATGTACGAATATGGAAATGAAAGTAAGTCGTAATCCTTCATCAATATTATCTTTTTAATATATTTAGTAAAAACTTATAGCGAACACAGCTCGTCGCGGACCGCAAACTTGCCCGCAAAGAGAAATAAGCTCTACAGCAGTCTTATAACACGTGATTGAAATCTACATATTCCTCATAATGTTTGATGTTCGGCTAGAAGTTGCTACTGTTTAAAAAAAAACACAAGTCTGAGACAAATTTGTGTAATCTCTGAAAAGCACTATTTAAAGAATTGTGTGAGATTCATCTGACGTAATCATTAGAGAAATACGTAAGGTGACCATAATAAATCAGAGGCATTATTTTGTTTCTCGCAAGTAACGCTATGAATCACGAAATGTGCAATGTTGGCATTTGTGCCTTAATTCATAATATAATATTATGATTATACTGATAATAGAATTGTTGTTTCTTGTATGACTCAGATAAATGTATTCTCAATAATTTTGTTTTATGTAAGGCTCTCCAAAAGTGTTCACATTACAGGAACGGTTCATGCACATGCAACAAAAGAACTTGCAAACATTGTTTACATAATTATTGAGTGTTTTCGTCATAATTTGTGCAGATCTAACTACATCAATTAACAAATAAACATAACTTAATTGATTTTAAAGAAAAAAAAGAGAAAATAAATATTCATATCTTTATTTTTGATATCATTTGGTTTCCATCATAAATAATTTGTTTTTAATCTTCTCCTTTCAACGAAACAAAAATCCTGTTCCATAAAGAATTTTTTCCTTTTGCTGTTTGTTTCATAGTTACATTACAATAAACCGCAGAAATGTTTTTTTTATGTTTAACGCAGTTTTAAGCAATTTTTCAGCTATATCATGGCGTCCAGTCTTTATTGGGGGAGGAAGCTGAACTACCTGGAGAAAATCCCGACCTTCGGTAGGAAAACTTGAAATTCTTGTCAATAAGGATTGGCGTGGAGTACTCCCTGCCCGCAGTGAAACTCGAATCCGCAATCTCAGTGTTGACAGACCGCATTATTAATAGTACTCGAACTACCTTAACCACTCGGCCTATGAGGCTCCCTTAAAAAGGACCCTGCTATTTTTGACTGTCATTTGTTTGTCCTACACAAAATAACACTTTCAATGAACGACTTGCACACATATACAATGTAGACACAATAAATAAACATATACGTTCACAGTCAGGATCTCTAAAAATATTTGGACACAGGAAAGGGCTAAATGATGTCTTGTGAGAATTTCTTGCTTTTGCCGAGGCGTGTACAAAGACATTCGTATTTTCTGACAATTAATTAATATAATTGTATTGATCGGGTACTAAGCAAATGCATTTTAAACTGAACAGAAAGTTTACATTTCATTTCTGAGTTGCATTTTTGAACAAGTATCTGCTCATAGAATGAAGTTACTATGTCGCACAAATGGCGCATTTGATAATATTTGGTGAACCAAAACAGAAGACTCATTATCGTTTTCACCGAGGATACGGGATCCTTTAGACTGTATTCGAATAATAACCAACAAAAAACCATTTTCGTATGAATTTACCTTACATAAAAATGTAATGATTGCTATTTTCACATGCCATATTCATCTTGTTTTTATTCCTTTTCATAGATTTCAACCGCAATATATATTCAAGTAAGTCGTAATCCTTCATCAATATTATCTTTTCAATATATTTAGTAAAAAGTTATAGCGAGCACAGCTCGTCGCGGACCGCAAACTTGCCCGCAAAGAGAAATAAGCTCTACAGCAGTCTTATAACACGTGATTGAAATCCACATAGTCCTCATAATGTTTGATGTTCGGCTAGAAGTTGCTACTGTTTAAAAAACACAAGTCTGAGACAAATTTGTTAATCTCTGAAAGGCACTATTTAAAGAATTGTGTGACATTCATCCGACGTAATCATTAGAGAAATACGTAAGGTGACCATAATAAATCAGAGGCATTATTTTGTTTCTCGCAATTAACGCTATGAATCACGAAATGTGCAATGTTGGAATTTGTGCCTTAATTCATAATATAATGTTATGATTATACTGATAATAGTATTGTTGTTTCATGTATGACTCAGATAAATGTATTCTTAATAATTCTCCTTTCGAGGAAAGCAAAAGCCTGTTCCATAAAGAATTGTTTGTTTTTTGCTGTTTGTTTCATAGTTACATTACTATAAACCTCAGAAATATGTTGTTTATGCTTAATGCAACTTTAAGCAATTTTTCAGCTATATCATGTTGGGGGAGGAAGCTGAACTACCCGGAATTTGTATTGTCAAATAAGGATTGGAGTGGAGTACTGCCTGCCCGCAGCAATCTCAGTGTTGACAGACCCCGTTATTAATAGTACATGAACTATCTTAACCACTCGACCCCTGAGGCTCCCGTAAAAAGGGTCCTGCTTTCAATGAACGACTTGCACACATATACAATGTAGACACAACAAATAAACATATACGTCAACAGACAGGATCTCTAAAGAATATCTGGACGCAGGAAAGGCCTTAATGATGTCTTATGAGAATTTCTAGCTTTTTTGGAGGCGGGTATCAAGACATTGTATTTTCTGACAATTAATTAATATTGTTTTGATCGGATAGTAACAAAATGCATTTTAAACCGAACAGAAATTTTATATTTCATTTCTGAGTTGCAGTTTTGAACAAGTATCTGTTCATAGAATGAAGTCACTATATCGAACAAATGTCGCATTTGATAATATTTGGTGAACCAAAACAGAAGACCCATTATCGTTTTACCGAAGACACGCGATCCTGTAGACTATATTCGAATAGTAACCAACAAAAAACCATTATCGTATGAATTTACTTTGCATAAAAAATGTAATGATTGCTATTGTCACATGCCATATTCATCTTGTTTTTATCTCTTTTCATAGATATGTACGAATATGGAAATGAAAGTAAGTCGTAATCCTTCATCAATATTATCTTTTTAATATATTTAGTAAAAACTTATAGCGAACACAGCTCGTCGCGGACCGCAAACTTGCCCGCAAAGAGAAATAAGCTCTACAGCAGTCTTATAACACGTGATTGAAATCTACATATTCCTCATAATGTTTGATGTTCGGCTAGAAGTTGCTACTGTTTAAAAAAAAACACAAGTCTGAGACAAATTTGTGTAATCTCTGAAAAGCACTATTTAAAGAATTGTGTGAGATTCATCTGACGTAATCATTAGAGAAATACGTAAGGTGACCATAATAAATCAGAGGCATTATTTTGTTTCTCGCAAGTAACGCTATGAATCACGAAATGTGCAATGTTGGCATTTGTGCCTTAATTCATAATATAATATTATGATTATACTGATAATAGAATTGTTGTTTCTTGTATGACTCAGATAAATGTATTCTCAATAATTTTGTTTTATGTAAGGCTCTCCAAAAGTGTTCACATTACAGGAACGGTTCATGCACATGCAACAAAAGAACTTGCAAACATTGTTTACATAATTATTGAGTGTTTTCGTCATAATTTGTGCAGATCTAACTACATCAATTAACAAATAAACATAACTTAATTGATTTTAAAGAAAAAAAAGAGAAAATAAATATTCATATCTTTATTTTTGATATCATTTGGTTTCCATCATAAATAATTTGTTTTTAATCTTCTCCTTTCAACGAAACAAAAATCCTGTTCCATAAAGAATTTTTTCCTTTTGCTGTTTGTTTCATAGTTACATTACAATAAACCGCAGAAATGTTTTTTTTATGTTTAACGCAGTTTTAAGCAATTTTTCAGCTATATCATGGCGTCCAGTCTTTATTGGGGGAGGAAGCTGAACTACCTGGAGAAAATCCCGACCTTCGGTAGGAAAACTTGAAATTCTTGTCAATAAGGATTGGCGTGGAGTACTCCCTGCCCGCAGTGAAACTCGAATCCGCAATCTCAGTGTTGACAGACCGCATTATTAATAGTACTCGAACTACCTTAACCACTCGGCCTATGAGGCTCCCTTAAAAAGGACCCTGCTATTTTTGACTGTCATTTGTTTGTCCTACACAAAATAACACTTTCAATGAACGACTTGCACACATATACAATGTAGACACAATAAATAAACATATACGTTCACAGTCAGGATCTCTAAAAATATTTGGACACAGGAAAGGGCTAAATGATGTCTTGTGAGAATTTCTTGCTTTTGCCGAGGCGTGTACAAAGACATTCGTATTTTCTGACAATTAATTAATATAATTGTATTGATCGGGTACTAAGCAAATGCATTTTAAACTGAACAGAAAGTTTACATTTCATTTCTGAGTTGCATTTTTGAACAAGTATCTGCTCATAGAATGAAGTTACTATGTCGCACAAATGGCGCATTTGATAATATTTGGTGAACCAAAACAGAAGACTCATTATCGTTTTCACCGAGGATACGGGATCCTTTAGACTGTATTCGAATAATAACCAACAAAAAACCATTTTCGTATGAATTTACCTTACATAAAAATGTAATGATTGCTATTTTCACATGCCATATTCATCTTGTTTTTATTCCTTTTCATAGATTTCAACCGCAATATATATTCAAGTAAGTCGTAATCCTTCATCAATATTATCTTTTCAATATATTTAGTAAAAAGTTATAGCGAGCACAGCTCGTCGCGGACCGCAAACTTGCCCGCAAAGAGAAATAAGCTCTACAGCAGTCTTATAACACGTGATTGAAATCCACATAGTCCTCATAATGTTTGATGTTCGGCTAGAAGTTGCTACTGTTTAAAAAACACAAGTCTGAGACAAATTTGTTAATCTCTGAAAGGCACTATTTAAAGAATTGTGTGACATTCATCCGACGTAATCATTAGAGAAATACGTAAGGTGACCATAATAAATCAGAGGCATTATTTTGTTTCTCGCAATTAACGCTATGAATCACGAAATGTGCAATGTTGGAATTTGTGCCTTAATTCATAATATAATGTTATGATTATACTGATAATAGTATTGTTGTTTCATGTATGACTCAGATAAATGTATTCTTAATAATTCTCCTTTCGAGGAAAGCAAAAGCCTGTTCCATAAAGAATTGTTTGTTTTTTGCTGTTTGTTTCATAGTTACATTACTATAAACCTCAGAAATATGTTGTTTATGCTTAATGCAACTTTAAGCAATTTTTCAGCTATATCATGTTGGGGGAGGAAGCTGAACTACCCGGAATTTGTATTGTCAAATAAGGATTGGAGTGGAGTACTGCCTGCCCGCAGCAATCTCAGTGTTGACAGACCCCGTTATTAATAGTACATGAACTATCTTAACCACTCGACCCCTGAGGCTCCCGTAAAAAGGGTCCTGCTTTCAATGAACGACTTGCACACATATACAATGTAGACACAACAAATAAACATATACGTCAACAGACAGGATCTCTAAAGAATATCTGGACGCAGGAAAGGCCTTAATGATGTCTTATGAGAATTTCTAGCTTTTTTGGAGGCGGGTATCAAGACATTGTATTTTCTGACAATTAATTAATATTGTTTTGATCGGATAGTAACAAAATGCATTTTAAACCGAACAGAAATTTTATATTTCATTTCTGAGTTGCAGTTTTGAACAAGTATCTGTTCATAGAATGAAGTCACTATATCGAACAAATGTCGCATTTGATAATATTTGGTGAACCAAAACAGAAGACCCATTATCGTTTTACCGAAGACACGCGATCCTGTAGACTATATTCGAATAGTAACCAACAAAAAACCATTATCGTATGAATTTACTTTGCATAAAAAATGTAATGATTGCTATTGTCACATGCCATATTCATCTTGTTTTTATCTCTTTTCATAGATATGTACGAATATGGAAATGAAAGTAAGTCGTAATCCTTCATCAATATTATCTTTTTAATATATTTAGTAAAAACTTATAGCGAACACAGCTCGTCGCGGACCGCAAACTTGCCCGCAAAGAGAAATAAGCTCTACAGCAGTCTTATAACACGTGATTGAAATCTACATATTCCTCATAATGTTTGATGTTCGGCTAGAAGTTGCTACTGTTTAAAAAAAAACACAAGTCTGAGACAAATTTGTGTAATCTCTGAAAAGCACTATTTAAAGAATTGTGTGAGATTCATCTGACGTAATCATTAGAGAAATACGTAAGGTGACCATAATAAATCAGAGGCATAATTTTGTTTCTCGCAAGTAACGCTATGAATCACGAAATGTGCAATGTTGGCATTTGTGCCTTAATTCATAATATAATATTATGATTATACTGATAATAGAATTGTTGTTTCTTGTATGACTCAGATAAATGTATTCTCAATAATTTTGTTTTATGTAAGGCTCTCCAAAAGTGTTCACATTACAGGAACGGTTCATGCACATGCAACAAAAGAACTTGCAAACATTGTTTACATAATTATTGAGTGTTTTCGTCATAATTTGTGCAGATCTAACTACATCAATTAACAAATAAACATAACTTAATTGATTTTAAAGAAAAAAAAGAGAAAATAAATATTCATATCTTTATTTTTGATATCATTTGGTTTCCATCATAAATAATTTGTTTTTAATCTTCTCCTTTCAACGAAACAAAAATCCTGTTCCATAAAGAATTTTTTCCTTTTGCTGTTTGTTTCATAGTTACATTACAATAAACCGCAGAAATGTTTTTTTTATGTTTAACGCAGTTTTAAGCAATTTTTCAGCTATATCATGGCGTCCAGTCTTTATTGGGGGAGGAAGCTGAACTACCTGGAGAAAATCCCGACCTTCGGTAGGAAAACTTGAAATTCTTGTCAATAAGGATTGGCGTGGAGTACTCCCTGCCCGCAGTGAAACTCGAATCCGCAATCTCAGTGTTGACAGACCGCATTATTAATAGTACTCGAACTACCTTAACCACTCGGCCTATGAGGCTCCCTTAAAAAGGACCCTGCTATTTTTGACTGTCATTTGTTTGTCCTACACAAAATAACACTTTCAATGAACGACTTGCACACATATACAATGTAGACACAATAAATAAACATATACGTTCACAGTCAGGATCTCTAAAAATATTTGGACACAGGAAAGGGCTAAATGATGTCTTGTGAGAATTTCTTGCTTTTGCCGAGGCGTGTACAAAGACATTCGTATTTTCTGACAATTAATTAATATAATTGTATTGATCGGGTACTAAGCAAATGCATTTTAAACTGAACAGAAAGTTTACATTTCATTTCTGAGTTGCATTTTTGAACAAGTATCTGCTCATAGAATGAAGTTACTATGTCGCACAAATGGCGCATTTGATAATATTTGGTGAACCAAAACAGAAGACTCATTATCGTTTTCACCGAGGATACGGGATCCTTTAGACTGTATTCGAATAATAACCAACAAAAAACCATTTTCGTATGAATTTACCTTACATAAAAATGTAATGATTGCTATTTTCACATGCCATATTCATCTTGTTTTTATTCCTTTTCATAGATTTCAACCGCAATATATATTCAAGTAAGTCGTAATCCTTCATCAATATTATCTTTTCAATATATTTAGTAAAAAGTTATAGCGAGCACAGCTCGTCGCGGACCGCAAACTTGCCCGCAAAGAGAAATAAGCTCTACAGCAGTCTTATAACACGTGATTGAAATCCACATAGTCCTCATAATGTTTGATGTTCGGCTAGAAGTTGCTACTGTTTAAAAAACACAAGTCTGAGACAAATTTGTTAATCTCTGAAAGGCACTATTTAAAGAATTGTGTGACATTCATCCGACGTAATCATTAGAGAAATACGTAAGGTGACCATAATAAATCAGAGGCATTATTTTGTTTCTCGCAATTAACGCTATGAATCACGAAATGTGCAATGTTGGAATTTGTGCCTTAATTCATAATATAATGTTATGATTATACTGATAATAGTATTGTTGTTTCATGTATGACTCAGATAAATGTATTCTTAATAATTCTCCTTTCGAGGAAAGCAAAAGCCTGTTCCATAAAGAATTGTTTGTTTTTTGCTGTTTGTTTCATAGTTACATTACTATAAACCTCAGAAATATGTTGTTTATGCTTAATGCAACTTTAAGCAATTTTTCAGCTATATCATGTTGGGGGAGGAAGCTGAACTACCCGGAATTTGTATTGTCAAATAAGGATTGGAGTGGAGTACTGCCTGCCCGCAGCAATCTCAGTGTTGACAGACCCCGTTATTAATAGTACATGAACTATCTTAACCACTCGACCCCTGAGGCTCCCGTAAAAAGGGTCCTGCTTTCAATGAACGACTTGCACACATATACAATGTAGACACAACAAATAAACATATACGTCAACAGACAGGATCTCTAAAGAATATCTGGACGCAGGAAAGGCCTTAATGATGTCTTATGAGAATTTCTAGCTTTTTTGGAGGCGGGTATCAAGACATTGTATTTTCTGACAATTAATTAATATTGTTTTGATCGGATAGTAACAAAATGCATTTTAAACCGAACAGAAATTTTATATTTCATTTCTGAGTTGCAGTTTTGAACAAGTATCTGTTCATAGAATGAAGTCACTATATCGAACAAATGTCGCATTTGATAATATTTGGTGAACCAAAACAGAAGACCCATTATCGTTTTACCGAAGACACGCGATCCTGTAGACTATATTCGAATAGTAACCAACAAAAAACCATTATCGTATGAATTTACTTTGCATAAAAAATGTAATGATTGCTATTGTCACATGCCATATTCATCTTGTTTTTATCTCTTTTCATAGATATGTACGAATATGGAAATGAAAGTAAGTCGTAATCCTTCATCAATATTATCTTTTTAATATATTTAGTAAAAACTTATAGCGAACACAGCTCGTCGCGGACCGCAAACTTGCCCGCAAAGAGAAATAAGCTCTACAGCAGTCTTATAACACGTGATTGAAATCTACATATTCCTCATAATGTTTGATGTTCGGCTAGAAGTTGCTACTGTTTAAAAAAAAACACAAGTCTGAGACAAATTTGTGTAATCTCTGAAAAGCACTATTTAAAGAATTGTGTGAGATTCATCTGACGTAATCATTAGAGAAATACGTAAGGTGACCATAATAAATCAGAGGCATTATTTTGTTTCTCGCAAGTAACGCTATGAATCACGAAATGTGCAATGTTGGCATTTGTGCCTTAATTCATAATATAATATTATGATTATACTGATAATAGAATTGTTGTTTCTTGTATGACTCAGATAAATGTATTCTCAATAATTTTGTTTTATGTAAGGCTCTCCAAAAGTGTTCACATTACAGGAACGGTTCATGCACATGCAACAAAAGAACTTGCAAACATTGTTTACATAATTATTGAGTGTTTTCGTCATAATTTGTGCAGATCTAACTACATCAATTAACAAATAAACATAACTTAATTGATTTTAAAGAAAAAAAAGAGAAAATAAATATTCATATCTTTATTTTTGATATCATTTGGTTTCCATCATAAATAATTTGTTTTTAATCTTCTCCTTTCAACGAAACAAAAATCCTGTTCCATAAAGAATTTTTTCCTTTTGCTGTTTGTTTCATAGTTACATTACAATAAACCGCAGAAATGTTTTTTTTATGTTTAACGCAGTTTTAAGCAATTTTTCAGCTATATCATGGCGTCCAGTCTTTATTGGGGGAGGAAGCTGAACTACCTGGAGAAAATCCCGACCTTCGGTAGGAAAACTTGAAATTCTTGTCAATAAGGATTGGCGTGGAGTACTCCCTGCCCGCAGTGAAACTCGAATCCGCAATCTCAGTGTTGACAGACCGCATTATTAATAGTACTCGAACTACCTTAACCACTCGGCCTATGAGGCTCCCTTAAAAAGGACCCTGCTATTTTTGACTGTCATTTGTTTGTCCTACACAAAATAACACTTTCAATGAACGACTTGCACACATATACAATGTAGACACAATAAATAAACATATACGTTCACAGTCAGGATCTCTAAAAATATTTGGACACAGGAAAGGGCTAAATGATGTCTTGTGAGAATTTCTTGCTTTTGCCGAGGCGTGTACAAAGACATTCGTATTTTCTGACAATTAATTAATATAATTGTATTGATCGGGTACTAAGCAAATGCATTTTAAACTGAACAGAAAGTTTACATTTCATTTCTGAGTTGCATTTTTGAACAAGTATCTGCTCATAGAATGAAGTTACTATGTCGCACAAATGGCGCATTTGATAATATTTGGTGAACCAAAACAGAAGACTCATTATCGTTTTCACCGAGGATACGGGATCCTTTAGACTGTATTCGAATAATAACCAACAAAAAACCATTTTCGTATGAATTTACCTTACATAAAAATGTAATGATTGCTATTTTCACATGCCATATTCATCTTGTTTTTATTCCTTTTCATAGATTTCAACCGCAATATATATTCAAGTAAGTCGTAATCCTTCATCAATATTATCTTTTCAATATATTTAGTAAAAAGTTATAGCGAGCACAGCTCGTCGCGGACCGCAAACTTGCCCGCAAAGAGAAATAAGCTCTACAGCAGTCTTATAACACGTGATTGAAATCCACATAGTCCTCATAATGTTTGATGTTCGGCTAGAAGTTGCTACTGTTTAAAAAACACAAGTCTGAGACAAATTTGTTAATCTCTGAAAGGCACTATTTAAAGAATTGTGTGACATTCATCCGACGTAATCATTAGAGAAATACGTAAGGTGACCATAATAAATCAGAGGCATTATTTTGTTTCTCGCAATTAACGCTATGAATCACGAAATGTGCAATGTTGGAATTTGTGCCTTAATTCATAATATAATGTTATGATTATACTGATAATAGTATTGTTGTTTCATGTATGACTCAGATAAATGTATTCTTAATAATTTTGTTATATGTAAGGTTTTCCAAACGTGTTCGCATTCCAGGGACGGTTCATGCACATGCAACGAAACAACTTGCAAACATCGTTTACATAATTATTGAATGTGTTCGTCATAATTTGTGGAGATCTAACTACATCAACTAATAAATAAACAAAACTTAATTGATTTTAAAGAAAAAAAAAGAGAAAATAAATATTCATATCTTTATTTTTGATATCATTTGGCTTCCATCATAAATAATTTGTTTTTAATCTTCTCCTTTCAAGGAAACCAAAATCCTGTTCCATAAAGAATTTTTTCCTTTTGCTGTTTGTTTCATAGCTACATTACAATAAACCGCAGAAATGTTTTTTTTATATTTAACGCACTTTTAAGCAATTTTTCAGCTATATCATTGCGTCCAGTCTTTATTGGGGGAGGAAGCTGAACTACCCTGAGAAAATCCCGACCTTCGGTAGGAAAACTTGAAATTCTTGTCAATAAGGATTGGCGTGGAGTACTCCCTGCCCGCTGTGAAACTCGAATCCGCAATCTCAGTGTTGACAGACCACATTATTAATAGTACTCGAACTGCCTTAACCACTCGGCCTCTGAGACTCCCTTAAAAAGGGCCCTGCTATTTTTGACTGTCATTTGTTTGTCCTACACAAAATAACACTTTCAATGAACGACTTGCACACATATACAATGTAGACACAATAAATAAACATATACGTCCACAGTCAGGATCTCTAAAAAATATGTGGACGCAGGAAAGGCCTATATGGTGTCGTGAGAATTTCTAGCTTTTTTCGAGGCGTATATAAAGACATTGTATTTTCGACAATTTATTAATATTGTATTTATCAAATAGTAAGCAAATGCATTTAAAACCGACAAGAAAGTTTACATTTCATTTCTGAGTTGCATTTGTTAACAAGTATCTGCTCATAGAATGTAGTCACTATGTCGCATAAATGTCGCATTTGATAATATTTGGTGAACCAAAATAGAAAACTCAGTATCGTTTTCGCTGAGACCGCGGGATCCTGTAGACTGTATTCGAATAGTAACAAACAAAAACCATTTTCGTATGAATTTACTTTAAAAAATGTAATGATTGCTATTTTCATCTTGTTTTTATTCCTTTTCATAGATTTGAACAGCAATTTATTTTCAAGTAAGTCGTAATCCTTCATCAATATTATCTTTTCAATATATTAAGTAAAAAGTTATAGCGAGCACAGCTCGTCGCGGACCGCAAACATGCCCGCAAAGAGAAATAAGCTCTACAGCAGTCTTATAACACGTGATTGAAATCTACATAGTCCTCATAATGTTTGATGTTCGGCTAGAAGTTGCTACTGTTTAAAAAACACAAGTCTGAGACAAATTTGTTAATCTCTGAAAGGCACTATTTAAAGAATTGTGTGACATTCATCTGACGTAATCATTAGAGAAATACGTAAGGTGACCATAATAAATCAGAGGCATTATTTTGTTTCTCGCAATTAACGCTATGAATCACGAAATGTGCAATGTTGGAATTTGTGCCTTAATTCATAATATAATGTTATGATTATACTGATAATAGTATTGTTGTTTCATGTATGACTCAGATAAATGTATTCTTAATAATTTTGTTATATGTAAGGTTTTCCAAACGTGTTCGCATTCCAGGGACGGTTCATGCACATGCAACGAAACAACTTGCAAACATCGTTTACATAATTATTGAATGTGTTCGTCATAATTTGTGGAGATCTAACTACATCAACTAATAAATAAACAAAACTTAATTGATTTTAAAGAAAACAAAAGAGAAAATAAATATTCATATCTTTATTTTTGATATCATTTGGTTTCCATCATAAATAATTTGTTTTTAATCTTCTCCTTTCAAGGAAACCAAAATCCTGTTCCATAAAGAATTTTTTCCTTTTGCTGTTTGTTTCATAGTTACATTACAATAAACCGCAGAAATGTTTTTTTTTATGTTTAACGCAGTTTTAAGCAATTTTTCAGCTATATCATTGCGTCCAGTCTTTATTGGGGGAGGAAGCTGAACTACCCTGAGAAAATCCCGACCTTCGGTAGGAAAACTTGAAATTCTTGTCAATAAGGATTGGCGTGGAGTACTCCCTGCCCGCAGTGAAACTCGAATCCGCAATCTCAGTGTTGACAGACCACATTATTAATAGTACTCGAACTGCCTTAACCACTCGGCCTCTGAGACTCCCTTAAAAAGGGCCCTGCTATTTTTGACTGTCATTTGTTTGTCCTACACAAAATAACACTTTCAATGAACGACTTGCACACATATACAATGTAGACACAATAAATAAACATATACGTCCACAGTCAGGATCTCTAAAAAATATGTGGACGCAGGAAAGGCCTATATGGTGTCGTGAGAATTTCTAGCTTTTTTCGAGGCGTATGTAAAGACATTGTATTTTCGACAATTTATTAATATTGTATTTATCAAATAGTAAGCAAATGCATTTAAAACCGACAAGAAAGTTTACATTTCATTTCTGAGTTGCATTTGTTAACAAGTATCTGCTCATAGAATGTAGTCACTATGTCGCATAAATGTCGCATTTGATAATATTTGGTGAACCAAAATAGAAAACTCAGTATCGTTTTCGCTGAGACCGCGGGATCCTGTAGACTGTATTCGAATAGTAACCAACAAAAACCATTTTCGTATGAATTTACTTTAAAAAATGTAATGATTGCTATTTTCACATACCATATTCATCTTCTTTTATCTCTTTTAATAGATGTCAACCGCAATTTAGGTGCAAGTAAGTCGTAATCCTTCATCAAATATTATCTTTTCAATATATTTAGTTAAAACGTATAGGGAACACAGCTCGTCGTGGACCGCAAACTTGCCCGCAAAGAGAAATAAGCTCTACAGCAGTATTATATCACGTGATTGAAATCTACATATTCCTCATAATGTTTGATGTTCGGCTGGAGGTTGCTACTGTTTAAAAATAACACAAGTCTGAGGCAAATTTGTGTAATCTCTGAAAAGCACTATTTAAAGAATTGTGTGACATTCATCTGACGTAATCATTAGAGAAATACGCAAGGTGACCATAATAATTCAGAGGCATTGTTTTGTTTCTCGCAAGTAACGCTATGAATCACGAAATGTGCAATGTTGGCATTTTTTACCTTAATTCATAATATAATATTATGATTATACTGATAATAGTATTGCTGTTTCTTGTATGACTCAGATAAATGTATTCTTAATAATTTTGTTTTAGGTAAGGCTCTCCAAAATTGTTCGCATTACAGGAACGGTTGATTCACATGCAACAAAAGAACTTGCAAACATTGTTTACATAATTATTGAGTGTTTTCGTCATAATTTGTGCAGATCTAACTACATCAATTAACAAATAAACATAACTGATTTTAAAGAAAACAGGAGAAAATAAATACACATATCTTTATTTTTATATCATTTGGTTGCCATCATAAATAATATTTTTTAATCTTCTTCTTTCGAGGAAAGCAAAAGCCTGTTCCATTAATAATTTTTTTCCTTTTTCTGTTTGTTTCATAATTACATTACAATAAACCGCGGAAATATGTTTTTTATGTTTAACGCAACTTTAAGCACTTTTTCAGCTATATCATGGCGTCCAGTCTTTATTGGGGGAGGAAGCTGAACTACCCGGAGAACATCCCAACCTTCGGTAGGAAAACTTGAAATCCTTGTCAATAAGGATTGGAGTGAAGTACTCCCGGCCCGCAGTGAAACTCGAATCCGCAATCTTAGTGTTGACAGACCACGTTATTAATAGTACAATGAAGTTACTATGTCGCACAAATGGCGCATTTGATAATATTTTGTGAACCAAAACAGAAGACTCATTATCGTTTTCACCGAGGATACGGGATCCTGTAGACTGTATTAGAATATTAACCAGCAAAAACCATTTTCGTATGAATTTACTTTACATAAAAATGTAATGATTGCTATTTTCATCTTGTTTTTATTCCTTTTCATAGATTTGAGCAGCAATATATTTTCAAGTAAGTCGTAATCCTTCATCAATATTATCTTTTCAATATATTAAGTAAAAAGTTATAGCGAGCACAGCTCGTCGCGGACCGCAAACATGCCCGCAAAGAGAAATAAGCTCTACAGCAGTCTTATAACACGTGATTGAAATCTACATAGTCCTCATAATGTTTGATGTTCGGCTAGAAGTTGCTATTGTTTAAAACACACAAGTCTGAGACAAATTTGTTAATCTCTGAAAAGCACTATTTAAAGAATTGTGTGACATTCATCTGACGTAATCATTAGAGAAATACGTAAGGTGACCATATTAAATCAGAGGCATTGTTTTGTTTCTCGCAAGTAACGCTATGAATCACGAAATGTGCAATGTTGGCATTTGTGCCTTAATTCGTAATATAATATTATGATTATACTGATAATAGTATTGGTGTTTCTTGTATGACTCAGATAAATGTATTCTTAATAATTTTGTTTTATGTAAGGTTCTCCAAAAGTGTTTGCATATTAATTCCAATGCACATGTTTTCATCCTAAATTATGCAGATCTAACTTTATCAAGTAATAACTTCACCTCACTTTATAGATTTTATAGAAAACTGGAAAAAATAAATACTCAAAATATACCTATAATGTTGATGTCAGTTAGTTTCCATCTGAGAATTATCAACCCAATTGTTTGTATTTTTTGTCTGTTCTCCTTTCGACGGAAACACATTTTTTCCACAAATAATTGTCTTCTTTACTGTTCACGCTTTGTTTTTTATTTATATTTATGTGGCATTAAATATTAACAGTATCAATATGTGCTACATAAAGAGTGCTGCTAGTTTTGCATGTCTTCTTTTAATTTACTCTTTAAATAACACTTTAAATTAACGACATACAAACATATAAAATATAGACTTAATAAATTAACAATATTCGTAGACAGTCAGAAACTGTAAAGTTTATATTTATGATTCTAGAAACAGGCATAAATGACCTTCTATGACAAATTGCTACCTATTTTGCGGCGAGCATCAAGTCTTAATCTATTTTTGCTCAATATACGATTTTCGAAACTGAGCAATTAAAAATAAAAAATTAAATTTCTGAGTTGCAAATTTGAACCGGTATCTAACCATGAAGTCAAAATGTACAAATATCGCATTTCACAAAATTTGCTAAACAAGAACAGAATACTTATGATCGATTGCACTAAGGACAAGAGTTTAATTTAAGAGAATGTAGTTGAATACTGACCAACAGATAAACAATTACTCGAATACCCTTATTTTAAATAAAAATGTACTAGTAATGATTACTATAACAACACGTCTTGTTTTCATCTCTTCATAGATATCCTTAGTATACCACAACCTGCAAGTAAGTCGTCATCCTATTTATATTTACACGTCAATCTATATATTAAATAATAACTAATAGCGAGCACAACTTGTAGAGGACAGCCAGAACAGTTAGCTCCATAGTATTCTATATCATATCTGATACTATTGAATGTTGTCCTTTCATGTACTAAAAAATAACACTTTCAATGAACGACTAACCTGCATACAAAATATAGACAATGTAAAAGAACAATATACGTACACAGTCAGAAACTGTTTAGTTTATTTGAATGATTCTTGGAAACATGCATACATGATCTCCTATAAGAACTCCTAGCATATTGCGATGCGAGAGAAAAAGCACTTTATATTTCTGATAATGTACGAACGTGGTTTTATCATCTGCTCATCAAACTTTTTTTTTAAAACGAGCAAACTGGATCACGTATTTATTAATAACGGGATGTCACTATGTCGCACAAATGTCGTCGTCAACAATATTTGGTAAGCCATAACGCAATACCAAGTATTGTGTGCACCGAGAATTATGGTTCAAGGAGACTGTAGTCGAAAACTAACCAAACCAAACACCAATTACTCGTATAGCTTTATTTTACATAAAATATATAACAATTACTATTATCACAGGTAATATTTTCACTATAGAGGAAACATATTTTAAGTTTAAATAAGTCGTTATCTTATTATAATACAAAGTTTTCTATGTATTTATAGATAACTTATAGTGAGCACAGCTCGTAGCGTGCAACGAAGCTCTCCGCAAAGAGCGGTCAATTCTAAAATTTCTATATCACGTATTCACGATACTTAGAAACAGCCATAAATAATCTTCTATAAGAATTGCTAGCATATTTCGAGACGAGTATGAAGGCAGTATATATTGTTTGCCAATATATGAATGCAGTATTTAGCAAGTCATCATCAAACGCATATTAATCCGAACAAAATGAAAATAAAATTGTCTGTTTTCTGAGATGCAAATTTGAACGCGTATCTATTCATAACATAAAGTAGTTATGTCGTCCAAATGTTGTATTAACATTTTTTGGTGTACCAGAACCGAATATTAATGATTTATTACACTGAGGGTTACAGGAGACTGTAGATAAAATCTATTTTACCAATCAGATAAAAAGTATAGCTACATTTAACAAAAAATGTATTGATTGTTATTGCTGCAGGTAATATTATCTTGTTTTCATGTAATTTTATAGATGCCTATCCCACAGATAATTTAGATGAAAGTAAGTCGTCATCCTATTTGAATATAAAGTTTTAGATATATATAACCTAACTTGGTATTTTAGCACATGACTGATTGTTTGCGTCATAATTATGGGTATTGATGACGTTGACTAAACACGAACAACAAGTGACAAAACTAATAATTGTGAATTGAAAATATTATTTGAGTACTGGTTAAATATTGTTTTTATTATTTCTTTTCATAATATTGAATTTAAAATATAAGAATTGTTTTCAATTATTGGTTAGATTATTGGATATAGACGACTTTGGGTAGGTTTAGGCATCGCGGTTTATTGGCGTAAACCAACCCAAAGTCGTCTATGTCAAATAAGCTAATCAGCAATTGAAAACAATCCATAAATAACTTGTAGAAAAACTGTCGGCAAAGAGTCAGCAACCCTACAGCAATCGTTAAAACGTGATTAAAACCTGGCCAATACTAATTTTGATTGTTTTTCGTCAGTTACAAGTTTAAGCGAGGACAGCTCGTTTCGAGCATCAAAGCTGTGTAATGCTGACACTGATTTTTTTTCGCCTGGGAGTTGGCACTGTTTAAATATACAACAAAAACTTGAGACTATAATTCTACAATATATAAAACACTCTATTTTCGAAATTAACAATCATGCCACATTCATGTGACGTCACAATTTGTTATAGACTTCACGTGAACGCTATCATTTAGAGGGACTATGAAGGTAATAAGCATCGTCGTCAATTATGAAATATGCTTTCCCCCCATTTTGGATGCGCCTATATTCATTTTAAATATTATAATTATGTTGCTAGATTATAACTTTTTTTTGCACAAATTACTCATAAAATTAATTAAACATAGGTCTTTTTTTGATAATTATTACATAAAAATTATTAAATTACATCAAAATACTACATGCATAAACAGCTCATGCATTTGCAGAGAGAGAGTGAGATAAGATTTATACATTTTTAACGTAATTTTGAAAGTTGTCATAAATTGTGCAGATCTAACTATATTTTATATGTTTAGGTAATAGTTATTTTATATCAAAAGCATTGATTACTATAACAACAGGGCATATTAATCTTGTTTTCATCCCTTTATAGATATCTTAAGTATACAACCACCTCCAAGTAAGTCGTCATCCTATTTATATAAAAATCTATATAGTTAACAATAACAGCTCGTAGAGGAAAGCCAGAACAGTTACATGTGGCTCCATAGTATTCTATATCATTTGGTAAAAATATGATACTTTTGAATGTTGTCTTTTCATTTACTCCTAAATAACACTTTCGATGTACGCCTAACTGCATACAAAAGATAGAAAATATAAAAGAACAATATACGTACACAGTCAGAAACTTTATGAAGTTTATGTAAATGATTCGTGGAAACAGGCATAAATGATCTGCTATGAGAACTGCTAGCCTATTTTGCTGCGAGTGTAAAATCCCTGTGTAATTCTGACAATGTACGACTGTGGTTTTTATCATCTACTCATTAAACACATTTAAAACGAGAAAAACGAAACCATAATGTGTATCCGGTTTTTGAGTTAAAAATGTGAACGCAAATAGTAAATTTCAATTATGAAACTGGTCTATCTTGTAAACAAAATTCTGCCCAATGCTGATATTGATAGTTGCTCGTCAAAAACAAAATTTCAGACATATTTTTTTACAATTTCTGAAACGCTCTATTATAAACAGTAATAATCACATGACATTTATTTGACCTCACAATTAGAGAAAGGTGTCACGTGACAACTTTAAATCTGAGGCACTGTTATTGTGCTCGGAAAGAAGGTCATTAATCATGAAATTTGCGGGCGTTTCTTTTATTAGTATGATTATATTGATGCATAATAACATGTGTTGTTTTAAAACAAAATGTAATACCATAAATTACTCCGATGTTTGAATGAAACTAGCATGTGTTCTTGTTGCCTATATTATATCTTACGTTGCGCTTAAAGTTACCGCATACAATAAATGGCTCGTTTACAACATTAGTAGAGTAGTTATTGAGTGAGCAGATCTAACTAAACGACTTTTTAGTTCACCTAACTTCAATACCTCTTTACTGTAGATATCAGTTGGTTTCCATCCGACAATTGTTATATCAGGCAAATTGTTTGTATTTTTTTGTCGCACTTCCTTTCGACGGAAACGCAGGTTTGTTCACAAATAATTTTTTTTACTGTTCAGGTTGGGTTCATAGTTATGTTGAAGTTCATTGACATAACATACAGTTGCATGCAGTCCTAACATAACATGTTAGTAAACGTGTATAGCAGAGATTCTGACTGCTTTAAGTTAACTTAGAGCAGAGAATTTGACTGGTTTTAGCAGAGATTTTAACAACATAAGTTAATATAGGTTGTTACGTTGACAATGTTTTGTGCAATATTTTTATCCATTTGACAATTTTGTTTGACAATTTATGTCCACTGGATTTTTTGTTGACAATTTCTGTAAACAGGACAATTTTTTTCTTATGTCAGTTTTGTCACGTAACAAGATTGTCTATTGGGCATTTTTTATTTTGGAAATTGAAGTCAACTTTGTCAACTGCTAACCTTTCTGCTGCTATTTTAAACCACTTTTACCTTTTAGTTTTTTAATGTTTGTTAAAAAAATGTTAAGTAAAGACAGGCTGATGAACCGTACGTTGATACACTTTTTTATCGTATAACAATGACCTCATACGAAAGATGAAAATTAATCGTTTGTGGTTTATACAAATTTGTATACCAAAAACAGTCAAACTAGTAAAAATTAGTAATGAAAAAGATTATATACAAGATTTGGTTGCTATGTAAGTGTTTGTGGATTTCATAACGGACAAGAATATTTTAAAATCGGTTGTTTTCCTTTCATTAAATATTAATGTAAAGTCCAATAAAGTGAGAAACATCCCATTTTCATTATACAAATATCTATCAATTAAGCTATTTTTTGATATTATAATATTAATACACACAACTCCTGAACTTCAGCAATCATTAAAAATATAAATTAAGTCTACATGTATCCAAAGTCCTTTGCAATATCGAATGTGACAATAATAGAAAATGATTAAAAACCTACGACAGTTATATATTTTAACCACTAAATCGCATTATATTACACAAATATTTAAAAATAATGTAAAATATCTGATAATTATTTGCAATGGAAACACCCACATTGTATATCTTCTATACCAGTGTTGTGTAATTTCATCTCCCTGGTCTTTATAGTGAGTTTATACATATGTCATATGGTTTTAGCTGTATTGCTAAGGTCTCACGAATTTATATGTAAAATACATGTATGGTTTTTAATTGCATCAATTATGTCTCATGATTGATTTTATACATGTAAAATGGTTTGTAATTGCCTTGCGTACGTGTCAGGATTAATTTTATATGTGAAATATGGTTTTAAATAGAATTGCTGAGGGGTAATGATTGATGCGCGTCTGGCATTTTTCGTAGCCTTGGTTTCTTTTATGACATTGTATTTACAACCACCCGGTCGATCCCTCTGCCAGTTATAACCAACCCAGTGGTCAAACATCGGTGCTGACAGGAATATCAGTGATTCTTCAGTAATATAGTAATTGTCAAAAATTATTATAATTCTAAGGTTTTTTTCTATTTTCAATGTGTAGATAGCCCTTGCCGGATTAAGCGAAATTTACTTTTTTGTTTAATTTTGGTGAAAAAAAGCTACAAAATCATTTGCATTTTAAATATTGTTTGGATTTGAGCGCAACTGATGAGTCTTGAGTCTTGACTATACGAAACGTGCGTCTGGTGTAGTTTATTTTTTAAACCATGGTTAATTTGATTATGTTTTATCTACAATCACTGGGTAGATGCCTCTGCTTGTGGAATGTAAGTCCCGGAGGTAATCCCCATCCCAGTAGTTACATTTTAGTACTGACATGAAATATCATTGATTCTTTCATTAAACTGGGTATATTGATGACATTTTATTTAAGTGAAAAATGGTTTTTAATTGCAACGCTAAAATCTCAAGCTTACTTATCTATGCTTAATATGGATTTAATTTCATAGTCAAGGTCTCACGATAAATTTTTTATGTGGAATAGGGTTTTTTATTGCATCCCTGGGATCACTGCGTTAATTTGCTTAATGTAGGTCTCTGGAGTAATAGTTTGTTTTTTGGTTCATGTTACTCTCAGGAGTTATTTTATACGTGTTCTATTTTATTGCATCATTAGTGCATAAGGAATGCTGTTAAACGTAAATCGAATATACTCATGGGGATTCTGTACGTGAAATAAGCTTTTTTAATTTTATCGTTCAGATCTCTTGATTGATTTGATATGTGACGTATAGTTTTTATTCCCATTGGTAAGGTCGCAGGAATGATTTTATATGTGAAATATGGTTTTTAAATTGCATAGCTAAAGTCTCGATATTGATTTTATATGTGAGGTATTGTTTTAATTGCATTTGCTAGGATTTCAGGATCAATGTTATATGTGATATATGGTTTTTTGTCATTGCGGTCAAATTGAATGAGATTTGTCAAAAAGCCGAGATTTTTCCTCAAAAGCAGATATTTTGAGCAGATTTGATGTTTTAGTTCACCTTTTGTCATATTAGGACGGGACCTGTATAAACCGTAGAAATATTCGCTACAAAATGAGTGCAACTAATTTTAAAAGTTATCTTTGAATTTACTCAAATGTTGTATCGTGCGTTTAAAACACAAAAAATAAAAAGAAAATGTTTAGCCAATCTCTGAGTTGCATATTTAAACGCGTATCTATTCATAACCTGTCATACTCGAAAATATTTAAATAAACACCAGAACAGAATTATAATTATTGTTTGCACTGAATATAGCAGATCCATGAAACTGCAGTCGAATACTAACTAACATATGTACAATTTCTTGTATAACTATATTTGATATGCAAATGTAATGATTAGCATTTTCACACAACTTATTCATCTTACCAATACGCTTAAGGCACCCTAAACACGTATCTTACGTGCATAGTGTGGTTCAATCATCTGTTACACAATCGTGTAAAAACCAATTTAGGCATCAAGTAATTTTACAAGTAAAATGACATGCTACTTTGACAATATTGTTTGACAATAAATGACAAGGTGTATTTTAGTTTCTTGCCTGTTAATCAGACTTTAGAATCATGTCATACTGTGTATCATTAATGCAGCACACTGGTTCCACAAACACCTTCTGCAATAATAACTAAAGGACGAGATTGATAGTCAAAATCAGTGTAATATACCACTCTGCTTTATCATGTCTATACATGTTATCTCACTTGAAACGTTAATCATTATTATCCATGAAGTTGAAGTCTAAAGCAGACTTGAATTGCTACATAATCTAAGTGATCTTGAATTGTTTAACAGAGCAAGAAGTCAGTTCCGAGAACTCCAACACAAAAAGAGAAACAAATATAAAATCAGCATCACGCCAAAACAGCCAAACCGAAGGCCTAACTAAACTAAGCAGCGGAGGTAATGGATTAGCTGGATTTTTAAGCGTTTCTAAAAAAAATATGATATTCTCTTGATTATAACTTGTCAAAATTAAATTGCTGACAAGAGAGATAGCAGTATATCAAAGAGATAACAGAATATGAAATTAACTTTAAGAACCATTGCCTTTGAAGCGGGGTTCCCCAATCCAATATATTGATGTAGTCAGTTTTATTGTTTACTTTTGCAACCGGAAGTTGCTTGAAAGTAAAATACAGAGGAAAATCATATTAGGTTACTTGGGGATATAAGAACAAACTAAGGTGAATATAGTTAATCTTATAAATGTGCAATTGTGTATCACATCTCCAATATTACTACACTGAAATGAAAAAGCCATGCTGTCCAGTCGCAAAGATTGTAGCAAAATTAGTCGCATTAACATATAACATATTTGTAATAAAATAATTGATATATTGCTAAATACATGTGTGCTTACAATTTAGTTGCAAATATTTAATGGTATACATTAATTTATTAGATTGGTTCTATAAGATCGATGTAAGATGCGACCAATTATTTGTTGACTGTATAGTAGACAAACGCCTCGAAAACAAATACGAATTATTAAAGGAACACTATCAAAGTAAAATCAAGAAGAGTGTTACAGGTATGTGGAAAGTCTTAGATTTGTATGCGACACCTATTCTATTGTGTTAGTCAAACTTTTCGTCAGTTAATATAGTTCTTCGCGTATTTTTATGTTTCACCGTTCTGAAAACTGACTGGTCCTGGAACTTACGGGTTTTATTTCTAAATTACTTACAATTGATGTTCAGCAAACACGTCATTAGTTATTCATCTAATTCTAAACATCATTTAAGACAACGTAGGTAATTTTTTCAGGTGGTGATTTCTATTCCATTTTGGAATGTGGCAATTTGTTATCAACACTTTTCAAATTAAAGGTTAAAAAATCAATCTATAGGAAAATCTGCATTTTGATTCCTTTCTTGCAGAATTCAATAAGAGGTTTGACATAATCTTACAAAAAATGAAAGATCATTTGGAGTTATATCGAACAAATGCACGTGAGTTATGTAAATAAAAATGTAGACCTTGAATTTAGTAGGTTTTATTAATTTTCAAAAATAGATTGGATAAGTGATATTATGACAAATTTAATTGAAATATATAGGCTTTATTGTTTTTAAGGAAAAGAGTTAGTGATGCTCAGTATATACGAATATAATCGATAATTATCTGCAAGTTGTAAGGGAATAAACATTTTTATTTCTCGGTTTCATTAGCTGTTATTATCATATAACCAAACACAAATTTATGAGTTAACATATAGGAAAATAGTTTAATTCGTTTTATATTAAATTGCTTTGTTTTTTATTTGTCCTATTTTTAATGCATTAGGTCAGTTATTTTACTTTTTATCCGAGGTATTTCTTAAAGATAATGAGTAAGAGAAAGGTTATAAAAAAGACTATTAATATTTTGTAAACATTTTGTATTATTTTAAATGCTGCACAACTTAACAGCAAGCTTGATATATTTCATCTGCAGGTCTTTTTTCACTGAAACTCAATTTTTACAAAATGCGTTGTTTAATAACGTTTATGTTATACCTTTTTATCAAACAGTTGGAAATTCGAGCTACCCGAGTCCAAGTGAGTTCGAGTTTCTCTTTTATGTGAAAACAAAAGTATCGAGCAGTTTATCAAACACAGAATTATGTAAAACTGCATTGAATCAAAACCAAACATTACTCTGTCGATGGCTACTTACAAACCTTGAGCAATCCGAGATTGTACCAGCTATATTACTTACGCCGGAAGACAAAGATACCTTCAGACCTGTTGCTTGGTATTGTACGAGATTATTTTATCAGTCATACAAAATATGGCTCAAAGGGGCACACAATATTTGGCCGGGTCAATTATGTTGCTGCACATTAAAGCATTATGATATAAATAATTGTGCAAAAAATGGCAAAAAATTACTTATAGTTGAATCAGAACAGAAATTGGAAAAACTACCAAAGAAATACTTTGGCTTTGAAATCTACAACCATATAAAATTAGGCGACAACGCAGACAGTGAATTTTGTGCAATTTTACAAACTCAATTGTCCGACAATGAAGACTCTTATTATATGCATAGCAACATATCTGGCGAAAGTGCTGAAATTTTATTTAAAGCTCATACAAACCTTACTATGATATCGGGCTTTCCATTCAAGTCTAAAGGTTTTGGATCAAAACATCACATCGATCGAGACAATATAATTCAGTTATTTTGTCGAAAGAAGGGAATAGTTCCGATTGGAGAAAATCATTTTCCGAATTCCATTGATGAAATTAAGACGGACGTTTTAGAAGGATGCCCAACACTGGCAGTAAACTTGCATGTCGGAGATTCCATAGGGCCACATCACAGCAAAGGAACTTTAGGAGGTTTTTGTGAATATATGGGCAAAGCTTGCTTTCTAACTTGTGCTCATGTTATGTACGATGTTCAAAATTTGCTTAAGTCTACATACGATTATACAAGAAACGAAGCAGTCAAGGCTTTTTTACACACACAGACTGGAATGGTAGAGTGCGGAAGCACTATCAGAAGAATATTTGAACATGATATTAGTGGCGCTACAAGTGTTGATGCTGCTTTAGTTAAAATAAAATTGTCAGCATGCACAGTTGATCCAAGCGACTACGTTCGTGATTTGACAAACAAAGCCTACAATTTTCATAGATTAGGTGGGCTTTTTCTCTTTTATTTTGCACTTAGCTGTAGCTTACACGTGGCATCCTTTTCAAATAATCAGTAGCATTTTCTAAAAAGTAATAACGCTTTGTTTACTTAATAGAGCTATTACCTTCAAGAGGACTAACAATCATACTGACTAGATAAATGGTAGACACATTTTTAATATCAAGTCTTTCTTTTAAAGTTATGACGTTTGACTTATTGAACCATTCTTTTGTGAATCAGTCGTATGATTGCAATTTTCAAAACGATTAAGGAAATATAAGTAAGATATTCACGGGCTCGTTAGAACTGTGTTTCAGTTTGTTTGTGTTTTTTACAAATAACTTATGGTACTTATAGTTGGTAATTTTAAATTTGATAATATTATTTATGTCCAACTGTAAAAATACTGAACATAAAAAACTCAAAACAATATATAATGAACAGGTATTTTTGTCTGCGTCGATCTTATAAAAGATATAAAAAAATACTAAAATATTATTTTTTTCAGGAATGGCCTCGATGTCATTACACGAGAATTGTTTGGATCATACAATATTTGGTACAGCCTCAAATGTGTCAATAGTAGCGCCAGGAGCTATGTCTAAACTTGAACAATCTGCAGACTTTCGGATACAAGATGACACGGATGTATATTTCAACAATATTGGACAAGTCGTTGCACACGCTAGTGGTGCTGTATTTCAGCCACTGATAATTACAACGCCTGCGCATCTGCAAATCCCTGTGGGAACCATTCCAGGACAACGAATTTTTCGCATGTATAAACAAATGATTCTAAATATACCTCTGCAGGCAGGCGACTCCGGAACTTGCATTTATATCATTGGAGGACCTGGAAGAACCGGATGTGTTGGAATGGCGATAGCATTTTGTGCTGGACTTTCCGTAGTAACTCCATTAAAAGAAATTTTAAGTAGATTATAAGACACTTCGTCAATTCGAAAACGACAATGTCATACAATGTCAACTAAAATAAATCATGGGGTTCCGGGGTTTATATGTGTGCGTGTATTTAGCCGAAAGTTGATCGAAATAATCTACCCTTTTTGTAAAAAGTCAATATATTCTGAAACATCATTCCATTGTCTAATTATTTTAACAATATGTCTTGATTTTAAGTTTAGACAGGTGTATTTCAAGATGTTCTCTTCATTTTTTCTAACTGACGTTGATCTTTTTGGTATTCATTGAGAACTATCGCTGAAATATTTAGCTGGCCGCTCGGCAAACATTCAAAACCAGTCTTGACACAGGACGTTTAGAGCTTGTTATTAATGCTGCAAAGTGATACAAGCAAATGCAAGTAAATTACACACAATTTCTTGTATTCCTATCTAAAAACTTTAGTGAAACGTTTTGATTTCTATAATTAAACTAATTTTTTTTTAATTTCATTTAAATACTCAATAGCCGAGCAACACTGTCCATTTGGTATAACGTAACGTGACTGAGTGTTGACGTAATAATTGTATTGATTGATGACGTTGACTATGTATGGATTCTTTCGCAAACAACAAGTGACGACACTGAATATTGTTAATGGCAAATATTATCTGTCTTTCTGTTAAATATTGCTTTTGTTATTTCTTTTCATAATATTCAATTTAAAATAAAAGAATTGTTTTCAGTTGTTGGTTTATTGGCATAAACCGACCCAAAGTCGTCTATATCCAATTTGTAAACAGATCCAATGTCGTCTATATCAAATGATCTAACTAGCAATTGAAAATAATCCTTAATGAAACTAACTGCATAATTTGTGGTATCTGTCATGGATGAGTTTATACGACGCTACACGCTGCATTGAATATGTGTTTAACTTAATATTTGTTCATAAACGCGTTTGTCAACATTCTCGACTGAATCAATTTTTTTTTTACTTTATAACTTATTTTTTGTACCTTTTATTTTTAGGAAACAAATTCCATTTTGTTGTCTTATTGTGATAAAGTATTTTTCCTATACAACTTTTCGAGCTTTTAAAGTATATGCAAGTTATTTTAATAACTTATTTTATGTTGACGAGTTTCAACAGTTCATTTATGTAGATTAAACTTTTATATATTTGATTTTTGTATGTCCTTGTTGTACCTCATTTATCAACATTCAATTTCCCCAAGTAGCCTCAATTTTATGTTAATTTTGCTGACGTGTGATTGGTCAATTAGGAAGACGAACGCTGGGAATGCGTTATCTCTACACTTGTGGAAAATTAAGAGCAACAATTTATTACAGTCTTTGAAATTTGTTTTTTATCATTGTCTTGAGGATTTATTCTGTTAATCTTTGGAGAACATTTAGACATTTGTATTTTGACAGTCAGAACGTAGGTAACTTTTTCCAGAATTATGGTATAATCACGAAAACGGTTTTAAATAGCATGCATCTTTTAGTTCGCCATGTACATGTGCACAACGAGGTTCACGTTCAAAGTCGGTCGATTCAATTAACTTACATGTAGGACAACAGATTTTACTCTTATTTATATAAAATATTATTTTCGTTCAATTTATTGGATAAAGGATACTATGCGTACTTGCCAGTGTTAAACCGTTGGAATATTACGTAATTCTGTTACTCATCCGTGTCCGCTTTTTAATTTACTATGTATTTATTGATTATCGCCCTTGTGTAAATGTCTCG
Organism: Limnoperna fortunei; assembly: GCA_944474755.1. NCBI lineage: Eukaryota > Metazoa > Mollusca > Bivalvia > Mytilida > Modiolidae > Limnoperna > Limnoperna fortunei. Next base: position 35,555,507 of record OX104115.1, read on the forward strand.
TGCGACAACAATACCAACAGTTTTGATTATTGGTTCGAGTTTTGTTACACGACTAACAGGCGAATTCAGTAAAAATGGAGTAATTCGAAGTGATTTTAATTTACTACAGTGTAACGTTCAGTGTTTTGGCTTTTCCGGTGGAACAGTAAACAGTTTGAAGCATAATGCTGAATTGGACACTTTAATCACGGAGACCCAACCATCGTGTTTAATTTTACAAGTAGGTGGTAACGATATGTGTAACACATATTTGCAGCCAGAAATGCCTGTAGCATTAATGATTGGATGGATTACCTATGTACGCATTATTGCAGTGTCAAAACTGTTACTTTTTGCGAAATATTTGAGCGAACACAACCACAAGATATACCAGCTCATGTCTATTCTTACCGCAGAAGTGTTGTAAACCAGATGTTACCAGATCTAATTGCAGCATCACCACACAAGACATTCTTCTGGAAGCATTTAAGGCTGATGAACAGTCCATGCAATATTTATCATACTGATGGAATACATTTGTCTGATTTAGGAATGAAAACATTTTATAGATCTCTACGATTAGCTATTTTGCATGCTTTAGACCATCTTTTTTGAAATTAGATTTTGGTAGGTTAATGTTTTTAGTCTGCTTAGTTGTGACATTGCTCGTATGGATATTGCAAATAATTCATCTATGAAATTTAATCAGTTTTTTTTATTTGAGAGTTCATCAACGTCATCCCCTGCTATCAGCCATCAATATAATAGTTCTTTATGTTGATGACGTCATCGACCATTGTCTCGTCTGTGACGTAACTGGTCTGCCATAGATCTGAGAAAGCGACTTCGATTTCAGGACGCATTTCGATCCGAGTTTAACATATATAGTATGCAGAAAAGAAAAATTCCAGGAATATACATTAAACAGAAACAATTAATATTATAACTCATTTGACTAATGATTTTATTATAAACTCATATTTGATAAATATTTCGTTAAGCGAATCATAGTTTCTGGTTGCCTGTTTAAAAGTAGTTTAAGTTGTATTCTAATATGTTTTAATTTTTTTTAGAACACAACCGGTGCAAACAAACGATTTACATATAAGCCACACGCGACGAGGAGGGCATGTTATGAAAGCGTGTTTCTATTACAAAACTGTAACTCTTAAGCTATTGAGTATAACGTATAAATCTTATAAATAGAGACACGCGCTTATTATCCGTTACAATATATTGTGCGTTACATTGAATGAACAGCCAGTTTATGGGGAAATGATGTTTAGTATGGGTACTTAAATATCATAAATATACCGTAATACCGTAATTGTTTTATTAGAATAGTAATACGACAAAATTGGTCATTCCCCCTTGTTAAAACAATTATAAAATAATACGTCATAATTGGTCATTCCCCTTGTAAGACAATGACAAAATAATACCACAAAATTGGTCATTCCCCTTGTAAAAACAATTTTAAAATAATACGTCATAATTGGTCATTCCCCTTGTAAGATAATGACAAAATAATACGACATACTTGGTCATTCCCTTTGTAAAACAATAACAAAATAATACGACATAATTGGTCATTCCCTTAATTGTAAGACAATGATAAAATAATACGTCATAACTGGTCATTCCCTTGTACGACAATGATAAAATAATACGATATAATTGGTCATTCCGTTGTAAGACAATGACAAAATAATACGCCGTAATTGGTCACTCCCTTGTAAGACAATGATAAACCACAGCCTCTGTGAATTATTTCTTTATTTTATTATAAATACTTAGTATATTTGCACATGAATAACTACGTTTTAACATACACTACCAGTGTTTGTGTCATTTCCATGACCCCCACTAACCTATGGCTTGATTTTCTGTTTATTTTCTTGAATAATATTTTGAATATTTTTTAAATGTCTTCGAATGCATATTTTCATACAGTATTGTTTTTGAATGGCAGTAAAGTGAATTATGGAGTTTTCTTGCTCATTATCATGATAACACATATGGCAAAATGGTCGACAATACAATTAGTTTTGTCTTGTTTACTTTCTTCAAAGAACAGATGGTAATTAACTGAGTTAGATGAGAAATTTTCTGGTAAAACTTGTCGTTATAGCAGCGATCTTTCCCATATCATAAGATGCTCTTGTAATAAAACATGTCTTTAAGTATAGGCAGACTTTGTTAAAAATATTATCTTCAGAAAAGTTCCCGGTAAGTGTCATTGACTGAGAGATCACGAGTACCTAGAAAATATATTGGTTTGGATTATATTCGACATTACAAAACCAATAAGCTATCATAAAGCAAGATGTCATATCAAAAAATTAAACTTGTTCCGTGAATGTTTTAAATGAATATCAATTTATGTAGCAGTTGATTTACCAAATTTTCATGTTACGGGGAAAAACTTTCCCAAAAACTATTGGCTTACCTTCTGTAAAATGTTTTTGACGCCTGGTCAGCAAACTGTTGAGCAACACATGAAGCGTTATTAAAGTAAATGTTTGCTGAAATGTCCAATTGAAACCTAAACGATACCCACACACACAAACACACAAACACAAGATACATATTGAAAATTAAATATCTCGGTACAATATTACTTTACTATGAAATTCTACCTGAATTATCGTTACGATAAATTTATTAAAAATAGACTGAAGTCTTCTGACGTTATTGCGATACCAGCATAAATGAAATGTTTGTGTCAGTATCAAAGATTCCGGATTTGATGCTCTTCGAAACTATTTCATAACCTTCTTGCTGCCACATTTACAGAACTTACTTGTAATACAGCTACATTAATTAACACGTGTAACAAGGCGAGTACAAACACCCAACACTTTAGGAGCTTTTACGTAATCCAGCTTAAGCGTGGTTATTGTTGCACATCGCTTTTGAATTTTTGTTTGATCATTGTTTGGCTGTCTTGCATAAAACAATGTCATTGTTTTCATTGCTCGTGTGGTAATATAGAGATTTTTTTAACGATGTAATGACTGATAGATAGGGACAATATGATCGATCTAGAACGGATAAACGAAAAAAGTAACATAATGGATTGATTGATTGATTGATTGGTTGATAATTCACCAACTCTTTGCGCTCTCAATAAACGGCACACAGTATTATTTGCGACAAGGTTTTCCATTATTATCACACAAACCCAATAACGGAAGGGTTTCTAATCTATCCACCAATTAGAGATGATCTTAGAAGAGTTCTGAGATGCGCTCTTTATCATCAACCATTATGTATAGAGCCGTGAAAGATACTTCAAGGTAACAAATTAACAAATATATAGATTTATCGATTCTCAGCCAATCCAGGCATACAGTTCTTAAATAACAGTAAGTATTAGTATTTTTTCTTAATTTCTTATCCGGCATCCAGTCAAATGTGTCATCAGCTTGCTTGACCTGCGTTATTCTTGTTTAACACAAGGAATATATTGAAACGTTCATCTTCATGAACAATTTGTAACTTTTCTTTCCGAGAAGACAATTTTTTTTCTCTTCTTGACATTAACATCTAAACGCCAAGTTTTAAAATAGTGTTCAAGATTCAAGCATTTTATGTAAATTATCGTGTGATTCAGAGAATAATGTCATCGGCATACAATAATACAAACAATTTGACATATATATCTAAATGTTGTAATGCGATATAATCTACCTTTTCTAAGTTTTCAAGTACTTTTCTAAATCATGTAAAAACGAAGCAAACGACAAGGGGGAAAGGCTTCTGACGCCAGTACTACATGGAAAATAACTGTTTCACAACAGTGGCTTGTATAAATAACTAAAATGTTGAAAATTTTCCCAGAAAAATCATTTTTATATTTTTTTCAATAATCCCACCCTCCAAACATGTCTGAATCCGATTTTAGTAATCTTATATTATTAGGGAATTTTCTCTCTTTATGTGTCATCTGCTAAATATGGAATCAAACGAGAACACAAGGTTTGTATTTGGAGAGGATACATCTTCTTAAATCGAAAGTTCACAAAAAGTATTGAATTTGTGCACCTGCTATTATGGAATTCAGAACTTAGTAATTTTTCAGAGCATTTGCAGGAAATGTTACCTATTGTGTGCAAATAAACTCTTCCTACAGTTTTTAACCCAGAGATCTCTGAATTCACAGAAAGATTGCACATGAGCTAAAGTTGTACACCTGCAATTATGGAATTTTCCAGACTTGGGAACTTGTTATCACAGTTGCAGAGACGGTTATTATTTTGTTAAACTTCCCTTATAGTTTTCAACCCAGATCTCTGAAACTTCTCAGAAAGATGTGATGTTGATTTTGATGCGCGCGTTCGTGATTCGAATGAATGCACACTAATTATAATCAAGACAATATCATTGAAAGTTGTTGTTATTTATTTATTAAATTCAAGTTTATATTTAATTATTAACTTCGGTGTCTTCCACCTACTCCCTCTTTTTAAAAATCACTATTCCTTTTTCCCTTTTTAAAAATAAAAATATTTTTCAATGTGGAATATCCTTTTTTAAACCCAACTTATGCATTTGATATTAGATCAATTCTGTCCGCATTGCTATTTAATCTTCTATTCGGTATGGATGTAAATAATGTCTGGCTCTGCACCCGCGGTCTCATATACACAAAAACATGAAACTGTTTTGAGAGTTAGAACATTAACATATATGACAAAAACATATCATTTACACTAAAAGATTTGACTCTTTGTCGATCAGTTGAATCATTGCGCAAATATGTTCAAAGCACTTACCATACCTTACTGACCTACCACGATTGTTGGCTTACGTTATTTATTTAATTAAAACTTGTCAAGAAAAGCTCTTATTTGATAATTTGTTCAAAATATTATCAAGCCTAACCCATATATAATAAAGTAAAAACGTTTTAGCAATAACTTGAAAAATATACTTTATGCAATTGCAGTAAAATGCAAAATAATAGTAAAATATTTACAAAATAATAAATTATATGTTGAAAAAATATTTAAAAATACTTACCATACTTCTGCAATACATCAAGAAGTACTATGATAACAAGTTGTACGCCGGAAAAAGAATAATAATGTGATTTTCCCGTGACATGTAGATACATGTAAGAACCATTCAAACAAATTCAGATTTTAAACTAATAGTTTCAGTAGATAACTTATCATAGATGTAACGTAGAATTATTAATGAAATTATTAATTACATTACTAGAGCAATGAGGTATATCATTATCTGGCCATAATACTTTTTTTCCTTTGATTGGCTTAAAATGCCTTAAAAGGTAATGATTCAGCTGTCAAGTCAAGTGACTGTGCTGAAAAGTTATGTCACCCTGGAGCATCCTTAAAATAGATTCCAGAACCCTGCCATTTTAATATAAACAAAATAAATATTTATAATGCTGTTGTCTGAATTAACTTTGACTTGTATCAGTGGCCGTTCAAGTAAGGATATTCATATCGGCTTGCTTTTTTATATTGATATATTTCTTATAAGAATACCGATACTTTTTAAAAGCATCGTGATACTTATTAAAAGTATCGCACTACTTGTTGAAAACATCGACTTACTTTTAAAACGTAGCGCATTATTACAAACAAATAATGACATTCCTCCCCTACCAGCGCCATATTACATATATTATACATTCGTTCATTTATTAATTTATTCTTCACCTTCCATGTTCTACTAATAATATTCTTAAATTTGAACTCTTAAATCTGCATAGCATGATTCTGTTAGCTTTGATTAAATATTTTTCCCTCTTAAGGTTTTGCTAAAAGATGAATAAAATACCCTTCTAGAAGAGTTTTCGATATCTGCAAAAAGTTTTTGATAGTGGTTATCAATAAACATTTGTTTAATTTGATTGCTAAATCCTATCAGATTGGATGTTGACACAATATTAAATAAAAATTACGTGTCATCACCTTTTTCCTGATAAATTTTAGCCATTGAAGATTATATAATTCTAATATGATTTGCATATTTAGAAATAGGTTTATTTGATTGGTCGAGATTACTTCCGGTAGAGGTTTCTAACGAAATTTATTTTTTGAAAAATGAAGTTGACTCAATTTATTTTTGGATAAATGACGTTGACCGAACTATTTTTAGCGTAAACAGTGTTAACAAAGATGGCGGCATTCAATATCGACAGCGATTACACATTATTTGTATGATAAATTGACTTTTACTATTCTTGTGTTCGATAAAGAAAATAAAGCTATAGATTTTAGTCGCATTTATTAAAATCAAAAGATTGTTTATGAATAACATTTGGTACGTAAACATCAACAACACATTCGTACGTTAGGTCGACGATTCCTGCTACCAAAATACACAAGAAAAATGGAATTGAGAATACCTTAATAGGAAAATTAATTTCGTAATGCAATTGGAAAGAATTATAAGGATTTAACACCGTTTTCAATGATCTATAGGTATATCAACAAGAACAACTCACTCACAAACATATCATAAAAGTTCTTCGGACTTTTATTTGTTTGTGAGTCAGTTGGTCTTGTCGAAATACCGATAAATCCATTGAAAACGGTGCTCAATCCTATAATCTTCCTTAATTATGTAGTCAATATTAATCGTTATGTAGTCAGTATTAATCGACAATTTTGTAGTCGTGCCAAGTAGCACAACAGTCTTGTTTTTATAATAATTTGTAATGGAAACCTACTAGTGTCATTACAAAGCATATAGTTTGGAGTCCTTACTTTAGAGAACATTCTACATTTTGCTATTATTGTTATTGTCAATGAATAAACTTTTTTTTTCCTTCTCACGCCGCCTCACATGTTCACTTTAATTTGCTTTGTCAGAATAGACCCGATTTCTGTTTTCTGTTTTTAAATATGTGCCTTTCCGACAATATTGGATTTATGTTCATAACCTCAAACTATGAAATAAACTTATATAAATCTGCTGAAAGTAGACATGAAATGATGACATGAATGACAGCTCTTAATTATGTATTCCTTTAAAATTGTACACCAATTTTTTTTTTAAATACACCAGTGAACGTTTATTTAAATCTTGTAGATCATTGTTCCTTTAAACAAGATACAACTTATAAAGTTCAATTTTAGAACCTACCAGTACTGTACTAAAATATCATTTTAATTAATGAGACGCACTCTGTAGAACATTATTTGACAATATCGAAATACAATTTTGGTAAAAAGTCATGTCAAAATAACTGGTTATTGGGCATTAAACTGTTTTGCACTTCACAGCCTTACATATTTTTTTACTGTGGTGTTATTAATTAAAAACATAAAATACATTAATTATTTATCAAGTGTAATAAAATATGCAAATTAGTCTATATTAACCTTGGTTAACTATTTGCCAATAGCATTTTATTTTTTCATTCTTTGTTTGTCTCGCAAGTTTAAGGTCATTTGTTGATAGAGTTGATTCAGTGTTCATCTAAAATAAAAAACATGTCTAAAATTTAAATTTGTTTTATTAATTTCGATAGTTTTTATCAAGCTATTTTTATTTCTTGCTTAAATTAAGAAACAGTTTACATAATCAATTTTTTATATCAGAACAACCAGTGGCTAAAATAAGTTTCTTTCCCCAATGTAAGGATGCACTAGGCAGCATGGAAAGGTAAGGCCGTGTGAACTGTCCTAGTATCCAATAAAATTCGTTTGAAAAGTGTTTGTTATTAATTCAAAACACACTTATTTTTGTTTTATGAAAAGATATGACTGGTATCAAGATAAGGTATTAGTGAGAAAGTAATATGGCAAAACAATCTCGTCATATACAGTAAATTAAATATAATACAAATTTGTCTTCAAAAGTAATTTAAAGTAATTGTTGCAATAACTACTTGCTTTTACTATGAGTGTCATCAGTAAGTATAGGTTTATATATTTTCATAAGATGTTAAATTTTTTCAACATCAAAATTAATCAATGAATGATTGACTTTTCATTGTCAGATTAAATGTACCCATTGAATAAACTCCACAGCGAACAATAGTTATCGTATGCATACAATGAAACAGTACATCTTAAAAAAAATTAAATACCCTGACCAAAGCCAACTTATATTCAGGAAAGGTTTGATGTGGTCCGCATTATAAGAATTGTGTGTTATTACCTGCAATTGTGAAACATGCCACTAATAAACCAAGACATGTTTACAATTTGTTAAAAACCTGAGACAAAAGTATTTAATAAACAAAATGATACATTTAAATACATTACTCACTCATTGATAAGATGAAAGATTCATGCATTATTCAGAGTGGATCCAATGTAATGCCATACACCTTCTTAAAAGTAACACACTGTTTTTCCATGTCTAGAAACGTGATTAGCATGAGTGGCTAAGTTTGGAAAAATAACATGCCTTAGGCTAATTATATATTAATTTCATATTTTCTATGCATCTTTTGCTTGAAGTGCTGCTATAATTTATTCAACAGAAGAAGTGGTATTACAATAGGAGATATACCATAAAAACAATGAAGTCCAAAAAACATCACTTTAACAAATCCTTAGCAGAAATATACACTTAACCATCTAGAATATATCAAATATTCTAATTAAATCTTTCCAATTATAATTTCAAGTTGAACATTTCAGACCAATCAACATTATATGTTATGGATATGGATATGATAATTTTTATATAAATTTCCACACCTGCAAATGCAAGTTTTTTTTTTAAATGCTTATCTTGACTTTTACACACTATTCACATTACAAAACATATGATAACTGGTTGGAAAATATTTAACAATATTAATAATCCTGAAGTTGAAAGCATTTCTATAAAGGAAGAAATTTGCAAATATTATCATCCTTTATAATTAGGCCTGCATTGGTACAAAAAGAAAATATAAGGCATTCAGAACAAAGTATCTGCCTTTTTAATATTTGAGAATACAGGTATAATATGGTATAATTAGATTTAATTTCTTTCATGATTTTTTCCTGAATTCCATAAAATTTAAGATATTAACCCGTACTTATTTTTAGAAAATTTCAATTTATAGAATTTTAAGACTCAATAGTACTTTTAAATTGTCCTCAATATTCAATCTTTTAGAAAATTTAAAATGTTAGTGCAAGAAAACTCCAAAATAAGCTCAGAGATTACTAGGTTTTAATTTTAATAATGAATACAAAAAATGATTATATGATATATATTTTTGATGTAAATACATAGGCGAATTATCTTCCATCAGTTGTGAAAATCTTTTTAATGTTTTGATTTAATTATTTCCATCATTTAATACAGGAAGCTCTGCTATGAATTCCCATCTTGATCCTTTGACGTAAAAAAAGATGAGTCATCGAATGTTTTGATGAATATCCCGCTGAATCAGAAAGTGGAAGCTCTGTAATCACTTTACCGTTAGGTCCAAGTACTTTGAATAATTCAGGTCTGAAACAAATATGAAAAACTGACTGTAAAATATTTACAAAAAGAATGTATGATTTGGATTGTATCCACAATCAAGTATGTAAATGATGTCACTGATTTTACTATCATCAATCATTTTATGTTGCAATTAGTTCATTATTGTATTGCTAAAATATAACCGTGTACTGCAGTAAACATAAATAAAATATCTATGGCAAACATAAATTTATATTTGTAATTAATATATTATTTACATCAGAACTAATATTTAAGTAAATATACTTTATAAGCATTCGACCTGTATGGAATTTAGTATTCCTAAAAACGTAAGATATATCTTGTAAATGCAATGTAAGACACAAAACAGAAGCATTATCTTCAAAACAATAAAAATATGCATTACAGTACAATTTCTAATAAGTCTCATTTATTTTTCCTAAGATGCAACGTTTTTATAAAGGCAGTGGTTACATACATTTTTCAGAAATTAATAATCTGCTTGCACAGCAGAACTTCTGTTGAAAAACAGGCATATGAGACCTGCTTAAAGAGAGGAAAAAACAATAAAATATGACTTTGAAAGGAAAATAGGTCCTAATCTAACATGAATTGATCATCAAGCATTCTTTATTTAGCATTGTCATAAACTAGATATCATTGAGATTGTATACATCTCTGTGGGCTCCGCTTACTTTGCAGTAACAGTTCAAGATCTAAGTTCATCAATCATGGTATACGTCATATTGCCACAAAATTGTCTACCCACATACCAAAAGCCTACCTCAAAAGATAAAAAAGTTAATGCCAGGACACAATTAGTTTTGAACGGACATAGAGACGCATGCAAGGACAGACTGATCACTATAAGGCGTCCGCCGCTTATTGGCAGGGGCCTAAAAAATTTTCGGCATTTTTTGTTTAAACAATGTATTAGTTGAATATAGAAAACATTTTAGCATCAATTTTGTAATAGGAATCCAAATTATATAATAAACAGTATTTTCAAACAAGACAGGTCTGTGTTAAAGGCTAGATATTACAAAATGTGTTTTCGATTTTAATTTTATTTCATTAACCCTGCAATGAACCTCAGGTTATAATAAGAAATAGAACACATATAAAATAATAATATATTAATATATATATAATATAATATAATATATATTAAATAATATTTAATTCTACTCTAACTCTGTTATACAATAAAATAAATGTAATAAATCCACGCATAAGTCTAAGGAGGCACATCCAAAGAAAATTTAAAATGTAGTCAGGCATATTTTGTTATTTTTAATTTTAATTTTGTGAAGTTTTATACATGTATGTATATGTAATGTCATAAACTCGGAGATATTGAGTTAATCAGAGAAATCGGGCTTCTCTTTGTACGTTTAGAATTTGTCTTATGCTATATATACATTTTGATCATCATGCAAAATGTGGTCAATAATTTCATGCATAAAGCCTCGGCCTTGACGATATAAGTATTTGACGTTTGTTGATAAAAACAAGAAAATGTGTCTCTGCGACACTGATGTCTCACTTGGCACACATTGGTAAACGCAACTCTTTTGCTTTTCACTGAAGTGGAAAATATTTGGCACAGTCCTACTGAATTTTGCCAGTAAATAAAGATATCATGATGTTATTAGTGTGTACCAAGTTTCATGAAGATGTGAGGTCATCTTCATAAAAGGAGCTTCAATGCAAAGGCAAAATTGAGGTGGGACAGACAAACGAACCAAAAGACCAAAAATCTATATGTACTCCAAATTTCTTTTGTGGGACATTATTAAAATGTTTTACTTGATTGTAGGACATTTCACCCTATTCGATAGTATAAACCATTAAAGATACTTAAATAGCGTTCTTGCTATATGCATGTATTACACATATTTGCCTACTGTACACTGAAATTATCATAAGTTGCATAAACTTCAAAACTGTAAATCAGCACAGTAACGAGGCAAAGATTCATGCAATTGGTATAAAAAAGTAAAAACAATAATGTTTTTGAATACTCATCATACTTTGTTTTAATCTTAACTGACAACAAACTTTCGTAGAAAGAAGCGATTGAATAAAATTTCGAAATGCTTAAAATGAAATTGTTGGAAACAAAACTCCAGGAATGGAAAGTCATGTGGTAAAGGTTTTTGCAACAAATATAAAAACCAAGTTTCAAAAAACATCTCAAATTTGAGGATTTCCTCAACTCCAATATTTACCTATTAGATTGTGAGAGAATTTGATTTCAGGTAGATTTCAATTAAGAATTTCTATGAAGCTAGGGCCCAACGTCTTTGTATTCGTCCATTCATAAGAAAAATTAAGCAAAAGTGATTTTGGTCTAAATAAATCTAATGCCACAAAGAAAATATATCATTAATAGATCTAAAAAAAAAATCTATTATCTTTCTAATCGAAAAAAATTATGTCAAGACTTTAACCTGCATATCGCATCAAGAAATCAGTAACATACTATAGCTGTCACATTTTGCTACTGAGATGATACAGATAAATTTATGTAAAAGTTACAGTTTAACATTAATTTTGTTTCACCATTTCCAACGGCAATAAAATTAAAATGTGACATTGGCGACAACTTAAAATGACAAAGTAACCTGAACTGTTTTTGATCGATTCCAACTTTATTTTTACGTTTTGAAGATGCTAGATAATTGATAATGGTCTATATATACAAATCCTCTTTTGTGAGACAGAGTTTATTTATAGTTTTATTACTTTAACCCATCTCAACAGTCATAATATAAAGATTAAAATGAATGGGGAAATACTGGGAAGGGATAAAGTTGGTTAACGCAGTAAGTCATTATAAGGAATGGGTAGCTAAGACAAGTTGAAATGTAAGTTGAGTTTCATGTGAAATTCGTGTTAATGAATTTTTGAAGTGTACTAGTACATGTAATTTAAACGAAAAATAAAAGCTGCAACAAATTAAGGGCTGAATGTATTAAAATTCAACCAATTGGATCAACTCGGTTATTTCTACCTATGACCATAAAGTAATTTCGTTCGGATATAAGCCTGTTTACACAGTAATATAATTTAGTGCGACGAAATAGATTACCCTGTAACTATACAACTATAAACAGAACTAAAAATATCAGATGGATTATTGTACTGTTTTGAAACTAACATTAGCTTATATTGCCAAAAATTACTTGCCCATAAACATTTTGATCGATAAGTATTTGTTTACAATCTGACGTCATCAGTAATAACGATTTATCTGTCACTGATGAACCATTTAAATGAATTAACCGAAACATCACAAACGAAGTCATGACGTAATTGATAATGACCGAAAATATTTCAAAATGGAGATCACTTATCTCTAAGGTCACCTTCAAAATTGATGGAAAAGGGCTGAGTAATGTTCTGATTGAAAATTCAACCCGTTCAACTCTTGTAAAAATGTCTATGTAACATTCCAAACAAACATGTCAAGAACAAAAGTGGCCATAACAAAATGTCTCGCCTGCAATCCACATTAGTAACTAAATAAATTACGTCATAAGCATTACGTAAATAACATTAAATTGTTATCATTTAAAATATACAATACATGGTTACAGACAAACGGACCTAATCCAAAACTTTAATGTAGTCACTGAACCATACAATTGAGGTAATGATCAAACGACACCTACAAGACACTCATGTACTAATCATCAGCAACCTATGTAACAAATATTGTCATCCTACCATGCATGGTTAAAGAAGAACTGCCATAATCCAAAAACTTTAACGTAGTCGCTGAACTGTGAAATTGAGGTCAAGATCAGATGACAAGTGACTGACTGGCAAGTACTCATCATAAGCTACCATTAGACCAAATTTGATGGACCTGCGGCTTACGCTTACAGATGTAAAGCAAAATATCCAAGTGTCGGCGCCGCCGCCGCCAGATTCCCATATATGTATCTCGCCTCCAGCGACTACCGTCGCAGGCGAGACAAAAACTATTCATTATATGGATATAACAAGCTACAAATAGCAATATTTGCCAAAAATGCAATTTCTAAAACATAATAGAAAATGTCAGTACTAGTTTGGGATGTCGTTTCCCGAACAAAATACTTAAAAAAATTCACAGAGCAAAGTTGGTTAAGGTAGTTATTCATCTGCTATTAATCACGTGGTCTGTCAACACTGATATTGCGGGCTCGAATCTCACTGTGGTCAGGGTGCACCTGACTCCCGTCTTAATGGATTACCAGTTTTCCCTATCGCAGGTCTGGGGTTTTCTCCGGGTATTCTGGCTTCGTCCCCCATTGAAAATTGGACGCCACGATATAACTAAAACAATTGCTGAATAAGGCCTTAAACCCCATTCAAACATACAAACAAACAGAGCAAAGGTGAAGAAAAACTTTTACCTTAAATTTTACATTTTCCTATTGTACTGGTTAATAGGTATAAAATATGTGTATGCCATATTGTCAATCACATAAGCGAAGGGCGACATCCCTGAGATGAGATGACGAGAAAATGCATCGAATTTGAAAAAATGTATATAATTTGTTTATCGCTGTTTTGTAACATTGTGACTAGAGTACTGTTTCTCTAATTAAAAAAGGTAGTAAATTTGTGAAATCAAATACAAAATTCTCCCAAACCAAAGTTTAGGTCATGACTAATTAAGATGAAGTATTTTCATCTTTTTGGCCAAGGAATTTGAATACACAGATCAAAGTTATATACTTTATTTGCAAAAAGAACTGGCAATAAATATTTAATACAGATCATGGTTTTTTTGCTATACATTTTAGAGTTATGATAGGACCATTTTCTCTCGCGTGTGAAATGTGCTTTAAAAGTGTTTTGTTTATCACGTTAGTATTTTAAACTGACAGATGAGAACCACATATTCGTTAGTGACGAGACAATTTTTCTCCATACTAATCAAGCGGTTTCAATATAAATATAATGTGAAAAGAAGAGATGTAGTATTACTTTCCATGCAGAAATGGGGAATGCAGCATTCTTACTCTTTAATACTTTGTACAAAAAAATATCACACAAATATGATAAATTCAATAATGTTTAATTCTAATAAAATGTAGATGATTTTGTTTTAAATGATAAAAGAGAGGAAGACAATGTTTTTATTTTGTAAGACCATGTTATATTATCATACAAATCTCCGGTTGGTCGTTATATTGCTAAACAGATGTTTTTTAAAAATAGTTTATAGTCTTTCTAACATTTCATAATTTCCAGGTGTTTGAACTTGTGGTTCTCGTTTTTAGAGATTGGTAGATCTTTATATGGTGGATGTTGTTCATCATCTGAAAAATAGAATAATGATATTCTAAAACAGGTTGTTGACTTTTCTGAAGTAAGTTGACATTAAACACACATTTCTGAATTTACACCTATTATAACACAGATCTGTTCATGTAGGAAACAAACAATACTGAGGCTATACAAAATTAGATTTATGTTTCTCAGGCATGCAAGTATCCGTTTTTGCCCCATAAACTAATTCGGTCCAATCAGCTTTTTATTTCCCACCACTGCATTTGGAAAGATCGGATAACGTTGCTTACTCCTATGATAACTTTTAAAAGAATATTGTGAATGCGAGTGTTTGATAGTAAAGGAATCGTTCATGAAAGAATGAAAGCTAGCCAAGAAAAATAAACCCCAAAAAAATAATAAAGTCTAAAATGGTGGTGTTGCAAAGCAAGTGCCTTATTAAATCTGGACGCATTAACAATATGTTCGAAGAAGGTTTTGGGTCTGTGACAAAACATGGGAGAGTTGATTGCACAAAAACAGTACAATTATCTAATAAATTAGCTGAAAGATGTTCCCATTGCCATGTCTAAAAAATCAGAATACACTCCTTGAATAAGATCAGGTGCACAACTTTACATGTGCAATCTTTCGATAAAATTTCAGAGATCTGGTTTGATAGCTGTAGGAGGAGTTGATAGCACCCACTTCTGTAAAATTTGCTGAAAAATTAAGAAGTTCCTAAGATTGTAAAAATGGGAATTCTATTATAGCAGGAGCACAGCTTCTATATATGTGCAAACGTTCTGCGAAGTTTGAGCTGTAGGAGTTGACGTTGGGTTTAAAGTTGTAGGAGTTGATTTTTCCAAGTCTGACAAAATGTAATCAATTCCATGCCTGCCTAGCTTCACTAAACTAACTCGGGTTGCATGAAATGAACAAAGTGACAATTTAAAAGTGGTTGATTATATTTTATTCATATGTAACTCTTTAGTATTAACAATTTTCCTCATTTGGATTGAAAGCTGTACCAG
This sequence comes from Limnoperna fortunei, assembly GCA_944474755.1. Lineage (NCBI taxonomy): Eukaryota > Metazoa > Mollusca > Bivalvia > Mytilida > Modiolidae > Limnoperna > Limnoperna fortunei. Next base: position 35,571,199 of record OX104115.1, read on the forward strand.
TTTTGTGCAAGATTTAAAAAATACCTCCGTCTTCTCATATCAGAACAATAAAATGATAAAACAAGCCTCCGTCCCCTATCATTTTTTTTTAAATTGGGCTGGGGAACCTTAAAAAATAATTCTGCATGGACTGTATTATTGGTTATATTATATAAGGGAGCTAAAAAACCCATATTTAAAATAATCTCCCATTCTCCAATAGTGCTGCCTTCACTGCCACCTCGTTTTTGCAATAAATTTCAAATTCATGTTGATGTAAATCTGTTACTTACTGTTTATTTTTTTTACAAATACCAATATATATATAACATCTAAAAATTAAATAACTAGCCCTTGATTATATTTGTTGTTTTTCCTTTTCACTTTATAATCTTGAGTAAATGCTGAAAATATGGTAATTCCCTATGGCTAGCTCAAACATCTTATTTTACATTTGTTTTGTGAATGTGAAGAAAGAAAACCATATCTAAATTTGACCCCTCATAGTATTTAAAAAAATAACTTTACTGTGGTAATACATAATAAAAAAAGTTATTCCAACTGAAACCCTCTTAGATCATTTTTTTTTCATTTTTTAGTTTTATTTGTTGATATGGTGTTAGGTAAGGGTGCCAAAGATTTCTGTTATTATTCTTAACAATAATATCAAAATTACTACCATGTATGTCATGATGCTTCTTTTTCACTTCATCCTCGAAGGGATTGCCTTCATCTACATGATGGCGCCTTTTTTGTTCAGATGACCTATAAATTAAATCCATATAACTATTAAAATTTTCTTTAAAGATGATACAGTTTTCAAGCCGTACATGGAATAGGAGTGTGCTTTGTTTAACCTTCTTTAATGTTAATATATTCAGCTTGCTGGACATTATGCATTGGTCAATATTTACAGGAAAATCAATTGAACAGAGTGAATATTGTGAATATATGATCACTAGTGCTTAAGAACTCATCAGTTTAAATGAGTGTGCGGAATTTGTTCTACTCACAAGTTTAATCAAAACGCATTTCAGAACAAGTGAACATATTTTCAACATTCATGATTGCGATTGATTATCCTGTTTATTTATTTTAATATATCATAGAAAAGTTAGAGGACCTTTCTTTTGAATGTTGCTGTGCATAAATATTTGCTAGTTATGTCGTTAAGAAAAATAGCATAAAAAACCGACCGAACAACAACTTACCTTTTAAACAAAAATATTGAGAAATCTTAACGCAATTGCATTGTTCCAGTTTAAATATTTTCAATTGAGCGTAATATGACGTCGGAATTCTAATTGTGACGTCATATAAATTCGAATGATTTATCGGGAGTATTTTAAATCATACAATTTCAGAATTCAGACTATAAATAACTGCATTTTTAACAATAACGATAATTATGGATAACACATACATGTAGTTCAAACTGCATGTTTAAGTCAGTTTTTACATTTACACAAAACACACACAGCTTACGCATGTGCGAACTAAACTTATTGGAATTTTGACACGGCTTTGTTTACATAGCTAAACAGGACGTCATCTTAGAATGTGTAAGTAGGATTGCCAAGTGAACTGTCCATGCCTAACTCATTATGTTATTTTTTTTGCAGATAAAAATAATGTTGTTAGGGGCCTTATCTGCTGGCACAACAACATATTTGTCATAAATGTCGGACAAAGTTTTAAGAGCATCAAGATTTCTGAAGATTGATGATGCTTTAGTACTCATAGACCTTATTGTTATTTGAATCAATGACCCCCAGGCTTTTATCCACTCGGACAAGGGATCAACCTCTTTGTCCTCATGCATTGTCCATTTTCTGGCATAGTCCTCTATTGAATCCATCAATAATTTAAAGTTATAATTCCAGTTGATGGATTTAGATTCACGGTACTCTGGCCCTTTGGACAAAATATTGCCGAGTCTTTCATTGTCAACAATATTAAGATCTCTAGTTATCACGTGACCTGAAGGACTATATATGAATGTGGAATTGTGGCATGAGCAGTCGGGGGTTTGGGTTTTGAAGTCCTTGATCAAAAGATCCCGCAATACACGTTTGTAATTGAAAATTATGTGTGCAATGGGCGTAGTATAGGTATAAGATATAATAGAAACGGATTTGTTTTTGAAGTATGGTGGAATTTTGGAAGTAACAGACTTGTGATGCAAGATATTACCAAGATTGATAGCATCTATGTCTTTGTTAGCAAAATGTTAAGAAAGAAAGGAACGAGGCTCTTTTTCATCTTTGTGTGAGTAAACAGGTTTGATGTTTTCCAATGTCTAAAATAATAGCTAGAAATCTATACAGAGTGGGCGAAGGGTATGTTAGAGATGACTGGAGACATTTTTGTAAAGAGAATGCAGTGTTTTGAGTGGAACAGAGTACAATTTAGTGCGAATAGGATGTATAGTGACGATGACCATGACTGCGTTCTCGCCTGTGATTGTGGTTTAAAAGGCCAATCACATTCACATTGCTGCAAACTTCTTTTTGTCTACGTAGAGGTGCACTTAATTCAGGATCATTAGAATGATGGTAGATTTTTTAAAGGATGCGGACCTTCACAGACAGAATAGAGTGGTCTAACTGATTAAAATATTGATATACCGCAGGAAATTTGTTGGTAATAATTCCTGAACGGTGTCCAAATATACTTTTTTTTAAGTCGCCCTTTTGTTTCTCCAACATAAATAAGTTGCATTCTAACGCGTAGACAATATTTTCTGATTTAAAATCCAGATCATCAAAACATTTGGTGTGATATATTTTGTTTGTTAAATTACTTGTAAATTTAGTTTCTGTTATTAAAATATTACAAGTTTTACAATTCTTCGATTTATATTAAGAGATGGTGCAATGTTGTTCATCGTCCTTATAAGTAAAGATATCATGTAACTGGACGGAACTTGGGCAAATATTGTTAATTTGATCTAAATTGTTATACTGGAATCGACAATCAACCGATTGAACATAAGTCAAATTCGATTTAGTTTTGACACCTGCCTTCCAATACAACACCGTGTCCATGATGTCATCAGGTCCGGACCTTTTTTTCCTGGGCGACGTCCAAGCCAGCATATCTGAGGTCTTCTTGTAAATCATGCTAAAAAGCTACTGGGCGGATGATGTCCTCGGGGACAAATTGTCCACCAGCAGTGACATCGACCCAGTGGTAATAAGAAAATTAGCAGAGAAAACCGACCGAACAACAAGAGCCAAAAGTCAAGGGACAGTTACGAATCCGGATACAGACAAACACAACACAAAAACCAAAAACACAAAAAAAACAGAGAGTAACCCGAACCCAATAAAAACCATGGGTGCACTCAGGTGCTCCGGACGAGTAAGCAGTGCCTGCCTCTAATTAGACACCCGTCGAGTTACTCATTGTCATGTCTAGGGAAAAGTCAAATCCAGGAATAGGAATCAATAACTATGACTCAGCGAAAATGTCAGATCGTATTTAAGACACTGATTTCCCATAACGATCAATTAATTGATGATGACGACCATAGAACTTCTGAAGAGATAACATCAACCTAGGTGCAACAAACCCATGTTTGAGTAGTTTACTAGTCAACAGCAGTGATCGGTCTAGAAAATCGGAATACCGATCGCAGGATTTAGAATAACGTATAAGTTGTGAAATGTACACACCATACGCTGGAGCTGCTGGAATGTTGCTGTCGATGAACGGAAAGTTAAGGAAAACATTATGATGTCACTTCAAGGGACAGAAAAAACTTGACTTGACTTCATATGTGAATTACCAGAACTTATTGCACAAGGAAATCTCGGTATTTCATCACTATTAATGTAATATATCGGTATTTCATCAATATCAATGTAATATATCGGTATTTCACCACTATCAATATAATAATAAATAAATCTTCGTGAGCATGTCGTCAAAACTACATCCCTATGTATGTTTATATGAATATTATTTCAAATCAGTCAAATTACGTGTGTTTCCATTGGATAAAACAAGGTCAGCTGGTATTAATTAATATTCAGTAATTAATTTGATATGAGAGCATTATCACGTCATGGTAATGCCTCCCCCCCCCCCCCAGGTAGCAAGTAAAAGTCTTTATTTTTAATTTATATAAATAAATATATGTACATGTACAACCTAAATGAAGTAAATATGTCATAAAGTTTAAAAAATAGTTGTGTATTGGGTAAAAATGCCAAGCAATGATATATCATGAGGCCCACATTCGAATCATACAGCAAGCAGCTATAAATATAATAATACAGTCTCAAACACATGATTTCTTAAGTTTTAATGAAATTAATATAATAGTTGCTTATATATCTGACATTTTCATGATGCTTGACTGCACTCGGGACAGTGGTATTGCCTTCAACATTGATAATGCCTTCGCCTTTGGCTCGGTCATTATCAGTGTTTCGGTCAATACCACACTCCCTGGTGCAGTCAAGATATCATGACAATGCCCTCTATATAAGCAATTATGCATAATTAATGTGCAAAGGTAACATGTGTATACGGCTTAGAAACGGGAGAAAATGTGATTGATTATCTGCCAATCATTATCTATCTACCTGGCACCAACAAAAACATAAGGACAAAATGCACTGACAATGTATCAGCATTGTACTTCATTTTGTCAATTTTAAAGGAAGCATGAAATATGAAAAAACAAAGATGGGGATACTTTTACCATGTTTAATCTCCTATGATATCATTGACACATTTGACATGTGTTTTTACAGTCACTATCCTGATAAAGTTTTATAGACTGTTAATGAACGAGTTAGCGTTCTAAAAAGAACCTACATCTCAACAAACCATAAAAGATTGTGTTTGTCTTTCAATTAAAACATATATACTACGATTTGCATTTGCAACAACATCCACCTCCATTTTGAACAAGGTTTCTCTTTACTGAAAGGGAGTTACACACCAAGAATGGAGGGTCCAATTAATTTGTCTATAACATATTCAAATTTAACCTGCATATTCACAATTATTTAATATCAGTTAAATTATGTTCAATTCAGCTGGATAAAACAAGGTCAACTGGTAGTAATTATTCTGCAGTAATTTGAAACGAGGGCATTATAACGCAGTGATAACGGCCGTGTGCATTATCACATCATGGTAATTCCTTCTACATAGAAAGCACCACAAAACTGTTTATTTTTAATTTGTATAATTCATATGCACGTGTATAACATTAATGAAAAGATAAATGTCATAAAAAAAATAGCAAAGACAACCGACCGAACAACAAGAGCCAAAAGTCAAGAGACAGTTACAAATCCGGATATAGACAAAACGCAACACAAAAACCAAAAACACAAAAAAAGAAAGAGAGTAACCCGAACCCAATAAAAACCATGGGTGCACTCGGGTGCTCCGGACGAGTAAGCAGTGCCTGCCTCTAATTAGACACCCGTCGAGTTACTCATTGTCATGTCTAGGGAAAAGTCAAATCCAGGAATAGGAATCACTACCTATGACTCAGCAAACATGTCAGATCGTATTTGAGACACTGATTTCCCATAACGATCAATTAAGTCATGGTGACGACCATAGAACTTCTGGAGAGATAACATCAACCTAGGTGCAACAAACCCTTGTTCGAGTAGTTTAGCAGTCAACAGCAGGGATCGGTCTAGAAAATCGGAATACCGATCGCAGGATCTAGAATAACGTATAAGTTGTGAAATGTACACACCATACGCTGGAGCTGCTGGAATGTTGCTGTCGATGAACGGGAAGTTGACAATTGGAAACTTGAAGTCATCACGTTTGTCGTAGAGTCTACTTTGTAGTTTTCCTGAGTCTATTTCTAGAAGTAGGTCTAAGTAAGAGGCTCAGCTTAATGTATTGGTGGTGTCTTTAATTTCAAGCTCGCTAGGGTAAATTGAATGTAAATAGTCACCAAATTTAGCATTGTTGAGGGACAAAACATCATCAATATAGCGGAATTTTAAATTAAAGGTCTGGGCCAGTGTCTTTTCTTTCTTCTTCAGCAGGCCTTCTAGGAACTCAGCCTCTTAAGAGTACAAAAACAGGTCGGCGAGGAGAGGAGCACAATTAGTACCTATTGGAATACCAACAGTCTGTTGAAAAACATGTCCTCCAAACATGACGAATATGTTGTCAATCAGAAAATCTAACATATGACAGATTTGGTCTTCAGTATATTTAGTATTAGATTTAGAGTCATTAATGACGAAGTAAGTTCTGTCATGACTAATTACTAGGTATTTATATCGTCTCTTTCCGTTTTTCTTGAAAAAGCAGCGTTTTATAACATCTTTAAGCCTAGTTTTAAGCTGCATATGAGGGATGGCCGTATAGAGTGTCGAAAAATCAAATGTAATGCTGTTACAATGGGAAAGAGATCCAGACCTCAAGATGTTTATCAGGTCTTTTGAATTTTTTAATATCCATATTTCATTTATTACACTCCTGGAGTAGAAAGTGTCGCTGTATTTTTGAAGCCCCGTTTTTACTGTAGTTAAAATAGTGGTCAGGAGTTGCGATAGTGTTTTGGTAGTACACTTAGACGATCCTGCTAAAAAACGCTAATTAGACAAAGAACTGCACATCGCCTGCAAAATAGCGAAAAATTATATATCACGAAGCACACATTTAAATCATACAACAAACAGATCAAAACATTCTAAAACACATGGTTTCTTAATTCATCAATGAAATAAATAAAATAATCTGTCTACTTGACAGTACTCGGAACAGTGGAATTGCCTTCAACATTGATAATACCCTCGTCTTTGGCTCTGGCATTATCAATGTTTTAGGCAATACCACTCCTTTTTGCAGTCAAAATATCACCATTACAATGCCCGTTATATATGCAACTATTGTATAAGTATTACTCCAGAAGCCCTGATAATTATTCCATACCTATCCAGACTTCCTTTTCCCATTTCAGCTGTCGCAAAATGCAACTTCCGTAAACAATCACTCATTTCAGCTGTCGCAAAATGCAAGTTCTGTAAACAATACACAAATACATGTCAAAATTTATGACACAACCTACCTGTTAAATCAGAAATGAAAGTATTATTGGCAAAAAAACAAAAAATTACCATACTTTACGGTTTAAAGGTCGATACAGGGTAAAGTTCGAATGGCTATTAGATAAATTTAGGATTCAGTTTGATAGGTCAAAGCATAATATAAGGGACAAAATCGGTGAAGTAAACAACACAAATTCATATTTATTCATCATTATTACATTGCCTTAATATATAAACATCATCTGGCTAAACAGTACATCTTTTCCGGAATTAGCTCCGCAGGAAACTACTTTAAGTCAAAATATCCTCTTCTTTAGTTATTTTTCCCACAGACACTTTTTTTTTATTTGGAAAAAAGGGTCAAAACACCTTTAAAACAGAAAAACACCGTATACGCAGTCAATTTTCTTCGAAAAAAGGTATCGACCTATAAACCGTCCAAATAACATGCAAAAGGGACAATGTTTTATCTAGTTATTGCTGACCTCATGTTAAATGTCTTTTGTTTTGAAGACATTTTTGATACATGCTTTACAGCTGTTATCTCTTAGTTATTGACTATCTTGAATATCCTTTTTGCAGTTTAAAGGAAGCAAATTATTAAAGATGCCGAATTCCTACACCTCCCATATTTATAAATATCATGTCAAATGAATTTAAAACAATAATTGGGTTGATTGTTACATGTCACAATTTGTAGATCTTTACCGTCGTGGTACAAATTCCATAACATTCTTTTAAAGTTCGAAAACAAAATTTTATTAACAAAACTAAAATCAGTAACTATACCTTTCTGGAATCTAACTGCACCTTACTGGGCACATCTGGTATGACATATGCAAGGACGAATTTTAAAACAAAAACAATATGCTGAAACATTCAAATAAAATAATAATCTTTTGCAATGATAAAAGATGCATGGTAGATTTCTAATTTCTCACCCGATGTATTGAAATAACTCTTTACTTCCTGTTAGTGAGATTTCTCTGTCTCGCTAGATGCGATTGCTTATTATGACTTCAGTTTATTAGGATGTCATTAATTTTACAGTTATGTATACACAAATGACTAGCAACACACCGTAGAAATGCCTCAAAAAATCTGGAACGTTGTTGAGAAAACATATCAAATCACTCGTGGAAAGCTGATTCAAGAAAATCTCAAACTCTCAGGCAGAGATATCTGTGTGTGCAATCCCTCGGCAGAGCCTCGGGATGGACAAGATATCTTTGCCCTTGGAATTGAGATTTTCTTGTCTCGCCTTTCCACTTGTGATAGATACTATTTATCTCTATTTTGCAGTATCATTTCTTTGATCCTTTTGTGGGGTGTCATCCCATCTGTATCGAGAACTGGCTAAGTAAACACAGTGACATCACAATGTTGCAAAGATTGGGACGAGAAAAGGCATCTTGCTTCAAAAAATGTAAATAATCCACATGTACAGAATATTACACAGTATTTTGTTGGACAAAACCAACCATGAAGAATACTTACAAAAATTGTTTCCGTTTCATTTTTGAACCAAATGTATGCAACATTGATCGTAAACAAAGACATAAAACTATCAAGAATAAACATAATATAAATTTATACAAAATAAAACTCATCTGAATCTACAATACATCGGCTTGTTTTATAAATACTTGCCTCTGATAAAAGGCGAAATGCAAATACTTATGTATTTTGACTAACGGTGTAAAACAACTATATTCATTGTAACTGTAGGAAAAAGACACCACAAGGGAATTTTTAAAATTCCTAGCAAAATGCATGTGTATGAAAAAGTTGGAGAGACCATTATATTTTATTCCTTTTTTAGTTTTGTTGAAACATATTTTTTCTACAAATATACCAACTGCTATGACATAATAAACATCAAAGTTTACCTTTAAAGGTTCTATAGTTTGGTAGTTAAATTAAGAACTAATCGTAGTTATTTATCTATTCACAAAGAAATAAGCTTGATGGTGTTGTGCAGATGGGTTAATGGTCGGTGCGTACAACATCGATAAGTTTATTTCAGATGAACAGGACAAATAATACACTGCAATAATAAATCCTTACAATTTAAGCTTTAACATCTTCTGTATTAAAAAGACTATTGAAAACACTGCAAAATGGGAAAGAAGGTAGTAGAATTTATTATTTTCCTGTCTGGCGTCTCTCACTTAACATGTGTTACAATGACAACTGAAAATTTGTTTCTTCGAGTATAATATCCCCCAATCATGTACAACATCAAGTGTGAATGTATTGTGAATAGTTTTCTCTTCTTAAATAATAATCCTTTAGAGTGTGTGACATTGTGATTTGAATTTAGGTCATATTACAGCAATAAGATGCAGAAGGTCATCTGGTACTGTCGCAATCCTCACCATGCAAAAATTTTGAGTTATCTTATAATTCAATCGATACCTAAAAGAGTTTAGATTGTTGCTAGAACCAATTCTTAATTTACCATTCTAATACGACATCCCTATAACGTCAAACGATATACATGTATTACCCGATATATGCCAACTTCAAACAAGCGCAATGCGACGTCACGTCACAAGAGGGTTTACGACGTCACAATGTCAACATTTGAATTTTGAAGTTCTGATTACAAGTATGTCAATAAATAAAACACATCGAGGGTATTATATGGTAAAATTAAGAAATACATTAGTGTGAGGTATAAAATGAGGACAAATATAAGGTCTGACAATGTTCTAATTCGCATAGAGCCCAATAGCAATAATCGATTTCTATTCTAATATGTCTAAAAATTGGTTTAAAATTTCGAAGCGGCTCTTAGAGGACGCTTTCAATGGTAATACTGCTTTTTTAACTAATAAGATATATACCAAAACAGTATGTTTTAGTAAATAAAATTGACATAAACATATATTCTCTTCAGTTTATTGAATATACGTACCTTTTAAACAAAAGAATTGAGAAATCTTAACGAAATTGCATTGTTCCAGTTTGAATTTTTCAGTTAAGCGTAATATGACGTCGGAATTCTAATTTGCATGCAGAATTGTTAAAAAAAATAATTTATTGGGAGTAGTTTACATAATATATATCTCCGAATTCAGACTAAAAATAAGTGCATTATTAACAATAACGATAATTATGGATTACACATAACAAACTGCATTTTTAAGTTTTTACATTTACCCCAAAACACACAGCTTATGCATGTGCGAACTAAACTTATTGGAATTTTGACACGGCTTTGTTTACATAGCTAAAGCAGGGCGTCATATTAGAATATTCAATAAATGATTTGTTTAAGTTCATTTTGTCCACCGTACATTGCAAATTTAGATGGAGTTCTTAACCAAAAATTTGTATCATGAACGGCGGCTAGAAAATCAAGGCTTCTAGGGTCTGCTTGAATCGAAAAACACAGGATTTTGTCGTATGAGAATTGTAATAATTCATTCTGGGTATAATGCTATACTCATTTAAACACGGGCTGGGATTAATATTCATATTTTCTACCTCGCTATTGCTTGGTCGAAAAATAAACACATATAAAAAGCCCCGGCCATGTGTAAATGAGTACAACATCATGCGCCTCAGGAGTTATTTCTTAGGTGTGTGCCTTCAGGTCTTGCTTTTAAAACAATATTCAGAAAGCTTAATATTAAATGTTCTATACAGCAAAATACTGTCACACATTATGTATCTACATGTCTTAAACAAGTTAATATGTTAAGTAACATTCACTATAAAAACAAAACAGCATTTTGCATAAATGCATTCTGACAATATAACTGAAAAATATATAAATGCATGTCCCATCATCTTTTCATGATTACCTGCATTGTTTATCATCCTAAATAAACAAAACATTTTTTTTATAATTGCACTATGATTTTATAGTATTTTTACATTGTCAAGCCTTGTGTTCTGGTAGTGTTCAAATAAAATGTCATCAAAAATACCAAGGTAAGTTGAATTTCGTCTAATCAAGACTCATCAGTGGCGCTCAAACCCAAACAATATATAAAATCCAAATGATGTAGATGTTTTAGAGCTTTTATCACAAAAATTTCAAAACGTTATACCAAATCCGGCTAAGAATATATACACCTTGAAAATTGATAAACATTAGAATTAAAAGAATTAAAATACTTTTCGAAATTTAAGGGCAGTAAATTTAGACAATAATTCGAGATAAGGTTTTTGTTTTTGTGTGACCTCTTGTTTTGATTCCTACCAGATTTTTTTAAATGCTGTAGCCAGTGGCTCCCAAGAGCACTCATTGTTCAACTGAATGTACATATCACTGAAATGTATGCAAAGTTGAAAAAAAAATCCTTTTTTTAAACAATTTTCAGAAAAAGCTAGAATACATTGAAAGCCACTCATCTTCATGTGACTACATCTAGTTAATTTTGCTGAACACGGTGAAATAAAACAAGATTTTAGAAGATTTTCTACTTTTATTAATGGTGAGTCTTCCTTGTTGGACATGCCTTCCAAGGATCATTCATACTTAGTTTGAATCACATTGAGTCTGTGGTTTACGAGTTATTTACATTAAAATAAGCCTAATTTAAATGATTGGTGTAATTTAAAAATGTATCTGAAAGATGGACATTTCAGTTGACCTGTCCCAAATAAATTTTTATTCTAATTAATTAATATTTCTCTACCTCAAATCCAAGAAAAATCCATAGTCTGATGTAAGGACTGTAAGATCTTCCCCACGAAGAAGTAAAACCAATCAGCAAGCCATTAGAAACTACGCTACATACGTTAACGAACTGCAATATCACATACCAGGTGCCTGGAATATCAAATAAATTTGAATCCATAGTCAACACACACATGTTTTATGCTTAATACATGTAGTCTACAGAGTAGATACAATGATGTTGATGTTTAATATTTGTTTGTTGTGTTGATCAAATGTCTGTTGCTTGTTGTGTCTGTGAGCTCTATTTAGCCATTCCTTTGTACTCTTGCATTTTGTTCTTTTGAATTCACGTTAGTAACCTTGGATTTACCTTACCATACAACATTGTCAGCATTAGAGGTTCTTACTGCCAAATTTTTGCATACCTTAGCTGGAACTTTCTTCAATGAGGCAGAGTGCAAATATTTTCCTGCATGATGTCCGACAACCTAGATCACTCCATCAGATCAATAAAATTATTTCTTCACTTATTATACAGACTCCAGAGAGTACCCAATAAATATATGACACTATCAATTCAATTTTATATATATATACGTCTACAAGTTAAGCCCAACACTGTTTGAATTAGATTTTAATATTGTCAGATGTTGTGCTTACCCTCAGCGGGATTTGAACTCACACCGTTGTGACACTGTGGCACCCATTCGCCTGCATTATGTCCAACGGTTAACACCCCTCGGCCAAATCAGCTATATAAAAATATAGCTTCATTAACCGAGGTGACTCGTAAACTTAGGCATAGTACATGTGTACTAGCGCGTGACGATGAAATTTTCGTAACCAATATTTATAAATCTGACAGTAATCAAATTCAGCATTTTTGTATATATTATATCGCATAACAAAGTTACTTGTCAAACAGTCACAGTAAGTAAATTATATATAAAGTATTGTGACAACCATACAATATATCTATCCAGCGGATTTCTTAAGCATCAGAAATACAGGGTTAATATCATATATATATCATATATCTCGGTGGCGAGTGGTTGAGGTAGTTCGTATACTATTGATCATGTGGTCTGCCAACACTGAGGTTGGAAGTTCGAATGTCACTGTGAGCAGGGTGCTCAACTCCAATCTTGACTGACAAGTATTACCAGATTTTCTTCCGAAGGTTGTCGGTTTTCTCCAGGTACTACACATTCTTCACGCAATAAAATCTGGAAACCATGATATATATGAAAAATTGCTGAAAGTGGCAATAAACACTATTAACACAAACTAGACACAGTTGATCTAGCGATCACTGATATCACCACTTAAATTTTGCAGAACGTTTTTTGACGACTGTTCACTTTGACGATTGACGGAATTCATCCAGCATCAATAGGCTTTATTCCCACCTGACATGTATTATATATTCTAAAGTTTCATTGAAATCAAATTCACAACTTTTCACAACTTTTGAGTTATTGTCTGGAAACTTTTTTCTGTGTGTCAAAATTTCTAACCTTTTTTGGAACTGTGACTGATGGATTTCCCCCAAAATCTATACGCTTCTGATAAACCTAATATGAAGCTAAATCCCAAAGTTTCATTGAGTTGAAAAGCAAACTTTGAAGTTATTGTCCGGAAACATTTTTGTTGTAAACATTTCCGGAAGCAACTATTTTTTGTAAAAATTTCTAAGGTTTTTGAAGACTGCGACCTTTAAATTTGAGGGATTTTTCCTAAAATTGATAGGCTTCTTACCAAACTGATATGTAACTATATGCCAAAGTTTCATTCAAATCGGATGCAAACTTTTTAAATTATAATCCGAAACCAAACTGATATGTAACTATATGTCAAAGTTTCATTCAAATCGGATGCAAACTTTTAAAATTATCATCCGAAACCAAATGTGGACTAAAATCAGATGCAACCTTTTTGAAATTTTTATTCAAAAACCAAATGTGGATGGACGAATGGTCGGACAGACGGTTGGACGGACGGACATGAGGACCACTTTATACCCCGACTCTGTCGAGAGGGGGTATAAAAACAAACAAAGCACAAAGCATTGCAAATCTTACCAATATCTTGTGCAATAATAGCTAATGGTCTTCTGTACCACCATAGCATCCTCCTAGCTTCAACTCTGATGTCAACAAAATTTGTCAAGAGTGCTATCAAGGGAGCTAATGGCAATGATGCTGCAAATAACTGGAATTGGGAAAAAGAAATTTTCAGATCCTATTAGAATCTATTTTTATTGTAGTTTCATTTCATAACACTTTTTTTATTTTGACATAGAATGGAAGATCTTCTAAGTATTTGTCTATTGTAATATAGTGTACTGTCATAAATGATAATTGAGTTTAAATATAGGATTAAATGCCATATTTAGGGGATTGATGGATGCATAAACAACAATGATTCACACATAAACAAATAAAAGTCTGAGGGACTTTTATGAAACGTTTGTGAGTGAATTGGTCTGGTTTTTACATCCATAAATTCCTTCAAAACCATGTTTAATCCTTTTAATTCTATTAACTTAAGAAACTGCATTTAATTATCATCCTTTTATATCCAAATTGTGCGTTTATTTTGAACAAGATTATTACACCATCTTGTTTCTAAAAGTAGTTCAAATAGCATCATTTATAGAACATAAATGTTTTTATAGAAATCCTTTTAATTAATATTTATAGATTTTTTATGTTTTCTGAAACGAGATGCATTTTTTCGTATCTATCTCATTGAAGGGCGACAGCCTTGAGATGAGATAAAGAGCAAATGCATAGAGTATCATAAAACGTAAATAATATATGTTTGTTATTGCTGTTTTGTAACATTGTGACGTCAGGGAGTTTACTAAACGATGTATTGACAGTGAGTCGAGATGGGCCCATCTCACACTAGTAGAGCAAGATGCGATAATACCATACATAAAGGCCAAGTAAAAATACTGCAAAACAGCAATTTTATGAAATTCATGATATGCTGTTGGATACATGTTTTAAATGATAAAATTTATTATGGGTACTAACATGTTGCATACATGTAGGGACAATTTATTAGTTAATCTATTGTCAATAATGCAGCAAATAGTTTTGTGTTTATTTAAACACCGGTAACCCTAGATGTGGAGCAAGTGGGTCGGAGTTCGCCTAAAGTTTTGGAGTAGAATCACAGCTTCAAGTTAGAGGGATCTGAGTTCATCTAAGGTTTCAGAGTAGGATCACAGCTTACAAGTTATGGGGGAACTGAGTTTACCTAAAGTTTCATAGAGGATCACATATTACAAGTTATGGAATCTAAGTTTACATAAAGTTTTGGATTAAGATCACAGCTTACAAGTTAGGGGGATCGAAGTTTACCTTAACTTCAGAAGTAGGGTCACAGCTTACAAGTTAGGGGATCCCAGATTACCTAAAAGTTCAGAGTAGTATTACAGCTTACAAGTTATGGGGATCTGAGTTTACCTAAAGTTTCGAAGTATGATCTCAGCATACAAGTTAGGATGATCTGAGTTTACCTTAAGTTTCAGAGTAGGATCACAGCTTATAAGTAAGAGGGATCTGAGTTTACCTAAAGTTTCAAAATAGGATCCCAGCTAACAAGTTAGGAGGATCTGAGTTCATCTAATTTTGTGGAGTAAGATCACAGCTTATAAGTTAGTTGGATCTGAGTTTAACTAAATTTTTCAAAGTAGGATCACAGCTTACAAGTAAGGAGGATCTGAGTTTACCTGAACTTTTGGAGTAGGATCAGAGCTTATAAGTTAGGGGGATCTGAGTTTACCGAAAACTTTGGAGGAAGATCACAGCTTACAAGTTATGTGGATCTGAGATACCTAACGTTTCAGAGCTAGATCAAAGCTTACAAGTTAGCTGGATCTGAGTTGACTTTAAGTTTTGGAGTAAGATCACAACTTACAAGTTAAGGGGAACTGAGTTTACCTAAAGTTTAGGAGTCAGATCACAGCTTATAAGTTTAGGGGATCTGAGTTTACCTAAACTTTGTGATCAGTATCTCAGCTTACAAGTTCTGAGAGTACTTAAAGTTTCGGAGTAAGATCACAGCTTATAATTTAGAGGGATGTGAGTTTACCTAAATTTCAAAGTAGGATCACAGCTTACAAGTTAAGGGGATCTGAGTTTACTAAAAGTTTTGAGTAAGATCACAACTAATAAGTTAGGGGATCTGAGTTTACCTAAAATTTTGAATTATGATAATATTTTACAAGTTAGGCAATGAGTTTGCCAAAAGATTTGGAGTCAGACCACAGCTTACAAGTAAGGGTGATCTGATTTACCTAAAGTTTTGGAGTACGATCCCGATCTTCCAAGATAGGGGATCTGAACAGAAAGAACATAGTTAATAAGTTAGGTGGGCTGAGTTTACCTAAAATTTCAAAGTAGAAATTCAGCTTACAAGTTAAGGGGATCTGAGTTTACACAAAGGTTTTTGAGTAAGATCACAACTTATCAGTTAGGGATCTGAGTTTACCTAAAGTTTTGGATTAAGATCAGAGCTTAGAAGTTAAGGGACTGAGTTTGCCAAAAGATTTGTAGTCAGACCGATCTGATTTATCTAAAGTTTTGGAGTACGATCCCGATCTTCCAAGATAGGGGGGTCTGAGTTTACCTAAAGTTTTGAAGTAAGATCAAAGCTTACATGTTAGTGTGATCTGAGTAACAACACAGCTTACAAATTAAGGGGATCTGAATATCTCAAGTTTTAAAGTAAGATCACAACATACATTTAAGTGGGGTCTGTGTTCACCTTAAGTTTTGGAGTAGGATCAGAGCTTGCAAGTTAGTTGGATCTGACTTTACCTTAAGTTTCGGAGTAAATAAAATCAGAGCTTACAAGTTAGGTGATCTGAGTTTACTTAAAGTTTCGGAGTAAGATCACAGCTTACAATTTTAGGGGATCTTAGTTTATTGTTTGTTTGATGGTGTTTAACGCCACTTTCAGCAATTTTTCAGCTATATCATGGCGTCCAGTTTTTGTTGGGGGAGGAAGCCGGAGTACCCGGAGAAAACCCCCGACCTGCGGTAGAAAAACTGCAATCCTTGTCAATTAAGATTGGAGTCGAGTACACCCTGCCTGCAGTGAGAATCGAACCCGCAATCTCAGTGTTGACAGACCACGTGATCAATAGTAGACGAACTACCTTGACCACTCGGCCACCGAGGCCCCGGATCTGAGTTTAGCCAATGTTTTGGAGTAAGATCACAGCTTAAAAGTTAGGGGTGTTTGAGTTTACCTAAAGGTTTTGAGAAAGATCATAGTTTATTAGTAAGGGGATACGAGTTAACCTATAGTTTTGGAGTAACATCACAGCTTACAAGTTAGTTGCATCTGAGTTTACCTAAAGCTTCAGAGTTAGATCACAACCTACAAGTTAAGGGATCTGAGTTTGCCTAAAGTTTTGGAGTAAGATCACAGGTTAAAAGTTAGGGGGGTTGAGTTTACCTAAAGGTTTTGCGAAAGATCACAGTTTATAAGTAAGGGGGATCCGAGTTAACTTAAAGTTTTGGAGTAATATCATAGCTTACAAATTAGGGAGATCTGAGTTTACCTAAAGTTTCAAAGAAGAATCACAGATTAAAAGTAGTGGGATCTGAGTTTACCAAACGTTTTGGAGTAAGATGAGAGCTTACAAGTTAGGGCGATCTGAGTTTACCTAACGTTTTGAAGGTCAGAGCATAAAAGTTAAGGGATCTGCGTTGACTTAAAGTTTAGGAGTAAGAGCACAGCTTACAAGTTAGGGGATCTGAGATTACCTAAAGTTTTGGAGTAAGATCACAGCTCATAAGTTAGTTGGATCTGAGTTTAAATAAATTTTCAAAGCAGCATGATCACAGTTTTGGAGTAAGATCACAGCTTATATAAATTAAAAGTTAGGAGATCTGAGTTGACCCTAAGTTTTGAAGTAAGTTGACAGCTGACAAGATAGGGAGATCTGAGTTTGCCTAAAGTTTTGGAGTAAGATCACAGCTTACAAGTTAGGGGATCTTAGTTTACATGAAGTTTCGAAATAGGATCTCAGCTTACAAGTTAAGGGATCTGAGTTTACCTCAAGTTTAGGAATAAGATCACAGCTTACAAATTAGGGGATCGGAGTTTACGTATTGGAGTACTATCACAGCTTTCATGTAAGGGGATGTGAGATAACCTAAAGTCTTTTAAGTAAGATCACAGCTTACAAGTAAGGGGGATCTGAGTTTACCTAATTTTCAAAGTAGGATCACAGCTTACAAGCTAAAGGGATCTGAGATTACCCAACGTTTTTGAGTAAGATCACAGCTTAAAAGTTAGGAGATCTGAGTTTACATAAAGTTTTGGAGTAAGATTACATCTTACAAGTTAGAGTGATCTGAGTTTACATACATTTTTGGAGTAAGATCAGAGCTTACAAGTTAGGGGATCTGAGTTTACCTAAAGTTTTGGAATAAGATAACAGCTTACAAGTCATGGGTCTATATTTACATGATGTTTTGGAGTGCAATCACAGTTTTCCATTTAGGGGGGTCTGTTTACCTAGATTTGCAAAGTAGGATCACACCTTACAAGTTAGGGTGATCTGAGATTACCAAGCGTTTTTGATTAAGATCACAGCTTACAAGTTAGGAGATATGAGTTTACATATTTAATGTTTCGAGTAAGACAAGAGCTTATTAGTTAGGACATCTAAGTTTACCTAAAGTTTTAGAGTAAAATCACAGCTTACAAGTTAGGGGATCTGAGTTTACCTAAAGTTTTGGAGTAAGATCACATGCTACAAGTTAGGGAGATCTGAGTTTACCTAAAGTTTCAAAGAAGAATCACAGCTTACAAGTAGTGGGATCTGAGTTTACCAAACGTTTTGGAGTAAGATGAGAGCTTACAAGTTAGGGCGATCTGAGTTTACCTAAAGTTTTGAATGTCAGAGCATAAAAGTTAAGGGATCTGCGTTGACTTAAAGTTTAGGAGTAAGAGCACAGCTTACAAGTTAGGGGATCTGAGATTACCTAAAGTTTTGGAGTAAGATCACAGATCATAATTTAGTTGGATCTGAGTTTAAATAAATTTTCAAAGCAGCATGATCACAGTTTTGGAGTAAGATCACAGCTTATATAAATTAAAAGTTAGGAGATCTGAGTTGACCTTAAGTTTTGAAGCAAGTTGACAGCTGACAAGATAGGGAGATCTGAGTTTGCCTAAAGTTTTGGAGTAAGATCACAGCTTACAAGTTAGGGGATCTTAGTTTACATGAAGTTTCAAAATAGGATCTCAGCTTACAAGTTATGGGGATCTGAGTTTACACAAAGTTGCGAAGTAAGATTTCAGCTTACAAGTTAGGGGATCTGAGATAACCTAAAGTCTTTTAAGTAATATCACAGCTTACAAGAAAGGGGGATCTGAGTTTACCTAAATTTTCAAAGTAGGATCACAGCTTACAAGCTAAGGGGATCTGAGATTACCCAACGTTTTTGAGTAAGACCACAGCTTAAAAGTTAAGAGATCTGAGTTTACATAAAGTTTTGGAGTAAGATTACATCTTACAAGTTAGAGGGATCTGAGTTTACATACATTTTTGGAGTAAGATCAGAGCTTACAAGTTAGGGGATCTGAGTTTGCCTAAAGTGTCAGAGCTAGAACACAGCTTACAAGTTAGGGGATCTGAGTTTACCTAAAGTGTTGGAATAAGTGGAATAAGATAACAGCTTACAACTCATGGGATCTAAATTTACATGACGTTTTGGAGTGCAATCACATCTTTCCAATTAGGGGGGGTCTATGTTTACCTAAATTTGCAAAGTAGGATCACACCTTACAAGTTAGGGTGATCTGAGATTACAAAACGTTCTTGATTAAGATCACAGCATACAAGTTAGGAGATATGAGTTTACATATTTAATTTTTCGAGTAAGACAAAAGCTTATTATTTAGGGGATCTAAGTTAACCTAAAATTTTGGAGTAAAATCACAGCTTACAAGTTAGGGGATCTTAGTTTACCTAAAGTTTTGGAGTAAGATCACATGTTACAAGTTAGGGAGATCTGAGTTTACCTACAGTTTTGGAGTAATATTACAGCTTACAAGTTAGGGGGGTTTGAGTTTACCTACAGTTTTGGAGTAAGATCACAGCTTACATGTTAGGTGAATCTGAGTTCACCTAAAGTTTCAGAGTTAAATCACAGCTTACTAATTAACTGGGATCTGGGTTTATCTAAAATTTCAATGTAGGATAACAGCTTACAAGTTAGGGAAATTCGAGTTTTCTTAAAGTTTTCAGTGGGTTTCATTTTGCTCACCTTTAGTTTTCTGTGTCTACATTATTGATGTTTGTCTTTGTTGTTTTTTTTGTGGTTACATAATTGTTTTTCCATATTGTTCTATAATTCTTTAAACATAGTTTATATTAAATACAAACCATTAAGAAGCCATATCGAATAATTTTTTCTGTGTATTCTCCCATTGTGAAATCTCCCAGAGATGGTTTTAATTCTTCCTTTTGCAGTTTTTCTTCCATTTCGTTGACTTTCCTGTCACAGAAACTCTGACGACGTATCTTCCTTGCACGTTTTAAAAGACTTCCAACAAATAGTAGAAAACATCAAGAATAGAAATCGTGATTATAATTGTAAATTAGGTTTCAACTGAGTAGTTATCTTATTAATATAGATATGTTGTCCATCCTTAAATGGTAGCCCAGAAATACCCTTATACCTACTTGCACGTGCTGTGATAATACACCATGCATGCATTTGACATTCATCTAAAAGCTTAGAAATCAGATGTTAGCAAATACCTTCTAAAAACTAGGAAATCAACTTTGATTAATTATCAGAATCAGAAAGGATAGCAAGGCATTATATGTACCTGATCAGTACAACAAACAGTTTCGGCAAAAGGTTTGACAATTTTCAGAAAGAGGATCAGGAATTATAACTCTTCCACTTACTTTACTCGCAGCAATACAACGCTTGAGAAACATTTCAAGACAAAACTTGGCAACATAATACCGACGATCATAGAGGATAACTGCCATTATGTACTTACGGTAATAAAACGTCTACAAACAGTTTAGGCAAAGGCTTGGTGATCATAAGAATTAGAATCTGGAATGATAACTCTAACATACAATTTCCGTTTGGTTCACAGTCATCCTGATAGAGAGGTCCTTTACCAACAATACCATCTTTTCCTAAATTCTACAAGTGCAAAAAAATATTTAAAAAAAATAAATTAATGTTTAGCAATATAATCCCACTTCATTTACAATGACTAAAATCCTGGTTATTATGAAAATAGGAAACACATTTTCTATTAGTAAGATTTGTTCCTGGTTAAATCTTTGGTAAAAGTAAAATAAATAATCACTTGTAAACTTACACTTAAAAAAACTACCAGATATCGTGTGGCATTTGGAACCCCATTAAAAATTGGACTTGGATAACATGTACAATTGAATCCTCTCTGAAAGTTATTTTAAACAACCATGGAATATGGAACCCCTGTATTGTATTTTTTGTTACTTATGCATGATTTTTTTTTTACAAACAGAGGGGTTCAATTTTCAGGGGTGGGGTTAATGTCAATTCTGTTTTGAAATGATTAAGCATATTTCAGGAAAGGTCATAAGGATCAATTTTCCATAAAGGACTTGACAAAAAACAATGACACTATTTGGTTTTGAAATTATTAAGTACATTTAAGGACTGTGTGATAAAATGTACTACTTGTTTTGATTGCAATTTAACCTACATGCTTCATATCTGAAAATAAATATTTGCTTATAAACATTACTGTACCACAGAAAAACTGTATTTCCAATTAATAATTTTTTTCTGCTTTTTAAGAACCTATTCTGTATACAATCTTGTGCATAAGCATGAATGTTGTTTTAAAGAAGTATGTCAATACAGGTTTCCCTCATTTTAATATAATTTAATATTTAAAAGAAGGTAATCAGATACAAATTGTAAAAATGCATAGCCGTTTGAATCTCAATTTTATTACAAAAAAGAAAACACTACAAGTATCACAAAATTAAATACCCCTCTAACAAAAGCGATGTAGAAACATGTTGTGTAATTGTTAACAAACTGGAAGGGAAATAACTTGAGTATCAAGGCATCATCATACATTGTCTGTGTCCTGTGGTTCTCTGCAAAAACATTAAATATTAATGTATCCGGACCACAATTGACTACATGATTATATTTTGGTGCCCTGGATGTCCATTGTTTCAATGGAGCAAACCTCGGTAGTGTTCGGTAATCATCGGAAATACTATTTGAATAACAAACCTTTTTTGAATAACAAAACTGTTGACATTGACTCAAATAAAACAATATATTTAGTTTGTATTATTAATTACCGATAGATTGATTTAATAAAGCTGTATTTCTTGGTCGAAAAATATAAGTAAACAATGATTTCAATTATGGGCCGGATAATTTTAATGTAATAAACAGTCTTATCCTAGCCTTAAGTAACTCCGACATGACATATCTTGGCAGTATAATTCAAAATAGACATTTTTATATACACATCTGCAGTGTTTATGACAGAAATATAACATGTTAACACTTTAAAATACCCATTTTAGGGAAAATCCTATAAATGTCTATCATATTTATAACAAGTATTTTAGACAAAATAAAAACAGATAAAGATGTTCCCATCATATTACAAAAAACAACATAACCCTTAAAACTAGAATATACCATTCGATACTTACCCCAGTCTGTAAGCTTTCTTGCCAGAAAATCATACAGCTGAAATTTTTGAAGAACAAATGTAGTCCAAATAAAATCATATTGTATCAAAATGACAGGTTTCCAAGCTACCCATCATTTAAATCTTGTGTCCATTGACAAAATATATGTGTTTGTGGGCTGCAAGCCATTAAAAATAAATTAGTTCTATGACAATACAAGGAAAGTAATTTCATACAATTGTTTTAATATTTATAACATTTTTGTTGTGAAATTAATTACCCTAGTTTTTAACCTGATGCACACAATTTAAAAACCACAATTATTTCACTACTTCTTCTATAATTCGGGCCACATTTTATTCATATTTACTTAATCTGATCTTATAATAAATAAATGCAATACAATAATTATGAAAATTCTATATTAACACTGATGCAATCAATCCAAGATTATTTCCCTTTTGGAATAAACCTTGCATCAATAATTCTAAAAATAAACCTTCTAAAATGATGTAAGTGTAAATTTGCACATTCATATACATACCTTGTCTAATATAAGAATGGATATGGTGTTCAGCAAAGAAGATATCACAGTTGTCAACAACACACATGCCTGAGGTGTTACATTTGGACAATAATCCACACTGGTTATAACACGATATATAATGACAGATACAACACTCCCCAAAACAATGCACAACATAAATGCCAAGGTCAAGGCTGAAAAGGCATATTTTAATAGCCTTTTTTTCATTGGATAATGCCAGTCGCCTGTTTCCTCAGTAACTGGATCCTGTCAAATAAACATCAGTGCTCATTATTGATAAAAAAAACTACAAGTAGGTGAAGGTATGACCTAGGGCTAAATTGGATCTAGAATAAAATATTTATTATACTGACCTATTTTTTAGAATCAAATTTTTAATATATGTAATTCAATAAAATATCCCACTATAAGTTTACAATATACCCTTTTCAAGGGTAATACAGCAATAAAATGGTAGTAAATTTAGTAAAATGCCACAAATTATGCAAAATCTTGTTTTTTGAGATGCTTAGAAATAAAGCAAAACCATCAGCCAAATACAATCACAAATTGCGAAATAACTGTTTTCTGTTTGAAGATTTACCACTGTTAACTATTGTTCCGATGGTCACAACTTAAGGTTACTGGCGACGTATTCGCTGCTGTGGTAAACAGATATGTGCAACCATCATATCACTAATTTATACAAGCATTTAAGTACATGACAAATATCTTCATTCTAATTCAAAGGTAATTATCTGACTTAACTGACATTTTAAACAAGACATTTTTTATTTACAAGAAACAACATCTGTGCTTTCCTTAACATTTGACAGCATTAACCATTGTACTGATACCACACATGATTCACATTGTACAATCATAATTGACACTATTATTTCACAGGGTCAAAAGTCTCAAAATGTATCTTCCCCTTTAAACGCTTCAAATAATCAAAAGAATTTGTATACGTGTAACTACTACAATTTATATTCCGTGTTTATTTTTTAAACTTGCTTATGTCATTATATATACAATATTCGTACCTTGTCAGAAAGAATATAATTCAATTGTACAAGTCTTAGAAACAGGTATAAATGTGATACTCTGATGAGCATTTCTCACCTGTTTCGCGGCGAGTACTAATAAACTTTATATTTTCTGACAATGTATGAATATTGTTTTTATCCTGCAACCCTAAAATACATTTTAAAATATTGAAAAACGTTCACTTCTAGCCAATTTCTGAGTTGAAATGTGTGGCGATACTGATGCCACAAACGTCGTAAACCAGAAGAAAATACAAAATATCGTAAGAAGTAAGGTCAAGGGTAGCAGATTTTATTCTATTCTGCACTGCCGAATAAGGCAAAAATGTATTCTGCTACCTTTATTGTACAACAAAAGTAATTATTGCAGGATAAATGAATTCTGAAATAATCTTACATTTTTGGAAGCAATGATTAAGAAATCGATTATTGCATTTTGCAAGCGGGTTGTATATGAATTAGAACATGGTCTTATAAATCACATACAGCCCAATTGCAATAATCTATTTCGATTCTAATATCTCAAACAAATGTTTCAATAGGATACAGATGCCCCACAATAAACAAATTACCCAAATTTGGCAAATTTGAATCCGATCTGTGTGTAGTAGACCTTTAATACATTTCCAAATTATCAAATGATTTGGTCAAGGCTTTCTAAAGTTATCATGTTGAGACCACAAATGTTGTTATTTTCAGTATTATAAATACCAAAATTCTAGAACAATAATGGGAAATTAGTCAAAATAGAACTTGAACCGCTTTTAGTGGTACCCACAAAGATTCCAAACTAAAAATGATTTGGTCAAGACTTTCTAAATGCAGAAACCAATAGCAAACATGCCTATATGTTATACACCATAGCATAAAAAATGTACATACCAGAAACAAATTATTTGATAAAATGGCATGCCACTAACCCTTCTTTGCTCTGTTCCATAGAACTCAGGTCTGTCTGGTTCAGTTGCTTTAAATTCGTCCACATCCCATTCATATGCTAAAGTAGCTGTTTTTCTCCTCCATAATTTTAAAAATATTGTGCCTAAGGTAAAAACAACAGTTATTTTAGCTAATATGGTTTCTTAAAGAAAATAAGACATTTATATTATGTGTACATGTATGAGATCAAATTATTTATTATCACAAATTGTCACTAGGGGCAGTTATCGTCAGGAACATGTATCTATATTTCTTTAATTTTTATGTAAAAGTCAAACCTCTTGACCGGTGTGGAAAACATATTTCACGTTACTAGTGAATAATTATGTGGTTCTCACCTGTTGATTGATTATGCCAAACATAACAAAACCACGTTCATTTACCACCAGCCCGGTTGATTGAGAATATTTCCATACAAAATTATTCATATTAGTAATGTTAAATGTATAAAAAAAACGGTGATCTATTTGAAATATTTATTACCAGTTGCTTAACAATTAAAGTTTATTACCTTGAGGTATTTATTATAAAGCCTTGGCTAAAAAGACATATGAAACTAAATACAGAGAAATAATCCTGACCATAAAATTGCAGTTGGGAGAATTTGTATTTGATTTTGCAAATTTACTTTTTAAAATTAGAAAAATAGAATCTTACATGTGAACTCTTGGATTATCAGATTTCTCCAATCTCGATAGTTATCGGCCTGGACTTTCTTAATTTAATTATTTCGATAGGAGAAATATGTTAAACCAATCGTACCAATGTAAGATCCTATATTTATCTCAAGCAACGTCAAGTTATCAACAATACAACTACAAAATGATTTATTACTTCAAGACAATTTTAATTGTAATTTCTGCCTTGTGCTTGGTGAATGAAGAGTAGCTTTCTGCAATTTTACATTTTCAATTAATATAAACATTACTCCTAGTGCTACACCACTGTTTTCAAGTTTTAAAGGTCTCCGGATTGATCTAAATCCCATAATTTCTCACACAAGTAGGATAATTTGAGCTTTGGCTGAAAAAAGGTCAGTGTTGTCAGTGTGCTTGGGCACGTGATGGTGGACAAAACTTCTAGCTTTTTTGTCCTGCCCAGTCTTTGTGGCAGATGTCCTGTTTCCTTTTTTTATCATAAACTTATAGCATATTCAATAGGAAATAAATCAAGTAAGCAAGTGTTTTCAATATTTGGGCAAACTGAAAGATCAAATTAAAGTGGACATGGTGAGCTGCCCACTGTGGAAGAGTGGACATGGTGAGCTGCCCACTGTGGAGGAGTGGACATGGTGAGCTGCCCACTGTGGAAGAGTGGACATGGTGAGCTGCCCACTGTAGAGGAGTGGACATGGTGAGCTGCCCGATGTTGACGAGTGGACATGTTGAGATGGTTACAGGAGATAAGTGGAAAAAGCAAATTCTAACTCAGTGTGGATGCAGTGAAGTCTTATAATACAAACCCCTAAGACAGATAATTAAGGCATAGTATGGTGTAGCATCATTGTCACAGGCCAACTTCACAACAGTTAAAATGTTGGTAACCCTGTAAATACAATACGCAATCACTTTATTGAAAGAATTTTTAACGTTACAATAAAAGAAAATGATCAACCGTTAAAGTGTATATTCTGAGTAAAATATAAAATTAAACATTACGAATTTGAAGGTTTAACAATTAAGTAACAAATCTCATATATGTGCAAACATATAATATAATTAGTTTATAAATATAAAATAATAGTTCTTGTATCAGGTTCCAATGCTAAATAATTGATACCAGAATTGTACAACCATTCCTGACAAAGTCTTGATTATAATTAACCAGTGACCTGACAGTGACTTTAGGACCTACTCAGTAGGGATACATGCAATTGAATAACAGTTTAATGTTATAAAGTTTTCTAGTTACTCGACCATTGTAACTGTTTCTCTCACTGTTTCTTAAAAACAAGTTACTGTAACAACGCTAAATATTACCCTGTCGAAAGCGGTATTAAAACCCATCGTCACACAACAAAATCTGCATTTCTTATTCAATTATTGCTTTTTTGTTCAATTTTCATTTTGATCATATTCTCATACAATCCAAGAAAGTCATTTTAACTCTACTAGCATGATTTGGATAATCATCATCAGATTCTAACAACGTTGTTAAGTAAACAAGGTGACATCAAAATGTTACAAAGCAATTTTTATCTATTAAGTCGAACACACTTTGTTGCAAATTCACAACATCACAATAGTAAATAACTATCTTTTACCACTCTGCCACCAAAGGTCTTTACAAAGGAGTGCCAATATATCCTATTACACCAGAAATTTAACTACATGTGTATGAAATAACGAGAATTCATTGTTTTATTTATTATAAATGTAACTTACGCAGTGGCATTGGCAGTGCTGTAATTACAAAAAAACATGTCAATATAATGTGTTACTATTAGCAAAGTTTTCTTGCAATTAGTAGACACAATTAATTACAATAATTATATACGTAGGTCTTTAATAAGGTTTGTTTGTTTGTTTGAATGAGGGTTAATGCCACTTTCTGCAATAATGGCGTCCAGTTTTTATTCGGGGAGGTATCCACAGTACCCTGTGATAACAAACAGCCTTTGGTCGGAATTAATTTTGTAAAATTAATTTGTAAGTGTTGTGGTGGTCATGTTTTTTTATTATATAAGCATCTTAAGTAGATTTAACGCCGAGTTGTATTTGTTTGAATGGGGTTTAAAACAACTTTTAGCAATTTTGCAGCTACATCGTGGCAGGGTTTTAATTGGGGAATTACCCAGTGAAAAACCGACCTTCGGTAGGAAACCTGACAATCCTTGTCAATTAAGATTGAAGCCAAACACACCCTGCCTGCAGTGTGACTTAAACTAGCACCCTCAGTGTTGACAGGCACATTATCAATTTTCTATATATATTGTTCTGTTTTGGTTCCCGATTTTTGTTATGTGTTTGTTATATCTTGTTACCAGATTATGATCCAATATTTTCAAGCCTGAAATAAGCTGGAAATGCCCCTCTCCTCTTCTTAAACACTTTTGATATACAATGTATTTTATTGTTAATTGTTAGAGAATACAATGTCAGAAAATATATTATAAATTGTATTTGTAATCGCTAGTAAACAGGCTAACAATGTATAATATAAAAGGAATTCGTTCAACAGCACAACAATAATACAGATGAAAAAAATGCTGAGATTTCAAAAATAAAAACAGGGATCTTTTACATCATCACCGATTGTGTGTGTCACCCTTAATCGGTTCAAATATAATTATGTAAAATGCATCATTGTCAATCAAATTCATCCAGTGATTATTACTCATTCCAAATTCAGCCAACTTTCTTGAATTACCTTACTTAATGGTTGATGTTTTTTAAATAAACAAGTTTTTTATATCAAAAATTAAGAATCACAAAATTGTATAAATAAGATTAACGATCTGCTAGTAAGTACTTTGAACAAAGAAACTAAAACACTATTAAATTTCTAAAGAAAAAAAAACAAAAAATCCTGTTGTCGATAGATTTCAATATGTAAATAATAACAGGGAATAATATGGTTCTAAAACAATCCTACTTAGGAACCACTAAATTAAACGTACCCCGAGCTGGCAGATTCTCTGGCACTAAAATAACAAAAATTAAACAATATAACATTATTTATATAGGAAACAATTTGATATTACCTACAAATAATCAAACAATAATCAAAATCAATCTAGAGAAAAACCTGGCAGGTGTGCTTCCACCCAGAGAAATGCACCGTCATCAGAATATCTGGAAAGTGAAAACTCCACCAGTCCACATACAAAATTGCGCAACCATAAACTAGATGTGGTCGACAGCGGGACGTGCTGGGTAGCACCATTATCAGTGATTCAAACTGGAAAAAGCTTGTCAATCAGACGACGAATAGCATTCAAAAAACTTGGCTTCATCAGAAGAAATCTCCGTAGATGTACACCAGAGGTGAAACAACATGCTTAGTCATCTCTAATTAGACCCTCTTGAGTATGCATTAAATACCTGGGATCCGCGCTAGACAACCTTGATAAAAGAAGTTGAACAGGTACAGAGAAGAGCTGCCAGATTCGTATTTAACAGATACCAAGACACCTTTCTAGGCCATGTAACATCTCTAATCAAAAAATGAAAAGGGAATAACTAGAATAAAGAAGCAAAAAACTAAATCTGACAACTACCTACAAGATACAGCATAGAATGATTGACATATACCCAGACAAGTACTTCACTTCAGGCGACACCAGAACTAGTAGTAGACAGACTGAGGCAGACCACCGCCAAATGAGGAGCTTATACCAACGTTTTTCCCCAGATCCATCCGTGAATGGAAGAGGCTACCATCTGATTCGCGGAGTTAGAGTCCGTGGAGGACTTTCAGGCCAGGTTGAATACCATCCCTATGTCTGAATTATACAATATACACTAGACTAGAACATACCAACTTGTATATAGCTGTAAATAGTTTTAACCAGATTTTTGTTTTGCTTTGGTCATTATGTTTTTGCCCAGAAGAGACGGCCTGTCTGAGTTGCCAACCGAGTATATTACACTCCAGTATAGTCTGACTTATATCCAGAAAAGAAAGAAGAATCCATACAAGTATATCGTGTCACTTCCCCTGGGATTAACAGAAAATACATGTCCTTTTGATATTTGCCAAGGTAGCATCGCTCGATTCATATTAGACCGAGACACAGTCGAGGCTAATATAGGGGTATTTGCACAGTAACCGGGCAAATATGGAAATGGTCATGTATTAATCTTTTTAAAATATATTTCAAATGAATTAAAATGTCAACAGATGACACTGGAAGTGCTACAGAACAAGAGGTTCTATACATCATGTCACGAGAGAACGAATATTGATGTTTGCCATGGTGAGGAAACTATGGCTATCTTACTTCAGTCATATTACATTTGAAAAATATATTAAAATGTTTACGATAAAGTATATTAAATTACTCATAGACAGATGGGACTAATAAAATGGCTCACAAATAGAAAAACATGCAGAAAATTCATTAAAATATTTTCAGTCAAATAAATAAATTCTAAAATTGAGAGTATTTAAAACCGTTATCAATTCCCATAAATATTTTTTTAATCTGAAAATAAAATTTGTATTAAATACCTGTTAACAATTCCATATATAAAAATAGCAAACCCAAGGATCATAGGAAACCACAATGATGTAATCAGAAAGCCTGACCATGCAAAATAAAATGCAATTTTCTCCCCAAAATAATTCCGAATTTTTGTCAGCGGCTGAAATTTAAAGACAGCAGTCCATTGTTCATGAAGAACTTTTCTTTGGTCGATTTCTGTTTCTTGGATGCCCATATTCTCCATATCTTCATTGGTATGAATTCCATCTTCCATAATTTTACTGAGTTCTGATGCATCATGAAGAATCAGACTGTCTGTGTACACATTAAGTTTCTTCATGCATGGAAAATCTGGAAAACAATATAATACAATCTGAAAAAGATTATATGGGCTTTACCTGATATTTTTCATTAATTCATCGCTTAATTTATTTTTTTTAACTGAAAATTACGTTTAGCCCTGATTTTTATTTTTTCATTGAAATATATCAATCTTAAAAAAGTAAGACATGTTTTATTATGTTTACATATTGAACAGTTTTATGCTTTATTTCATGTTTGACCAACTGTTTTATTTAGTGGCAGATGTAACTGTTTTAAGGTATCAGTATACTGCAGCATAGGAAAACGTCAGTGGGTTACCACATTATTGCCAATATTTTGAAACCAATTTTTTATCGTTGCAAGATCGACATTTGTTTAGAATTATAAATACAGTATATTTACACTGTATTCACATGAAAAACAATTAGAAAACAATGTTTTTACTTAATATTACCTATAAATAGGAGATTATACTTAGTTTGAGAGTCATCTGCCACCAATGCCTTTTTAAACGTTGCAAAGAGCAAGTCTAAAATGAATGTGATGGTTGGCACATGATTATCGCACTAAATTATATCATTTTATTTGTTAATGTAAGGGTTTATCCTGCATTAAAAAATTTTTAATCTATCTTGATGTATAGATTTTTTGTGGAATGAAGCTGGTGTACT
Source organism: Limnoperna fortunei (assembly GCA_944474755.1). Taxonomy (NCBI): domain Eukaryota; kingdom Metazoa; phylum Mollusca; class Bivalvia; order Mytilida; family Modiolidae; genus Limnoperna; species Limnoperna fortunei. The sequence continues at coordinate 35,602,223 of OX104115.1, forward strand.
CAGTAGAACCCACCAATATGACTTTCATTCATAAACTCATAGAAGTTTACATTAATGGGTTCTTCAGTACAACTATGTGAAACATTTTGGAATATCTTTTATATTTCATGGAAATATCTACTGCTTTTTGAAAACCAGTAAAGTAAAAAAATTTCTACAAGTAAAAGATGTCTTAAAGAATGTCTAATTTTAATTGAATTTGTTTGTTACTATTAAAAATGTTCCTTTCAAAACATGTTTAATAAACTTTTAGTCAAATCGCGGACTGAATGAGTGTTTTCATTCATCGTAGCAACATCAAATTTTCAAGTTTTGATTAGCAAAAGACGGATTTAACGAGTAGTTGTGATATTGTTCGAGAAACCAAATCCATCCCTTCAATTAGGATTGACCTTGCGATGTTTGAAAATTATTGAATAAACAATTTTGTATAGCTTCAAAACTGTGTATATTTGTGAATTTTTTTTTTACTTTGTAACGAGAATAATCCAGTTGTTCTATTCCATTCTTGCTGGTCATTAAATTTAATGATCGAGAACACTGACCACAAGAGGACATTGAATTATGCAAGTCAGTCCATAATTTAATAAACCAAATACTAGAAAGATAAGGATTTGATATTCATATATAAGGGAGATAACTTACCATTATGAATTTGAAATTGACTTTCTCGAATTCATTTTGTTTGTTTAATCGTTTTAATAGGGTATAATGCCACTTTTTAGCATTTTCCAATTAATTAATGTAACTCACAAAGTCAAAAATTCAAGCAAGTTCTGTTGAATGTAATATAATGAAGAAATACTTACTTAACTTCTGAAGGTCACTTTTTAGCCCCATACTTTTTGTCGTATCTATAAATAATGCAGTTTTTATTTTTTGTTCAGTGAAATCATTTTCTGTTTCTTAGTTATAAGATTTCACCACTAATTTATACTATTCTTTGAATATGCTCGCAATATGACTGATCAAAACGTTATTTAAATTTTATAATCAGTTCAAAACTAGGAATGAAATCAGTAGAGAACTGTATATGCCATTTAAAAAAAAGGATGTTTTTTCTACAAGAATTACAACAAAATAACTTATCTTTTATTGAGAAGAAGGTCATATGTAAAACGTATTCAAACTATTTGAGAAATCAATGACACAGTAAGAACTATAAAAATGAGAATGGATGAATGCAAGGCATTACCATACCAAATTATAGCTGTGGACAAAATGATTTTCATATAAAATTTAAAATGTGTCTTTATCGTAAAAAAGTGTCCCTATGATATCAATGAATGAATCTAAGTCATTTGCACAATATCTAAGAAAAGCTGTCGTATCCTCAGGAGCACAGATTGTTTGTTTGCTAAAAACTCATTCATAAACTCATAGAAGTTTACATTAGTGGGTTTTTCAGTACAACTATGTGCAACATTTTGGAATATCTTTTATGTTTCATGAAGATATCAACTGCTTTTTGAAAACTAGTAAAGTTAAAAAAAATTCTACAAGTAAAATATGTCTTAAAAAATGTCTAAATTTAATTGAATTTGTTTGCTACTATAAAACATTTTCTTCTCAAAACATGTTTAATAAATTTTTAGTCAAATCTCAGACTGAAAGAGCTTTTTTTTTCATTTATCGTAGCAACATCAAAATTCTCAAGTTTTGATTAGCATAAGAAGGATTGAACGAATAGTAAGGATATTGTTCAAGAAATCAAATCTATCCTTTCAATTAGGATTTACCTTGTGATGCTTGAAAATTATTGTGTCAGCAATTTTTTATAGCTTCAAGACTGTGTATTGTGAACTTTTGTCTTTCTTTGTAACCAGAATAATCCAGTTGTTCTATTCCATTCTAGCTGGTCAATATATTTAATGAACGAGAACACTGACCATAAGAGGACATTGAATTAAGCAAGTCAGTCCATAATTTAAAAAAACAAATACTAGTAATATAAGGTATTGATATTCACATATCAGGGAGATAACTTACCATTATAAATTTGAGTTTCTCGAATTCATTTTGTTTGTTTAATCGTTTAAATAGGGTTTAATGCCACTTTTTAGCAATTTTCCAATTAATCAATGTAACTCACAAAGTCAAAAATCAAAGCATGTCCTATTGGATGTAATATAATGAAGAAATACTTACTTAACTTCTGAAGGTCACTTTTTAGCATCATACTTTTCGTCGTATCTGTAAATAATGCAGTTTTTATTTAGTGAAATCATTTTCTGTTTTTCTTAGTTATAAGATTTCACCACCAATGCAAAAATTTGTAATTTAGACTATTCTTTGAATATGCTTGAAATACGACTGATCAAACCGTCATTTAAAATTTATATTCAGTTCAAAACTATGAATGAAATCAGTAGAGAACTGTATGTTCCTCTTAAATCATAAGAGATTTTTTTTCTAGAAAGATTACAACAAAATAACTTATCTTTTATTGAGAAGAAGCTCATATGTAAAACGCATTCAAACTACATGTATTTGAGAAATCAATGAGTAAGAACTATAAAAATCGGGATGGATGAATGCAAGGCGTTACCATATCAAGTTGTAGCTGTGGACAAAATGATTTTCATGTAAAATTTAAAATATTTCTTTATCGCAAAAAAAGTGTCCCTATGATATCAATGAATGAATCTAAGCCATTTCCACAATATCTAAGAAAAGCTGTCGTATCGTCAGGAGCACAGATTGTTTGTTTCAAAATGGGTTTAATGCCACTTTTACCTTTTTAGCTATATCATGGTTTTCCCAGAGGGACTAAGCTAAAATTAGCTAGTGAAAACCCCAAACTTCGACAGGAAAACTTTCAATCCTTTTCAATGAAGATTGAAATGAAGCACATACTACCCAAAGTCAGTGTAGAACTCAAAATCTCACTGTTGAAATGCAAGTGAACAAAAGTAGATATACCGCCATTACTAACTTCCTTAACCACTCGTATACAGAGGCCCATTCTGCAGTACAGATCAATCTTTCCCAGTTTTCGGACTTTGCAGATGTTCGATGACCAATGCCGTTTTTATTCAAGGAATATTCACAAATGACAAAAAGATGTAATGATATAATGTCCATAACAACAAGAACAATATTACAATAAAGTTACATCATTAAGTTGACAGTTAAGTATATTTTTTCCAAACAAAATACACTCCCAGACTTCTTTTCCATACAAATCCTGCATATGTAAAATAACGTTATGTTCCTTCTTTCATATTTTCCATCGTGCGAAGAAATGGCTATGCATTTGTTACAATTAATTTTCTTCCCACGTTGGAACAGGAAGGTGAAAATTATGAACAATGATATTTTACATCTGAAAGATTTGTATGGTTGGAACGTTTTGGCATTTTGTTTGTTGTGTATGCAACATCATTACATACTTTTGTCATTTGTGAATATGCCTTGAATAGAGACAACAGTGGTAGTCGAAACGTTGGGAAAATATAGAGTTATTATTGTATAATATAGTATAGTTTTTAATAACAATTTCTTCACTTGATGGAACAGGAAGATGGAAATATAAAAAAAGAAACATAAATACATCTGAAGGATTTGTATGGAAAAGAATATGGAAGTCATAAATGTAGGGAATTTTTTGGAATTTTGTTATGTTCATGTAATAATGTTATTTAATAAACCTAGCTATAAAATGACTACTATCTTTTATTTCTAAATTATATCAAAGAAATAACAACTGACCTTTGTATTCATTTGCATCAAAATTATCATCTTCTTTGATGTTAATGTTAATCAGGATATGATCTACCTACAAACAAAAATAATCTATTACATACAGTATTAAACCTTTTTGTAGCTGGATGTTTTACATCAATAAATCAATCACAATTTTTTAGTCATTCATATATGCTTGGTGGCTTAAAAATCTAAATTTTAGTATTGTTTTCCTCTTCAGAGTTATTCCAATGTTCCTTCTTATCCTCCATTAATATTACTTACTTTTATTAAAACACTTTTTAGATGAATATGAATGACTTCTCTTTATCAAAGGATTATTCAAAATTATTTTTAGTTCATAAAGAAATAAATTCACTAAATATGCGACTTTATGCTCACTAGTCATACCCCCGCTTTCACAAAAATATTAGATAAACAATGAAGTAGATAACCAAGGAGCAAAAAATCGCTAAACACCATATATGCAAAATATCAGGCCTCTACATCTTATAGTTGCTTATAAACTGTGACAGAAATTTTTATGGACGGACGAACGGACGAACATGCAAACGAACAAACAACCAAACGGACTGAAGGAATGAAAAGGGTGAAACAGTATACCCATCTTCATCAAATCGGGGGTATAATTATGGTGTACATACTTTGTTACCAGCAGCCATATTCTCAAAAAATCGTAGACGTAATTTTAAACGTAGCGTAAGTTTACGTCTGTTTTAATATTCTCAAAGATTCGTAGTTGTAAGTTACGTGTAAAATTGATCGTAAGCTTACGTCTGCTCCTGAGCGCTCGTAAGTCCTAGCGTCCCTAATAATTTTGCAAAGAGAAATCGTTTTTCAAGCCATTCACTACTTAGCATCATTGATTTTGTTCACGTGACATAGAACGACGTAAAAAACATTCAAAATTTGCAAATATTTTGAAAAATGTGTTACTCATGGGGAATAACTCTTACAAAAATTTATAATTTTAAAAGAAAGAAACAACAACCGAATTTATGAAAGAACGTTCCGGAAATTAAACGTTTCCTATATGATTTGCGATTTTACATCATGCTGTTTTATTTATGTTTATGGGATTAGGTTATTTATTGCTTTATTATAACACGAAACTACTCGTTAACTTCTACACTGAAAAAACGTAACCTTAAAAAAGGTCTTGTTGCACGTTATGGTAAATTGACAGATTACTTTTTAAAACACATATTCAAAATTATGCAACACACCAATTAATATCATGACTTTATTTTATTTATTTTATTTATTTATTTATTTATTTATTTATTTATTTATTTTATTTTTTTTAATATCACTTTAGCCAAATATAAATCCGTATTTCCTTCCACCAGTCAACTGCTTTGTGAGGTTATGCAATCAAAAAACTGTAATAATTTAAATACTTTGAGGTAATTATTTCTCTTTCAATATGTTTATTTCCAAAGTGAAAGAAGTAACTGAGCATGCGTGATAACGCTACGTGCAAAACGTAAGATTTACGATTGCTATTTTACGTGCAAAACTGCGATTACTTTCGAGAATACAAACAATCGTAGACGTAAACGTAAAGTTACGACTATCTTATCTTTACACGTAAGTGTAAATTTACGATTTTTTGAGAATATGGCTACTGGAGCGGTTGCCATGTGTGGAGTAGCAGTTGCTTACTCTTTGAGAGCCCCTGGACTAACCCCCCCGTTTTAGTGGGTTTTTGTTGGTATGCCTAGTTGCTTTGTTGTTCCCTCACTTGTTTTGTCATGATTTTTTTGTTCTTGACCTATCATTTCCTCCTCAGTATCTTCAACTCTTTTCACTGAGTTCATTTCAAATTTGAACCACTAATTACTTATGAAAATTTATTAATTACAAATATTTTATTTATTGAAAAACAGATTTTAAAACACTTCAAAACGGGTAATAAAGTTAAAAGTTAAAGAATTTTACCATTCTGTCCACACGATTTTTATTTGCACAAGCTTCCATTAAAACACAAATTTTGTTCATTGGAGTAAACACGCGCAATTTTTCGACATATCATAAAGCATTTTACATTCAAAATCAAATTATGTTAAATTAAAAAAATTGATTGTTTAAGAAAGATTAATGTTAGTGGCTCTATGTGAAAATGAACATGGTGAGAACAGAACTCATACAAGGTATTTGTCAATATTTTTACCGAGCGATAGCGAAGTATAAAATGAAGACAGATATAAGGTCTCAGCATGTTCTAATCACATAGAGCTTAATTGCTATAATCAGTTTCAATTCTAACAAATTTCGTTCAATGAAGTATATTCATGATTTTTCAACCAATCATAAAGCGTTTGACATCCTTTATACTACGTAGTATTGAAAAAAATGGACTGTTTAAGAAATAAATTATTGTTAGCAGGCTCTATGTGAATTAGAACATGGTCAAACTATGTCAATATTTTATACAAAGCGATAGCGAAGTATTAAACGAAGACTAATATAAGGTCTCAACATGTTCCAAATTACTCAGAGCCAAATGGTAGAGTTGGAATGTTGTTTAACGCCACTTTAAGCAATAGTAATTTTTTAGCTAGTTCGAAGTGTCCAGTTTTTATAAGGGGCTGAGGAAGCCGGAATACCCAGAGAAAACCCCAACCTTCAGTAGGAAAACTGGAAAATCTTGTCAATTAGGATTGGTGTCAAGTGCACCCTGCACACAGTGAGTCTAAATCTGGCAATCTCAGCGTTGACACACATCGTGATCATCGTGATCATTAGTAGACGAACTACCTTAACCACGCGGACACCAAGGCCCCGGATGCAGGTTAAGGATGGTGCTTTCAATTGCCTATTGGTTTTTTAAAAATATGTGCTTGAATCCTTTCATTAAATACATGTTACCTTTAAGCATACATATTAATGAAATCTAAATAAAATTGTGTTGCATTTTGAGCTTTTTTAGTTTGGCTTGTATAGATGTTGAAATTCTTACTGTGACATCACAGCGGGTTCTATGCTTATTAGAAACCTATTGCGTACTCAAAGCGTATGAATGATGCCTACTTATTATAATGTATAACATCCTGGACTAAGGGCCTGGCAATATTCAACTACATTTTAAATTGCTTTTACTTCTAATTTTGTTGTGTAAAGTTGTGTATGGTATCATATTATATTTTTGAATTTTCAATAGTGGCATGTACAAATGCAGCATAATTCAGGAATTTCCTCTTTTCAATCATTAGCATGTCTGAAGGTGTAAAGAGTAGTTTCAAAACTAAACATTCTTTTATTCTCAATTTTCTCCAATTGTTTCAATAGTCATTGTAAATTGTCTCTGGCATGAGAATATTTTTTATGGTGCAAGAGCCTTATTCCATAAACTACACTACAGGTAATGTGGATTCGTCCTTTTTCCACTCATCTCCCGTGGACGTGGGCAAAATTACTAGCTTGTCTACCCTGCCCACACTTTAAAGCGGATGTGCTATTTTTGCATTATCATTAGGGTTTTAGAGCCACTGATGAGTCTTGATTAGACAAAACATGCGTCTGACGTTGTAAATTTTATAACCTTTGTAATCTTTGATGACATTTGCAACTATTATCCATTGAAAAAGAATATAAGCCTTTGTGTTCAATATTTTTACAAAATAAGAGACCATCGTACAGTGGACATTGCTGCATCCGGCACAGAGAACATAAATGGTTCCTAGATATAACTTCTGCCAATTTCCATCCCCTGTTTACTACGGGACACATTTGGTGTCTTCCCGTGATGTTTGTAAAATAATATATATTTTAATATAGTCTAATTATACACTTTTGATTTGGTTCGACATTAAAACTACTGAGTTTGTACACGAAGCTTATCCGTCATGAGACGTATCTCTCGTGGCATCAACCACTGTGTGGCAGAGGTATTATGGTTGAGGTAGGATACTCAGAATCCTTTGAGTGGAGTTTGGACTGCTAACTGTGGACAGGTGGACGAAGGTAAATCTACCCAAACTGCCGTGTATCTACAGCATGGTGCCATAAATGAGTCAACTTTTTAAATGGGTGTCATAAATGGAAATTCAGAATATTTAACTTTAAATCTTTAAATAAAAAATTATCTTTTATTTTTAACTTTATCTTATTAATACTTTGTAATGCCCCCTTTTGAATTAAAACTGGTCGACAAAGGCGTGGTGAGCTATCATACCGTCTATGTATGTACATAGCGGAGTTTCTAACCAGTTCAAGTTCTAAATCGGTTTTAGAATGTATTAAATTAAGTCTGTTTTTATTTTGTTCATTATCAAAAGCCATATATTTTCTATGGGACTTAAGATGTGATTGAGGAGGCCAATCATTTGAGGTATCTCATTTTGTCGCTTTCACTTCTCTACAGCACTCGAGCGATAACAGGGTGCATTATCATCTTAGGAATAATACGGTCTGTTGATAAAATGTTCCGCCACAACTTGCCATAAATTATTGTCCAATGTATTATTGTACTTCTCTGAGTTTATATTTCCTTCCACAGTAACTTAAGTTCTGATACCGAAGTAAGTAAGGCAACCCCAGACCATTACTTTCAATGTGGTAGAGGGGGCCATAACAACATATCTGAAACACTCCCAAATCCCATAGTATTTTCTCCAAACTTAAATGCAACCATCAGGTTTCAGTACAATCATCATCTCATCACTAATCATTTTTTCCAATTATTTTCAACAGCCCAGTAAATTTTACCCCTGCAATATGCTAGTCCTTACTTTTTTACCTCCCTTCCCATATGCTAATTTTCTTTCCAGCACATCTCTTTGTGTATCCAAATCCTTGCATTTTCGCTGCATTGTCCGCCTAGATACTAGGACAGGCAAACGATTGTTAAAATCACTAGTAATACCGTTTAAAGAAGACCGGCTGCTAGTTTTCACAACCCTAGCAAGAGTATTTTTCTGCACGTTTGGTGTTAGTTTCCTGCCTTCCACTTCTGTGCAAATTTTTCACATAATCGCGGATGCGCCAAATCTTCAAAAGACCAGAAATTGTTGATTTCGATATTTTCAAACTATTAGCAATGTGGTTAGCTTGATGTCTTCTCTCAGTTAGTTGTATTATGCTTTGTTTGGTGTCGTCTGACATTTGCATGCCGTGTTTCAGCATTTTGCTTGACATCAACAATGCCGAAATTAAGAATCGATCACGGTATAGAAATTAAAAGTGAAATAGAGTTGCCCCTATTTGAACATATATTTTTTTAATCCATTCACTATATTATTGACCTTGGTGTTAAAACGTCCCCTTTGGAAACAACAATATGGCGGGTATTAAAAAAGTTGATTCATTTATGGCACCATGCTGTATTATTAACTGTATTGTTTGTTACAAAAACTTACCAACAGTGTTCTGATTGCTTGTCTAAAGAATTTAGTTGGATGATTGTGGTTCTCAAATAGTTCTTTTTTTTTCAACCATGAATCTTGCCGATATATAGTCAACGTCTGAAACAATTAAAGATAAAAACATATTTTTCTGTAAAATATGTCATTCTTCTTTTAACATAAACACAAGATTTTCCTAGAAATTATACACTAGTAGCCTAGTAACACTTATAATCTACTTAAACTAATAATAAAAAAATAGATTATCTCCAATGTTGTTTAAAAACGATTTCATTCATGTGTAACTGAAAAAAACCTGTTTACTTAACTTCAATAGAGATCATAGGAACTTGTGACAGTTGCCAGGGATCGACCCAAAGAGCTACTCAGTGCATGCCCAGGTGGCAGCTAGAGAATGCCCTCAAATTATAGAGTTGTTCGGTCTTAATATAGAAAGTCTGGTCAACTGGACCAAGTAGATCCTATGTTTGGAAAGTACCACATTCTTTACACATTTAAGACCAGTCTCTTGCAGCAGATACAATGAGCCCAATATGTTACTGCCTTATAGTGAATTCCTACAAAGCAAACTAAACATTACTTGCATAAATTATAAAGCGACAAAATGTTGTCAGTTTTTATTTTACATTTAGTTGTCTCACTTATTTCAAGTGATTTATAACAGTAGCTATGTCAGTGTTTTTTTAATGATGGAATAAGGAGGACAGCAGGAAAAATAGTTCCAACTTCCCTCCACCCATGCTTCAGCTCCTATTCTTAATCTTGTTTTATGTCCCAATAAAAACCTTCTCCGGTTTCCACAGGCAACCATTCAGGTCCCTGTCCTAATTATTCCTAGCTTCCCTACTCCTCCCAGTGCCAGTCCCATATGTTGTGCTTAGTTTGTATCCAATAGTGTTTTTGAATAAAATAAAGATTTAAACTCAACTGCCTTATAGGCTACAAGTATAATTATTGCATATGTTTATCTTTATTGTCATATATTTTCTAATTTCAATTACAATTCGTAATAAATATTATAGTAAACGTCCTGTTAATTGATGTATAATAGCCACCTAAAAATATTCTGAAGATCTTCATTTGTAACTTTATTTGGACAAAGAACTACAACATATCTCTGTTTCATCAATAAAAATAAAATTGTATTGTTGAAAAATATTATAAATACATAAAAGATATGCAATGTTCCGGCTGATGTTAATTTAGTGATACATGTACCAACAAGGCAAAGAAACGCATAATCTGAAAATATTACCATCATCTGAAAAAGTAGAAGTTAAATATTTAGTCAGTATTTTATCAGGCTCAATCAGAAAAACATTTTTGTTTTCTAGAAAATAACAATGCCTGCATGTTATATCATTCAGATAAAAATGTAAAATATCAAGTGCACAATGTCACAAAGATTCTGTGAAAGTGTCATAAAATTCCTTAGAGTGATGTAGGTGGAGTAGTGGCTAAGAGATAGAGTAACCGATGGAAGGACGCACATGCCCATCAGTATATACCCTCCATGGGGTATATATCTAATTAAAATGAAATCTTTCACTGGTTCTCACCACTATGTAATGTTTTCCTCATGTAAATTTGCAATTCTCCAATTTTAATGTAATATTCAACCCCTTGACCAGTGTGGAAAAAATAGTTCCCCTCACTAGTTAATATGTGGTTCTCATCTGTTGATTGGTTAAAAATAATAATGTCATAAATAAAAATAATAACGTCATAAATGAAACAACTTAAATTCATCGCATTAAATTTAGATTGGTGGAATTTGTATTGATATCTCAAATTTGGTACATTTTAGAATTAGAGAAACAGAACCTTACATTAATACTCATGGATCATAGGACTTTTCTCCAATGTCAATAAAATCCACTCGTACCAATGTAAGATGCTATTTTTCTCAAACTAAAAGTTCTCTTCCCCAAATGCAAAACTTAATACAATTCTCAAAAGGTGACATACATGTAACGTGTTTTGGCAATTATTAAAACTTGCAATCAATTATCAATTAATAATTTTATTCATTCTGTAATTTGTTTATATTTCATGCATCGATTGTATCAAAACACTTAAATTTCGTCATCTCAAATGATTTTTAAATCGATATTTCCTCTGAGCGAACTACTTTCAGTACCCAATGCACACAAGATGGTGTTCTCCTGGCGAGACAATATAAATACCTGGTAATTAGTCATGACAGAACTTACTTCGTCATCAATGATTCTAAATCTATCTATATATATAAATATACTGAAGACCAAATCTGTCATATGTTAGATTTTCTGATTGACAACATATTCGTCCTGTTTTGAGGAAATGTTTTTCAACAGACTGTTGGTATTCCAATGTGTACTAATTGTGCTACTCTCCTCGCCGACCTGTTTTTGTACTCTTATGAGGCTAAGTTCCTATAAGGCCTAGTGAAGAAGAAAGAAAAGACTATGTTGAAGATGTTTGTCCCTCAACAATGCTAAATTTGGTGACTATTTACACTCATGTTACCCTATCGATCTTGAAATTCAAGACACCACCAATACACTAAGGTCAACCTCTTACATAGACCTACTTCTAGAAATAGACTCCGGAAAACTACAAACTAAACTCTCAACAAACGTAATGACTTCGCCTTTCCAATTGTCCACTTCCCTTCATCAACAGCAACATTCCAGCAGCTACAGCGTATGGTGTGTACATTTCACAACTTATACGTTATTTTAGATCCTGCTATCGGTATTCAGATTTTCTAGACCGATAACTGTTATTGACTGCTTAACTACGCAAACATTGGTTTGTTGTACCTAGGTTGATGTTATCTCCAGAAGTTCTATGGTCTTCACCATGACTTAATTGATATTATGGTTAATCAGTGTCTCAAATACGATCTGACATTTTCGCTGAGTCATGGGTAGTGTTTCCTATTCCTGGATTCGACTTTTCCTTAGACATGACATTGAGTAACTCGACTGGTATCTAATTAGAGGCAGGCACTGCTTACCCGTCCGGAGCACCTGAGTACACCCATGTTTTTATTGGGATCGGGTTACTCTCTTTCTGTTTTTGTGTGTTTGGTTTTTATGCATGTTGCGTTTGTCAATATCCGCAACTGTCACTTAACTTTTGGCTCTTGTTCATCGGTCGGTTTTCTTTGCTATTTTTCGTAATGGAGAGGGAACAATATTTTGACTTTCGCAATGATTTCTAATCAAATCGATTGAAATTTCAAATAAAATATAATATTAATAAAAAGTATGGTCTTATTTTATTGTTTTTCTATTACTATCTACAGAACATAGATTCCTTTGGCACTATGTTTTGCATATTCCTACGTTTTCTGGTCTTGGTACATTTTTAGTTCCAGATGAGTTTCGGCAATTGTTTTTGCAGCTTTAAAAATTTCAATCATTATTTTAGAGAATTATAAAAATGTGTGAACTCCGGCGACTCCCTAAAAAACTTGACATAAAGTCCTTACGTCTTTATTTAGTTTGTGAGTGAGATTTAGATATGCTTGAACTTTTGATGATACAATAATAAAAAAATCAATAAATTTCAACCAAAAATTCAATCCAGTTGTGCATATATGCTTATTTAAAATGGAAATTAACATTAGGATTTATGAAATATAAAAAAAATTAGGCTATAAGTGCAAAAAAATTGATGCACTATTACACTTGATTTTAAATGAATATAATATATAAAATTTTTATCCAATTAAAATGATTTCTCTCACCGGTTCTCACCTTTTAATGGTTGTCACATGGGCACTAAGGGGGAGAGCAATTGAGATTAAATTTTAACTTGATTAGTGTCTTTCTTATTGCAGATTTATCAACCTAGGAACTTAACCTTGATTTATCAGAATAGGAATGCATGTACACCAAACAAATTAGAATAGGATTATACCAAACCGATCAACTTTTATGGATCAATCGGCAAACAAAACCTACACATATAAAATTCTCTCACCATCTTGTATAAGGTCAGCAACTGCCTCTATCGAATATATCCTTCTAACTGTCATAAAACGTCGGAATTCAAGCAAAATTATTTTTATTCTTTGTAATTCAATGTCTCCAAGAATGCTAACTCTTACCAACTGTGCCTGCTTAAAATCTACTAGCCCTGTATATAAAACATGGGTCATCACGTGATGTCAATTAACCAATCCAGAACGCATATTCTTACAGGAGTAAGGACATATTATACATGTATCATAGTTATTAGAAAATATATTTCTTACCTCCATTGTCTGTGACAAACTTGTTAGAAATAAATCTTGAACAGGAGTTGTTAAAAATAAATCTTGAGCAGGAGTTACTAGGTTCCTCCGCTGTGATAGGTTTCTGTAGGGAAATCAGGATATATCATACAAAAGCCATCATAAATCTAAGTGTTTTACAGAAACCCACTTCCGGTCATGTTCTCGCTTTGCTACATTGTACTACTTACCAGTAGCGTAAGTGGTAGCAAAGCAAGAACGTAACCTGTCGTGGGTTTCCAACGATGAAGTGTTTAGTGACCAATACCATTCTGGGTATTTTCAGTACAGCCAGTTAAATACTGATACATTCAGGTTATATGCTGCACTGATTCAGGGAAAAATCTTGAATAAAATTAATACAATGTACATTAACTCCTTAACTTATAAATATAACACTTCAGACAAAACACATACATGTACCTGCGAAAATTCGTATCATACTGAATTTAATTTTAAAAAGCCAGTATTGTGTGAAATGTCTGAAGAGTTATAATTGATGTCAAATATTTTCATGATGTGCTGATGTTTCAAAACATTTAATTTAAAATTAACAATGTTACTATAATCACCTCCAGTCTAGCATATGCTATCAGTCTAATTCCACAGTTTTTCAAAAATTCAAATAAAAATTACTTGTATTCGGCTTAGTATAAATTATGGTAATGTAAATGGATGATTATGCACTTACCTTGAAATTAATTTACTGTACCAAGGCACGAGTGTTTTTTTGTTGCAATATCTAATTTCTAAATAACATGAATTTAGTCATGATGTTCCTGATATACATCCTATGTATAACTTTGATAAATATTTTTTTTAATATGATGCTTTCCTAAATGTACAAGTACATCAGGAATTTACAAATTTCTACAAGTACACTAGTCTGGTTGTTAAGATCGAATTAGAGAACACACTGCCCGCAGTGAGACTAAAACCCGAACCTCAGTGTTAAAGGGAAGTGATCAATAGTAGATGACTTACTACCATAACCACTGAGCCACTGATGCCCTTAAAACAAGTTTGAGATAGCAAATGTTAACATTATAATCATACAGGAACAACTTACCCTTTCCAATGGCATCTCAAGATTAGTGATCTCTGCCTCAATATGCAATCTTTTCAAATGACAGTGAAGTGTCTTGTAAATTGTATTCTCGTGCACATATTCTTTAATAAGAAATCCTTCTTTCTCTAAACGGTTTTCAAAAACATCTCTCACTTTTTTTATTACTTCTAACTTCGTTTGTTCTTTTTCATTTATTGACCCATTTAAACAGCCTGGATTGGTATGAATCAATACAATGTCAATCCCCTTTGATTCTGAATCTGAGTCCTCATCTGCTGTGTTATTATCCTTCTTCAGCATCTTGTTGGTTACCTACCACACTATGTTGTGCACTAAAAAAGAAATCAGTAAAAAAATTATGTTTATCAGTGCTGTCATATATAAACAAATTTATCTATTCTAAGAATTGTTTTGACTAATTTATTTTACATTTCATGTTGATGGCTCTTTGAACTATTCAAAGTAAAGTGTGTGAGGCTGCATATGATCTTTTGTATCAAATACAAATTTGCAAGTTAAATATTGAAAAGATTTTCACCTGGACTGACAGTGATTTTAAATTTAAAAATTGTTTCTAACAAATGTTAACTAAATTCACATAAGATAACTCGCCTAGCTAGCTGTGAACCTGTAAATCTTTCAACCACTGTTAGTCATAATGTAAAGGTAGCAATTTGTATTACTAATTTAAAACCAACAGCTTGTACTTGACACATATTATAACCATAGCATATTTTCTTTTATAATGGCAAAGCTATTCTTCATGCACATAAAAGTGAAACAAATTCAGAAAAAAATGGATTAAAAATAAACAAAAATAAACCAATGCCACACCAAAACACCATTTACAAACACTTAGATACTAGTATACTGGAAAAGGATCTTTACACCATATGGCTTACAGATTGTGATCACATAGATACCTTTAGCAAGAAACAATCACAATATCACACCTTAATTATGTGTAATAATTTATTAAATTTTACATAATCAGAAATTGTTTTCGTTTTCAATCAACAAGGTATCACATCTACCACTTGCGGGTAATATCAAAACAAATCCAAATGACAATGCAGCAAGTCAATTATTATTGACAACCAACTATAATTTGGTGGCATAAATTGTAAACTTATCTTCATCAAAACAATTTCACAAAAGACTAATTTGGCAAACAGAAAATGAAAGCATTTTTTTTTATCAAAGTTTGATTGGTTAAACTAGAGGCTCCCAGAAGCCTGTAATCACTCACCTAGAACATAAATGACTTCAATTTTTTTTTTCAATTTAAAGTTTCAGTTATAATAAGTTGTTTTTGACATACTGGCCAAAAACTAAAGATTTTTTCAAAACTTTTGGTTAAGTACACAATAAGCTGCCATAAGATAATTTCTGAAAATCAAATGATTTGTAGGCCTTGTCCTTTAGGTTAAATGAGTAATTTACAGTTTTGCTCTATGTGTTATAGACTTTGATTTATAAAACAAAAATGTATTATTCTGTCCAAATTGGTAATTAAAGGGCAATAACTCCTATAAAGAGTTATTAACAATTTTGTACTAAACAATGGTTTGTAGGCCTTGCTTTGCTGACCATTTGTGCAATTTACAGTTTCAACCTATCTGTTATAGCATTTAAGTTACAGGGCAAAAACTACAAATTTTAAACTTTTATTGCTGATCATTTTTGCAATTTACAGTTTCACTCTAGCTCTTAGTTTACAAGTTACAGGACAAAAAAAAAGATAATAAATAAATCGTGATTAAAGGGCAATTACTTCTGTGAGGAGTCATCTAACAATTTCAGACAAATAAAAATGAATTCTAGGACTTGTTTTGGTGATAACTTTGCCATTTACAGTCTCACTCTAGCTGTTATAGTTTTTAAGTTACAGGACAAAAACGAAAAATTTCATTAAAAATTGTCATTTAAGGGCAATAACTCCTATAAGAAGTCATCTGACGATTTCAGACCAATAAAAATGAAATGTCATTACAGTTTCACTCTAGCCGTTATAGTGGTTAAGTTACACGATTAAAACAGACAATTGCATAAACAAAAATCTCATTTTAGGGCAGTAACTCCTATGAGTCATCTGACGATTTCAGCCCAAAAAGTGAATTGTAGGACTTGTACTGCCGATCATTTTTGACATTTACAGTTCTTCTCTAGCTATTATAGTTTTCAAGTTATAATGTAAATACTGAAAATTGTGTCAAAAATCTTCATTAAGGGGCGATAACTTCGTACTAATAGCAATTATTGTACATCTTGAAGTGCTGATCGATTCCAAGAACGATTTTCATTATAGCTTTTATCCTTTTGAGATATTGACGGACACCAAGTGATTGAAAAAGCTAACATGGAACTTTGGTCCAGGAGAACGATAAATATACAATTAGATATCAATCCAGAAAATAGACCATTAAAAGAATAAATACAAGGGTGAAAGAGTTAGTAACATAACAGTAGTAACCTTGGGTTAATAATAATAATGCAAATGTCAGACATAATGATATTGCATCAATGGAATACAGTTACATTATTGAATATTAAAACATAGAAAAATTTGAAAACTGATGAAAAAGTAAAACAGGATGATGGTTGGAAATTGAAACACAAAACAGAACATTTAACATTTGTAATTTGCTAGAGTTGGGGGATGAATTTCACAATATCCGATGTTGTACACTAAATATTGAAAGAAAGGAAGTGTTATCTTTTGTTTATTCATATAGATCAATATTATCAAACTTTCTAAATTGTTCCATTAACAAAATAGTCAAATTAAGAAATTTTTGTAAATTTATTAGAGTCATAAATGATAAAATACATCTTCCCGATTAGTATTACTTTATAGTTTTATAGTCTTACACTAAATGTACTACTGAAGTATATTTGTATCTTATCATGTGCATGGTTTTCATAATTAATCATTATAATTGTTTGTCATTTACATCAATCTGTATACCAATGTACTATGCAATGGTTTATGAGAAATAAAGAATTTTGAATATTGAATATGCCCAAATGCATGTAAAGTAAGACATTTTATTTTTGTGAAATTGTATCTATATAATAATTTTCATGTACTTATGAAAATTCATAGTTCAGGATGTACAAAAACATGCTAGGCATCATCACAAAAAGAATTCCTACTAGCTGATCAGTATGCTTTGGTTTGAGTTTTTTGGGCTTTTTTTGCATAATGCCTGCAAAGTGTAATTTTATTCTCAGACATTGTTGTTCACCTCAGTGGTCTTCTTCTTCTTTGGGGTTTCCAGTAAAACGTCTCAGTTTATTTAATTATTTACTGGAGCATGCCTTGCCTATTTACAAATTAATCAAAATTGTTCCAGGAGTCACCACACTCTAAACAAGTAGGGAGAAATGACTTCTCCCTGGCAGCCAAACAGGGAGAAGTGAGCCCCTGATAGGGAGACTTCAGGGGGACACAAGGAAAGGAAGAACTCAGGGGACCATACAAATAATTAATTTCGCAGTTATTACGTACCTTTTTCTTTTATTTACATCAAATTTTTATAATTGCGGATTTCCAGGATTTTTTCTTTATTGTTTTGTAAACCGTAACACACTTGGATTCAGTTTTTTCTTTCTTTATTTTTATTTCTATGAATTTGTTGTATGCAGTAACATCAAGCAGTACATAACCTTTATCATTAATCAATGAAAAAAGCACCAAATATAGTAACATTTGTTTTCTATCTACTTCCGTACTTGTAGCCATACAGGGTTTTAACAAATAAAAATAGATCAGCTAAAATATTTGTAGACATAAACGTTATACATGAAGTTCTTGTATACATCATAATATTCCTAACAATATGTTATGAACATGCCATATTTATCTGGGCGAAATGTCTAAAGAAGATAAATAGAATAACGTAACATTAAACCCAGAAATAATTTGTCTGTTCAGCACGCTTCCACTTGCACAAAGTAACAATCTACCGAAATTGTCATGACATCAATAATGACTTTATATCTTTATTATTTCAATTGCAGCTGATATATTTATCAAAGAAAATTATTAAAATATAATATATTTTGAAAGAACATCAAGTTTAAAACCAATTTATCAAACGATTACTATCTTTTATTAAGGGCGTTGTACTTTACTTTTTTCGTTGTTCACTTCCGGTAATTCCAAATACCGGGAACCAGTCAAGAGGTTGTACGTAAAACTAGTACTATTCAACAGACCAGTTCACTGTTGCTGTTGCCTATTACAGAATTTGAACCGCACATGATACCAGAATAAACTTCATATTTTTTAGGCGGCCTCGGTGGCCGAGTGGTTAAGGTAGTTCGTCTACTATTGATCACGTGGTCTATCAACACTGAGATTGCGGGTTCGATTCTCACTGCAGGCAGGGTGTAATCGACTCCAATCTTAATTGACAAGGATTGCCAGGTTTCCTACCGCAGGTCGGGGGTTCTCTCCGGGTACTCGGCTTCCTAGCTACCCAATAAAAACTGGACGCCACGATATAGTTGAATTGCTGAAAGGGGCATTAAAACACCATTCAAACAAAAAACATATTTTTTTAAAGCCTAATATTTTAGGAAACATGAGGATACAGTTTTATTGGTTTTAAATGAACATAAAAATGTTGAGAGTCAATTAAGGACATGCCCTTCTTTTTGACTGAAATGGAAAGTGAAAGAATATTTTTAGACCATACGCACTTTCGGTTGAACAATCGTTCTTTATACAATGAAACATATTGTGAAAATTTGACAGAATGTTGACTCGGTGCATATTTATATGGGACAGAAGGGTCACTTTATTTAAAATATTGGTAAATTTTCTAGAAATAGTCAAAATCATCAATTTAATATAGCCAAAGAGTTGAAAAACAATTGTGGTAGTACACCTGTAAGTAGAAATAGACAGTTATATCAACTTCTATTACATGATAAAAAGGGTACAGAAAAAAGGTAAATCAACAAGACAATCATTTTAATTGCTTATCAGAGCCATAACCCATGCGAGTGTCGAATTTCAGCCTAAACATGGTATTATGTAATGTTTTTTAAAATTTCCGGGAATGTAGTGGTCCGCGCTTCGTTGATCATGCTTTAATTTAAATAATCACCTGTTTTAGGCTTCGCTTGTAATGGAGGAATCAAATTGTAAAATTGGATAAAATTAAAACTGTTTGACATTCTGGTATGCAGTAAAATAGTGTATTTAAGATGTTCTTGTCAATTTTACACATGCGGCTTAAGTCGGTTATATTACTGGCATGGGTTTATACTAAACTTATTTATTTTCTAATCTGACGCTTGCTGGGGTTAAATTGTTGGTAAATTAGTAACCACATACAATTATTGTACTTGTCAAGGTAATAAGCCCGGAGATGATAGTATTTCTGTCAAAAAGCCTAAAAAATGAGCAGTAATGTGAATTTTTGCAATTTCATACCAAAGCAAGATTTAATTTTGTTTCTTGTTATGCCCATTTGTACTTTAGTTCAGTTTCTTTTAGTGGGGACTGTTCATTTGACTATAAAGCTTAATAGAATAGTGACCGCATTTAACGAAATTAATAATTGTTTAGCATCAGTTAAGAAACTATTAATGTACACCTCCAAAGTATAGTACAACTGAATATCAATAAGTTTAAACTTGAACGCAAACAAATTTTTGCAGAATGGACTAGGTGCATTATAAGGATATTTTTTTACTATATTTACTTATTGAAATGTATTTCAAGGGATTACAATCTTATTCCAACAGTTAGAAGGCACTATCTTTGGAAAAAGGGAGGTCGATGTGAAATAAACTAACAAAAGGCAAAATTTATGATTAAATTATGTAATTAGTGCCTTTCTATGTGTGAAATAATTCATTTGTATTGGATTTATCTTGCCAAGCTTTAAATTTACATCTGCAACTAAGATATTGAAAAATCAAGGTAATATTCATTTCTTGATCACCTAGCTCATTTTGCATCATCATGCGTACATGTATGTGAGGACTTTTTATGTTTTCATGCATTTCTGGACCACCAAATATCGGGAACCAGTCAAGAGGTTGTACGTAAAAGTAGTACTTTTCAACAGACCAGGTAACTGTTGCCTAATATAGAATATGAACCGCACATGATACCAGAATACATTTCATATTTGTTCAAAGGTGAATATTCTAGGAAGCTTGAGGATAAAGATTTATTTGTTTCAAATGAACATAAAAATGTTGAGAGTCAATAAGGGCATGCGCTATTTTGGACTGAAATGGAAAGTGAAAGAATATTTTAGACCTTATGAACTTCAGATTGAGCGTTCGTTCTTTTATGCAATGAAACATATTGTGAAATGTTGACATAATGCTGACCCGGTGCATATTTATATGGGACAGAAGTGTCACTTGAAATAAAAGTAAATTTTCTAGGAAAAATCAAAATCATCACCTTGAAACACGTAAATCTTTTGAAAAAAAGTAAAATTTGCAAATTCTTTGCCGTTTTTATTGTAATTGCATATTTACTGATAAATTGGTAGTTTGGGCGAATTATTTAGACCAGATATAAAAATATCTCTGTGAACCATCAACCGACTTGAGGGAAATAACAAATGGCGACTTCAGGTCCTAGTAAGGCGACTTTGTCACCCACTTCTCCCAGTGTGGTGAGCCTTGATGTACTAGTAAATGTGATGTAAACTATTGAAAGAAACAACTAAGTGACTGAACAAGTATGTTGATTAAAAGTATGTACACGAGATGAAGAAACAACTAGTTCAAGATAAAGAAAACAGCATACATGTAAGTGATCTGTTCTCTGAACGTGTCAACTGTCAGAGAGTTTGTAGCTGTAGAACAACTAGTTTAGGATCAAGAGAACAGCATACATTAAGTGATCTGTTCTCTGAACGTGTCAACTGTAGGAGCGTTTACAGCTGTAGCAAGTAAACGGTTCCAATGAGGAATAGTATAAGAAAAGAAGGATAATTTGTGTCTTTTGATGAAGGGATGTGTCTGATGGTTAACTATTTGTTTTATTTCTGATTCTAGTATCTGAATTAATGGAATAGTGTGTGCTAGGATGGCGACTATTGGATGGATGATCTTGTATATTATAATTAGGCGGGTTCTTAATCTACACGCTGCTATTAGTGGCCAGTTTAGGGTGTTCAGCATGTCTGATACGCTGCTTGTATTGCGCATGCATACCAAGCATACCAAGCAGAGCGCTTTTAAACCATCTCTATATAATCTTTTATACAGACTCTGATGTGTAGGGGTCCAAAATGTGCAAGAATACTTACTTGGGGTGGAGTATTACTTGGTATGCCTGTCTCTTTGTATTTTAATAGAAGTTTTAAGGTTATTTTTTAAACGCCTAGTGTGTTATTAGCCTTTGAGATGACATATATGTTTGTCACATTTCAGATTTTATTGGAGTGTAATGCCCAAATACTTAGCAGATTTAACTCTGTGAGATATTAACTTGTATTACAGAATGACTATCTTATAATAGTTAGAAGTCAAGGGCTTTTGGAAGCGGGGGTGGGTGGGGTTGGTGCATCACTAAGATTTTATGAGATTGATGTAGCCAGGAGCTTTTATGTTAAGCATAAAAGATGCATCATGAATTAGTACTATTAAACATCAAACAAATTAAATGAGTGAGAAAAGATCTTCAAGATTACTCCATATTAAGTGGAAGTCATCCAAGCGCTGTTTTTTATAACAGCTATCTTTTCTAACTCGTATGTGTCTTTTAACATGGACTTTACAAGACTTAAAGATAATTGTTTAAGAAATCTTGTGGTGTATATTTTATTACTAATAAGATAATATTATATGCACGGCCTTTTACCATTTTTTCACTGTTACCAAAAAGCATATGTTTTTAAAAAAATTTATATTATTAAGCCAAGTATTAACTTCTTGGACTGAAGTTTGAACCAATTCTCAGTCCCCAAAAAATGTGAACTAAGTTTCCTCTTCCTGCTCACAGAAGCTGCATTTGGAATTATCAATAGTTTTGATTTTGTTAAAAATATGGTTGGTAATTAATATATTGTAATTTATCCTGTATTGCAGCCACTGAAGTTTACTATTATTTGTAGCGAAAAATGGCATTATGGATATTTTTTCCAATCATCTTTTGTAAAGTTAAAAACCTTATTGAATTTATTCTTTGCAGTTGGGACATTCTTGTTTTTATCAAAAACAATGTGCTTATCTCTAGAGCCCTTTGCATTTTTAAGAATACTCAATAATGTGACTTGAATAAATGGGTTTTCTAGAACAATACTTGTGTATTTTTTTTTTGGTAAATTTTTGACATTTCTTTCAAAGAGCTAACAATACTATAATATTCCATAACATTAATCTGGATATTATATTTCTGTTTGAAAAGATTAAAAGTGAGATTCGTGCCTTCTCTCTATATAGATCATTTATAACCTTAATACCTCTATCAAACCATTTTTCCAGAAAAACTTTTCTCCTCCTATTTGTATCGGTGGGTTGTACCATATCGGACTTGAAAGGAAGTCATTCCAACCTCTTCTGTTCTCATTTTCATTTTTAATAAAAAAAATTAAATGAATACAACACATCTTTCCAAAACTTATTTGTTATTCTTTCGATTATTCTTTCAGCATAAAGTTTTCCACAGATTAATTGTTTGTTTAAATCAACTGTTGTTTTGAAAATATTTTGCCATTTACTATCTTTTAAAACAAGTCTTCTTAACCATGTTAGTTTAAGTGCCAGTATGAAAGTTTTGACATTTTTTTAGCCCCACTTCTTGATATTATTTGTGTACCACCTCCTTTTTTACTTTACTTAATGGTGATTTCCAACAAAATTTAAATAGCATATTTTCTATTGTTTAAATTAGATCGTCATTTGGGTTTGGAAGTGAAATAAACAGTTGATTCAGCAGTGGCAGAATTAAAGACTTTACTACTGTGACTTGCCCACAGGAGTAAGACTTCTCTTGTTCCACTGCTGAATCAGGGATTTCATCTTATGAATATATGGTTCATAATTTATATTGATCATTTTTTCAAGATCAACGTCAAAATTTATACCCAGTATTTTAAAGGTGGAATTGCCCCATGATAATTGCCAGTTGGTACATAATATATCTTTGCTGTGCTGTTTACTACCAATCCATATGACTTGTGTCTTGGAGAAATATATTTTAAGGTCTGACAATTTAGCAAACCACTCTAATTATAAAAGTGTTTCTGACAGTGATTCTTCCGTGCCTTTTAAAATTATAGATGTATCATGATCATCTGAAAATTGTGATAGTTTGTGTTCAATTTGACAAACTTGTATACCCTTAATTTTTTCATTACTTTTTATTTGTATTGCCATGATTTCAGCACAAAGTATAGACTATGGATCCCCCTGTCGACAACCCCTTCCAATTTCAAAAGAGTTTGAAAGATTTCCCACTTGGATTATTGCAGATTTGATATTTTTATAAAGTACAATAACCCATGTCAAAATGAAAATATTTACGTACATTATTAAGAAAGGACCATACGACAGAGTAAAAAGCCTTCTCTAAATCTATTAATAAAAACAATCCTGGGATTTCATTTTCTTCAGTATATTCCATGATGTCAAATAATAATCTTATATTTTCTCTTATAAACCTACCAGAAATAAAACCAGTTTGGTCTGTATTTATCAGTTTTGGAAGTACATTTTTTTCTACCAGCAATTACACCTGATCCAATTTTGTAAACAGTATTCAGAAATGAAATTGATATCTAGTTTTTCAAAAAGTGCTTAGATTTATCACCCTTAGGAATACATGTTATGATACCTTGTTCTTTGGGTAACTGACAAATATTCAACAAAATATCCATAATTTAAGGATTCAGTTATGTTAAATTGTAAGTCCTTCCAGAAGAACTTAAAAAATTCTGTTGTAAACCCATCTGACCCAGGGTTTTTGTTATTTTTGTTCAATTTTTTAATACTTCCCCAGCTTCCTGTATTGTAATCAAGCCTTCAAGGCTTTCTTGTACTTTTAAAGTAAGTTTTCCTATATTTTGACAGCTAAAATACCGTGTGACTTAAAACCATTATCGTGATCCTTATTTTTGTACGAATCTTCATAAAACAATTGTATTTCATGTTGGTTTGTTACTATATCCCCATTTTCATTTTCGATGTTTTGTATTATTTTTGAGGTATAATTTCTTGACTCTAGGCCACAAAAGTATTTTGTTGGTTTTTCGCCTTGCTGAATCCATTGTACCCTTGATATAATCATATTTCCCTTTAGTTTTTCTTTCCTAAGATTCTCTAGCTCCCCTTTTTAACTTCTAATTCTTCAAAATTGTTTTTGTTTACATTGGCTTCAAGTTCAGAGATTTCACTCACAAGTTTTTTTTTCTTCTTTTTGTTTCTTGACAAAACCTGAGTATGAAATGGTTTTACCCCGTATTTCCTTTCATAGAGTTTCTAAAAAAGTTGAGGATTAATTGTTAAAAGGTAAATCCCTATCATTTATTGTATTAATTATTTCAAAGTTATAAACTAATGCAGCATATTGCTTTTTTACTTCTAATATTTTTCTCTTGACCAAGTCAATATAGTTTTTGTCATATAATAATGAACTATTGAATTTCCACAGGCCTTTACACTTAATAAAATAATTAAATTCAAGTTGTAGGATAAT
Organism: Limnoperna fortunei; assembly: GCA_944474755.1. Lineage (NCBI taxonomy): Eukaryota > Metazoa > Mollusca > Bivalvia > Mytilida > Modiolidae > Limnoperna > Limnoperna fortunei. The sequence goes on from OX104115.1 coordinate 35,627,305, forward strand.
CATGGAATGATCTGACCGATAACTAGGGTCTATTATAGAGTTATTGAGGTTATTAGACAAGCTGTCTGTTATTAACAGCCTGGCCTGTTTAAAAGGGGATTTCTTTCTCCAAGTAAATCGACGTGTATTTGGGTATCTAACCTCTATAATTTCTAGAAGCCTTTCCCTTGCATTTGGGTTATTAATATGTAAATAATTATCACAATCGATTTCTGGTTTCAAGACTAGATTTAAATCTCCACAAATTACAGAATTTTCATTTTCAAATTCGTCCACAACCGACTTTACTTCATTGTAAAAATTTGGTTGTCTATATTTGGCCAATTGTCAATACATATATCCAATACAAGAAAATTACCATTATTATCAACCTTATCACGTTATATTTTAAACTAGAAATTGTAAATAAACAAAATACAAGTTCCTCTAGCATTTGAATTAAATGAGCTAAAGCGGCATTCATATCCCCATGAGGATCTTACCGACTTCTCAATATCTGCTGTAAAGTGAGTATCTGCAGACAGTAAATAATGCATTGCTTTGATTTTAAATACTAGAAAAAAAATCTTTTCGTTTATTTTGGTCCCTTAGTCCCTTACAATTTACTGATAAAATCTTCAAGGAAGTTATTTATTTATATACATTTACATGTAAAATACTAATAATAAATGGAAAGAATACTGTATGTATCCAGGACTATACCTCCAGGGATGGTGATCAAGCAAAAATGACAATTAAAAAAATCATATTTCTGAATAGAGAAAGATAAGAGAAGTAGATCATATGCAAAGATAGGAGTAAAAGGTATAAGCAAGAAGACAAATTTTTGACATGGCTCAAAAAGGCACAAATATACTGTGTTGAACACAATCAGTCTCTACAGCAATAGTACACTATAATTAATGTTATGTTTAAGGTTAAAACATCAACATTTTGATTATTAAAAGTATATTTTTCTCTTTTCATCCTATTTCCAGTTTTAAATTGTGCTACCATTTATTAAATTCAGAACATTACTTTGATATTTTTGGAAATTAATTATTACTCTTTATTTCTATATAAATTTGTAATACATTTGAGTGTTGAAATGCCAAGTAGGATTACATTATGAAGACAGATTTCAGCAAGATTTACATACACATTTCACCAATTAGAACATAAATTTATGTTAAATTCATGAAAAAAAGGTTTGTTGTCTGTGCATCTATACATTCTGAAAAAAATTCCCCTCAGATGATTTTACTGTTACCATTTTGAAGTACTCCCCAACTAATAAAAACTGTTAGAAGTAATCACCTGTCTACATTGGAGAGAATTGATTATAGAACATTCATCACATATCATATCTTAGCATTTAATGTAAGAACAATTGTACTTAGACAATTCAAATATGCTGAGCCTTCATTTATAATGATACCATATTACATTTTAACATTTATTTCCCTATTGTACAATTAAATATAGTTTTTCTAAAGATTGTGATACTGAAAAGTGATATCTACATAAATGAACACAAGTTGGGTAATTATTTCATGCAGTGTACAGGTTAAAATAAGTTGTTGCAGTACCTTTATTACTTCCCTTTCAGAATTGTTTGGTCTATATCATCAAACAGATTGAATTTTAATTGCAAATTGTCTTTACAGAAAAAAAGTGTATACATCTAACCACTATTTACCAAATCAGAACACAAGGTAGTATTCAGTTGTGTATTTAATCTTGAGTACACAATCTGTCAACCTGTTACTGGTACACATTTACTACTGTTTTACATCTAAAACACTAGTATATACACCTAACATGTATACATTTAACACATTTAAATACCAAACACAATGCACAATAGACCAGCACGCTTTACATATGTTACCATGTCCAACTATATCGGTCATCACTTGACTTTCGTCACCTGTACTATGATCGTAATATGGCGATGTCGATTTATATAGGGAGGCACGGGGGTGTCATATATATCTGGGATTTGTATTAAATTTAATCAATAACCAAACAATGTGCTGCTATATCGTAAAAGTATTATCAATTACCAATATTTTGATTCCATTTTAAAAAGATATTGAATTGAACAAATCACTTCCAATTTGATTTGAAAAAATCATATTTTTACTGAAAAATTTTACATGTATACTATTGAAAAATTTCGAAATGTATGCAACCTACGCCATTTTGTCCAGGAATAACATACTAATTGTTTGCTTACATACAAATGTGCTGCACATGTGATTATGTTGAAATATGGAACTTTCAGATTTTATCACCTAAATGAGATATTGAATTCGGGAAATCAATTCCAAATTTATTTTAAAATGACCGATTTTTGGAATTGTACATGATTTCGAGACAAAATGGCGATACCGGATGTGGTTTTGGCCGTAAAATTCAAAATATATAAATATACGGGGCTTGTTATATAATACTTTTGCATCATAAAACTAGTGTCGGACTGGTGTTAACAAGTAGATACCTTGGTTTGTTCACGTTTCTCCAACATTTGAAAAATTTTTATTCACGTTTCTCCGAGGGCTTGTTGTTTTTACAACAATTAAATATGTTGTTTAAGCTGTTTACAGTAAAACCCGGAAAATCTGTCAGAAATATATGGCAAAGTTACAATTTAAAAAGAAAAGAAATTAGTTTTTTATCATGTCCTCATATCACAAGTCATAGTAATTAAATAATAATTTCATTAATAAAATTAATTATTAAATAATTAAAGTACAATTGAATACCATGCAGGCAGTTGTCAAAGAAACAAAGAAAATGATGACATCAAACGACTGGTAAGACTGCAGTACTCCCTCTGGTACCAAAGGATCTGGTTGAAGATATATGGTTTAACACACTTGAAGACGCCGAGGATATCAACATCGACATGACCGAATTAACCGACTACGTGAAGGACACTGGGTAAAGAACGAAAACCGTATTTTTTTGTAAATAATGTTTTTAACTATGTTTAATAAATGTAATAAATGGAACTACGTTTAATTTGTTAAATGGACATACTTTTTACTTATAATATAGTACTATAATTCAATTAAATATATATTAATTCTATATTCTGTACTTACTGCTTACAAAAAATTCATTTATACATGTTTTACTTTAGTCTTAATTTACAGGTAAACTTTATTGAGTTTGTCTACTACCTATTCACGTTTCTCCAACACACTTTTTACCTGAAATATCAAATGCTGGAGAAACGTGAACACACTGATACCTTTGAGGCCAGTACAAGGATAATTGCAGTACCATCTATCTAAAGGAAACAATATGAATCAGGAAATGAGACAATACATTTTTCAATCTAAAGTAGACACCATATTGTGCATAGAAAGATGTATGTGTATCGTGTAAATTAATCATTTTACTATTGACGAAATTCAATGTATAAGTAATAGTTATATGAAATATATGTACTTTGTCCATATATGCCATTTGATCAGATCAATCGCACTATATATGCAAGTTAGAAATGGCCAATAAAGACATGAAAATGAATATGAATATAATTTGCAAATATGGCAAGAATCAAACTCAAAATTAAAACAAAAATTTTTTTTTTCTTCTAAGTAGGTTTTCTTAATTATTCCTTCTTGACAAAACAATTATTTTCTTAAAATTATTCACAACCTTTCTCTTACAGAAATAGTTTTGAAATGCCAAATTTCTGCTTTACTTTGAAATTGTTTTGACAGAGACATCCATGCAATCAAAATTTTTGATTGCATTTACAATAATTGTAATCATAACTACATGCTCACAAAACAAAAAAAACCCCACAAAGTTGTTACTTAAAATGTTTTCTTTTACACACTAAGAATATCAGGTTACAATAAACAAAATATTTGTTTACATTACACCGGGAAATTTTTGAACCCAAGATAGTAAGCAGAAGAAAATACACGGATGCATCTGATTGGATGTTGGGGTTCTAAAAATAGCAAAATTTAAAAATAGAAACATAATTGATTGAAAATCTTCTATATTTGGGGGAACATTTATAAGAGCCTTGAAAATAAAGCTTTTTTTAAAAAAAAAGGAGGAGGTCAGACAGTTTGTTAGTTTCATTCAGTGCTGATTTTTTCACCCAAAATTTTCGGTCATTTTTGCCGCACGACCTATATTTTTTTATTTGTTAATAATGTAGTCTAACATATCAACTTACACAAGCAACTGCTTTCGGGGGTTTAATTTGAGAGGATTTTCACACATAAAATCTTAATTGCAGGTACCCCATATGGAAGATGCAATGTTAAATATTTGGTTTATTGTAACCGTCAGTGTCGCCCTCTGCTATTTTGTTATCTCCCTGTACTTATCTGGTACCGTCAAAAGTAAATTCGAGAACCAGTTATCGAGTGTAAACAGAGTTATCTACCCTAATTATAACCGATATAGTTGGGTATGCAGGCTTCGCTATACATTAATTTATCAGGTCTAACTCTCTCCACTATACATCTTAGTTACATCTCTAATACGCTCTGTTATACACCTAACACTCCATACACGCTATTTAAATTGAATTCAAACACATCCCGATAACAACCACACTCGCGACAAACTCGTGTTCCATTTATTTATTTTAATGATTTATTTGTACTTTTGTTTGACCAAGGCGGAACTTTTAGAAGATCAGGAAAATCCTAATTTTACAGGTTTTTCTGCACGTTACAGACCCCTTGACACGTTTTTGATTTGAGTGTACTTAATCTCTTCGTGATTTACAAAAAATAGTTAGCACTCATTTTTTTTTACATAACTGTCAGAAAATGCAAAAGCAATTTTAATTCCAGCTGTTCGAAAGATTTTTGTAAAAAAGAAACTGTTATGTGACAAAAACGGGCCTTCGATGGGAAAATAATTTTCATCATAAATGCGGGGAGGAACTTAACCGTAACGGTTATTTAATTAAAACAAAATCAAAGCATGTGTATGGAAACCACCTGTAGAATATGTTGTTTAATCAATCGGTACGCCATGCCTACTTGCATATAATTACTTAATTCAACACTTATAAATAGTTAAAACAATGATTTCTTTTTAAACAAAATAAATGTCACTGGATCGTTACACATACTTACGTCTCAATGAAAGAACAATTTAATATTAAAAATTGTCTCGAGTACAGTTTGAAAGCGTTGATCTATTTTCACTATTGTTTTCGTTTATAATTATTTTTTTATTATACTTGTTTGATATATAAATAGTTTCATTGACATTGAATATTGGTTGTCCGTTAAAACGACGTTTAATGTCACTTTCAACATTTTGTAAGCTGCATCATGTGTGTTTGGGAGTACGCCCGAGCACTGGCAATCATTGTCACTTAATATTGGAATCGAGCGAACCCAATGTTGATAGACCATGTGATCAATAGTAGATGACTACCTTAACCTCTCTATAAATAAGAATAACAAAATTAATGTGTAACGTATCTACTTAGTGCGTGGTAAGCCAAGAAGTACATGCGCTTTTTGTCATCGAAGATCAAATGTACGAGTTAAGACTACCTAATGCCTTGAATGTCCGAGTTTGGGCACAAGAAAACGCAAACATGAGAATCCTGCCTTAACAAAGTCATAGAGTCAGTCAGCACAACATCTTGCGGGATTATAAACATGTTATGCATGGTTTTGGTTTTGGTTTTTTTGGTTTTTTTTTGGGGGGGGGGAAATCATGAGAACCTGCCCTAATGTATTTTTCAAAGACAAGAAAAACGCCAGAGAAAAGCCTAGTCTCCTCATAGTAAAAACACCTGTCGATATTTATTTGACTAAACTTGAGTGTAACATACAAGTTTTTTACTCTCTGGAGCGAGCATAGTACCAGCTCTGATCTAATCGGAGGCAGGATAACACACCTGTTCTGGTTCTGATGTAGTACAACACAACAGTTTCGGTTCTCGTCAGTATAAGCAGGGTCTTTAAGACGGCTGCAAGTGAGGATAACATGTTTCTATATTTAATATCAGATAAACATCTCTCAGTATAAGTGGCCATCGGAGTCATTACAACATGTTGCCTCCGATGACCACTTATACTGAGAGATGTCCAGCTGCTTTATATAAAACACATTAAATACCAGAGACCTAATCTTCCATTGATTACGTGCCTGTCAACATTGAGGTTGCATGTTTGTGCCTTTAAACGAGCAGAATGTGATCCAAACTTAACAAAGGAGGCGACGGTCCATGGTTTAACTCCGGGTACTTCGGCTTCATTCCGCCAAAAAAGCTGGACGCCATGATATAACTGAAACATGGCTGAAAGTGTAGGTAAACTCTATTTAAACAAATAAAACATAAAGCACATGCTTACCATCAACATGGTATATTCATGACTAATACCCAAGTAAAAACATTAAATAACAAAAGATGACTATGCATGCAATCTTAAGCAATCCAATAAGGACACTATAATTTATTTCAATTTTTATATTCGGCTCGAAAAATGGGGAGCAGGGGCGGATCCAGGAATTTGTGTAAGGGGAGGCGTCAAAGTTCGGCGAGGGGTCTGGGAGCCGCTCAAGGCCCCCAGCAGGTCAAGGGCAGCGCCCTGGTAAGGGGTCCAAGGGGCGAAGCGCACCGGAAGCTCCGGGAATCTAAGCATTGGTAGCCATCCAGACAAAGTTTTCTAGACTGTTTTTATTTACTTTTGCCCCTTCTTTTAGCTGGCTTTATTTTTCAACTATGAACATAAATAATGAATTTTCTTCCGGTTTATTCGACGCGTTTACTCGTTTTTTCATTCCTCCTGTTCCTTTTCTCTCGTTTTACCCTCTCGTTCTCTCGCTCTCTCTCTTTTTTTAGGGGGGGCATACGCCCTGTACCTCTTTCCTTGGTCTTCTTGTATGAAGCGTGGCGCTCTTACCGATACAGTTTGTTTTTAACATTGAAATTGTTTCTTTGCATTTAATCCACATTATTGGAGTGAATAACTTTCGCACCTATTTCCGGATTTCTAGATCCGTCAGTTTTATGTCAAAACTAATCAATTTCGATGTGCTATTTCTATGGTAGTTATACGAAACAAAGTAAAATAAATCATTAATTAACTATGCATATTAATATTTTCTCTATATAATTCACATTAAATTGTACGAATGTACTTACTTCATAACCCGACAAGGCAACATTTACGTCCTGTACGTTTGACACAACCGAGTTATGTTCAAAGGTTATTAAAAAAAAATTTACATTTCATTGGATATTAACAAAGCGTATAATTATGCAAACGAAACCACAATTATCACATTTTACTTCTCTTTGTTCAATAAATAATTTTCAATAAAAACATAATATTTCTTTTTTTTTTTAAATCATTTTATGTTTGTTTTCATTTTTGTTCATAAGATAAAACCTGGCGTATTAGAATTAATTTAATCCAGTTCAAAAGGGCAATTTGTAGCTTCAGTAATGTAGCTCATTATCTTCATCAATATATGATTACAGTGTAGTCGGTTGTTCGCTTTATACAAGGTATAACAACTTGTTTTTTCAAATGAAGATGTAACAGATATTCTTTTTCTTCCAGCTATTTCTAATGCTTTGAAAGTTATAAATGTAGTATCTTGAATATGACCTACAATACTAAAATGATGCAATTTATGAATGATGAACACAAAATTGCAAACTATAACTCATTTATTTGCTTTGGATGACTTCAGATAAGCATAGTATGCCCAATTTAGAAGGAGCATGACAGGTTTGCAAATATATAATTTCATAGAAGTACAATTTCTAATTTAAAAAAAAATAAAAAGTAAACAAAGTTATCGCTAGCTCATTTTTCTGTTCGCCTATATTTAAAAAAATCAAAATAATTATATTAAATATTTTTATTTCGCTCGGTTGCCCAATTTTAAAATGACAAAAAATCCGAATAACAAGAAATGAAATTGATGTGGCCTTATTGACAGAAAATTCATTCTATTATTTTGGTGTATTTACGGTTGAACGAATGATTTTTCATCACAAGAAAGAATGTTTTTATTTGTTTGGAGATAATTTACATGTCACTTGATAAAGCACATAATAGATATTTCTATGCAAAAACGTGTACTTTACAAGGAACTAATATCTACATAAAGTTTTAAATAAAAAGGAGCCTGGGGTGAGTATCGTTATGATAGATTCATTAAACATTTATATATTTTAGTTAATTTATGGATATTACGAACTTTTGTGCATTTGTTTCGCAATACGTTTTATTAAATATAATCCAACCATCTTTAAGAGTCGTTTACTTCTCAATATTTAAACTTTTAACTCAGTCGTTTGTTTGTTTGTTTGAATTGTGTTTAACTCCATTTTCCGCAATATTGCAGCTTTATCATAACGTGTAGTTTTTATTGGTTGGTTGATTAGATGTTTGCTGTATGTCCTTTGTGCGGTTTTTATCTATATCCAGGACGACAACAAGCTAACAAACAATTAATCCCAAAGTTCAAAACTTTCAAATGTCACTGAAAACATATGGTGAGTGGGTCGGGGCAGAAAATAGTGGCTATAACAAGCCTACTCTTATCGAAATTAACAATAGAGGTCTTTATCGTGCAAGGAACGTGGCATTTTCCAAGCATGTTACAATTTGTACCCACTGTAGCCCGCGGTCAATCTTTTCCTATTATGACCAAACAACCCCCAACGAGAAGGCATCCAACTGGGGACGCGGTGCAACTCTGTAGGTCGAACAATTTGAAACTTAAGGGTATTGTCACATCAGTTTTTACAGGGCGAGAAAGTCAGTTTATCAGAAGAAAACACCGACCTTAGGTAGGAAAACTGGCAATCCTTGTTAATTAGGACTGCAGTCGAGTACAAACTGCCCGCAGTGAGACTCGAACCCGCAACCGCAGTGTAGACAGGCACGTTTTAATAGTATATTACCTACCATAACCAATCGGCCACCGAGCCGCCCTGTTTAAGTCGTTGTCCCGTACATGAGTAAAATTGAATTAGTGTAGATTTTTTGTTGAAAGATTAATTCTCAAAGGTGATAGTTGTAAATAAACACATATAAATAACGAGCATTTTCTGTTGTTTGTACATTCGACTACAACTTAAAAAAAATTACATATTTCGCTCAAAACCTCAAAACGTTAAATGATCAAATCTAAACAGTTTTTTTACTTAATTGATTCAGTGATACTCTCTGGACACTTATTACAAGTTGATTATATTAATGGCGTTCATTTAAATTAGGAAAGAGTGCAAACATTATAAATTCGGTACATGAACCTAATATGTGTGTAAACTATAGTTATTTTTATGACACACAGTGTTAAAAATAAAAAAATGTTATACCTGTACGTTCATATTACCCGCGGTAGTGCGCAAATTTGGCAATCTACTTTTTCGTAAAAAAGTCGTGATTTCATATCAGAAATATTGTAAACATACTCTTTTCAAAAGAAAATTATTTCCCGACTTAAAAATTCAATAAAAAGTGTCTATTGTCGATGAAGTATATTTTATACCTACTCGGAACTGCATAATGTTAGAAAAAAGCAAGGAAACCGACCGAACAGCAAGAGTTGGAACCAAGGGACGATTACAAATCCGTATTAAAACAAATATATTCAACACTAAACAAAAACTAAAAAGCAAAAAAAGAAATTGAGTAACCTAAACCCAATAAAAGCCATGGGTGCATTTAGGTGCTTATGACGAGTAAGTATTCCTGCCTCTAATTAGACACCCGTCGAGTTAATCATTGTCATGTCTAGGAAAAAGTCAAATCTAAAAATACATTTTGTAGGTAAGAGTACTTGCGAGTCAGCACAATCATTTCCTGCGGAAATACATTTTTTATGCAAACGAAACCTTCATTAAACGTATTGAAGGGCGATTATTATTTAACAGAACATCAATATATCACTGGGTTAGTTTAATTAGTATTAAATTGGTTATATCTTCATGAATATATATAGTCATCCTATATATTACTCTTTTACATATATTCTATATAATACTCTTTTAATTTTACATCCTATATAATAAATACAAAATTGCTGAATTAGTTACCGTCAGATTACTATGTATTGGTTATGAAAATCTATCGTCACATGCTAGTTCATATCAACTATGTCTATGTCTACGATTCATCCCGGTTAATGAAGGTATATTTTTTATGTTCACTTCGTACGTACTCAACCGAACATAAAGAATTTATTAAATAAAAACAAACACATGTTTATAGGAACAGCTCGTAATTATATGTGCAACAAATATTTATTAAAAAGCTTCTTTATTGTGTATTATATATAAATAACTGTAAAAGTAAATTTAAAATACATAACAAATTATACGACTGACCGCTCCCGAGGCAATACTGTACAGTACATTCTAAAAATAGAAAATAAACAATGTTAACATCATAAAAACATAAAATCTACAATGTCCATTACTTTAAGTAACGACAGTTTTTCAATAAATAAAAATTATATATCTAATGAAAAACTTCATCGAGCTAAGCTGCATAGAAAACGAGCTTCGAATGACTATAAACTCATTCTAGCTTTAACACGAAATCTTTTTGCGCTGAAAATGCCTTCACATGCCCGTGCTATTTCAATAATAATAATAACATAATATTTGCATTGCGACCAATCAATGCATTTCTAAATATATAAGAACCTGCTTATTAGTAAATAAACAACAAAAGGGAGTTTGTTTATAAACAAACACGTGTTTCCTTACCTGTAATAAATACATTAATATAGCAGATTTGGCCGAGGGGTCTAGTCCGCTAGACATAGTGCAGGCGAATTGGTGCCACAGTGTCACAACGGTTTGAGTTCGAATCCCGCTGAGGGTAAGCAAAAATTTCACGATCAGATACTTAATAAGTTTACTGGTTGGTAGCTTTCTTTAGACTCTTTATATAATATTTTGAACTACCTGTACTGTGTATTTACTCTTACAATAAATTTTGTTAAAAAGATGTACAAGAACTGCTTTAGCCTGTTTGTATAATTCCAACAATTGCAATCATTAAACCTCGCATATCCATTTTCATTTCATGCCCGGATTTTTTTTATATTTCTGTATGCTTCAATTTTGCTTGGATTAATAAGTACTGGGGCACTGTCGAATGTGTAATTAAGGAAAGAAGGTGCCTATGATTTCAGCCTAGCAACCATCGCTATTTAAGAAAAAACGAACGTTTGGTTATGATGAATATTGTGTGAGATTTTTTCAATGAAAATTCAGCTGAGAAGCAATCCGTTTAGTGTCGTGTTTTCAAACGTATGGTCTATAGATCAAACACAAAAAAACGACCTTTAGTTAATTTAATACAACGTAATTTGCTTTTGGTTTTGATGTAAATATTTGTACAACAGAAAACTAATAGTTTCTCACATACGTTTCTTGGAAAGACAAGGGGATTTTCCACGAATGATAATATTGTGTTTGCTTTTATTCGGCGGAATATCACACAGGCTTTCCCAAACGGATGATGAAAGTACCTTTTACTTTTTTATTCTGTAAATTAACATCACGATTTCCTGTAGCTTCCTCATTGATTACGAAAAGAGGTGAGTGCACGTGAATTCATCTCAAACTAAAAAAAGAATCTACCGAAAAAAATTAACATACAAAGTGAAAGTAATCGTTCCAAAAATATATCCGCATAAATCATCTTGTAGTAAGACAATGTTACCGCATCCAAGCATGTCTGTAAGGATGTGAAGGATGAGGGTCATACTTATAATGGAGCCTAAGGCTCCGGAGGGTACGACATTTGCATTATATTTTGCGTTCCACGGAAAAATATACATATCGATTTCGTTTTAAGAGGTCTAAATATTGACCTATAACCTGTGACCTTGTAGTATAAAACCAACTTCCCATGTTCCAGCAGTTTTTAAAGCAATTTTGTACCAACAATATTGATGGGGTTGGGGTTTTCTGAAAGGGATGGGAATGTAATACCCACCGAAATCTCATGCTCCATTCTAAGAATGACTCTCATCCTTCACATTCTTACAGGCATGCTTGGATGAGGTAACATTGGTTTACATTACGCCTTTATGCTTCCTACGGGCATTACATTTGCAGGTTTGAAGAGTTTGGATAAACTCCGAGGCAAGAATATATAACGACAAAAAATATAAACATCATTTTTATTAACTCATAACATTTGAAAACAAAATCATTGTAATAAATATCAACAAAATAGTAACAAACCACACTATACTAACCAACGTATTCAATTTATCACAAATGTTCATCAGTATAACTCCACAACCCGCAATAAGATTGTTACTAGAAAACACAAATCAATTATGAAAAATCATAATTCAGTCATATCAATGTAAACACAAATACATCTCTCCCAGAGAAAACATATTACATAGCATTCAACAGAGTATGTGAAAAACTATTGTCAGTTGAAAATTCTTTATGATAAAACTTATAGAAAGTTTTAGACGATTACCAGTTTGCTGTGTCTAAAATAGGTTTTAATGAAACACCTACACTTAAAGCTTTTGATTTTCATGATCCTCGAAAGAAATGTGCAGAAAACAACGAAACATCAATCCATTGCTTTAAAACTTCCTTTAGCCATCTTGCAAGCGTAGTAGTAGTGACAACTTTAAATTTTGAAAAGACACAAATAATTTGTCTGATGTCCTTATATCTACAGTACAATTAACATACTCATCTATTGTTTGACATACACAAAATTGCTTTTTATCAAATTGGAATAATACAACTTTTGCCAATGGCAAACCTGGCTTACAAGTTTTCAGAAGTTGATCTATGGTGGCATATATCTGCCCCTACTTGTCACATAATTAAGTCAACATATTTTGTGAAATAAGTCGACTTGTCACGTAATTAAGTCTACTTGTCACATATTTAAGTAAACTTGTCAGATAATAAAGTTATAATATTTTTAAGAAAAATTAACCGTATTTTACGTCTTTGCCCTTTACCTTCCATACGTAAGTTGACATAATTATCTGACAAGTAGACTTATTTATCTGGCATGTGAACTTAATTATCTGACAAGTAGACTTATTTATCTGGCATGTGAACTTAATTATCTGACAAGTAGACTTATTTATCTGGCATGTGAACTTAATTATCTGACAAGTAGACTTATTTATCTAACAAGTCAACTTGTCAGATAATTATGTCAACATGCAGATAAATAAGTCCACTTGTCAGATAACTAAGTTCACATGTCAGATAATTATGTCAACTTGTCAGATTATAAAGTCTACTTGTCAGATAAATAAGTCTACTTGTCAGATAATTATGTCAACTTGTGTATGGCATGAGAACGGCAAAAACTCAAAAAGCGTCTTTCTTTTCTTAAAAATATTAGCACTTTGTTATGTTAAAAGTTTACCTTATATGTGACAGGAGACTTAATTAAGTGACAAGTAGACTTATTTCACAAATATGTAGCCTTAGTTATGTGACAAGTAGGGGCAAATATATGCCACCATATTGATCAACTTGAAACACATATTTATTTTGAAAGTTAGACATAGACTTAATATTTAATAATCAAATGGTTTGAGCTTTGTCGTCAAAACAATTAATGCTGAAAATTGCAAGTTTAGACGATCACAATAAAATATTTCTATATAAATCATTTAACACTGAAACTAAACGAGAGTTTTACCTTTCCGATTTTAATTTGGAAACAGAAAACATGCAACAAAATTTAGATTGTCTGATGATATTCTCAAAATCGAGAAAATGAGTTATCGATAGGTTTCCGGGGAAGCTCCGTATGTGTAATTACTGTAATAAAAAAAATCGATAAAACTCATTTCATTTTACACTGTGATCAATATTAAAATTAGAGTGGTCCTTATTATTAACACATTACCGACCTTGAATGTTTAATAAAAATACTTAATCCCATAAATTTTCGGCAAAGTCTTGCCTCCTTCATAAAACCGGTCATTGGCACTGAGGATGGGAGTCTCGTAGCCTTGTTATTTTGTCGAATTGTTATATTTTGTGTATTATCTGTATGTTAGTACAAATCAGTTAAATGTTGACAAAACAGATTTAAATGTTATATGTAAATTGATCAGGCATATTTATTTGGTTCAAATATCTTCTTCCACACAATATATCTGTAACTTTGAAAACTGTGGTGTGAATTTCTATGGTGGCATATATCTGCCCTTACTTGTCACATTACTAAGTCTACATAATTTGTGAAATAAGTCGACTTGTCCCTTAATTAAGTCTACTTGTCATATATTTAGGTTAACATAATAAAGTTCTAATATTTTTAAGAAAAAAAACGTTAGTTGCGTTTTTTGACGTTTTCATGCCATACACAAGGTGGCATAAATATCTGACAAGTAGACTTATTTATCTGACAAGTAGACGTAATTATCTGACAAGTTGACTTAATTATCTGACATGAGAACTTAGTTATATGACAAGTAGACTTATTTATAAGTCTACTTGTCAGATAATTATGTCAACTTATGTATGGCATGTAAAGAGCAAAACGCAAAATACGTTTTTTTCTTAAAAATATTATAACTTTATTATCTGACAAGTTTGCTAAAATATGTGATAAGTAGACTAAACTAAGTGACAAGTCGACTTATTTCACAAATTATGTTAACTTAATTATGTGACAAGTAGGGGCAGATATATGCAACCATAAATTTCAGTAATTTCTGTAAAACAAATCATTCTTAGTCAATATGACAAATAAAATATTTAATATATTAAACTGTTCGAAAAAAAAATCATCAACTTTACATAATTGACACTATATACAAATCCAACCGTCACACAACGTGATTTATGTGCTCAATTTTATAATATACATGTTTATATATAACAACAGCCACAAGATGGTAAATGTTTTCACCTCATTCATTTTAATTCAAACAAGTCGTTGCAGAAGCAGGCGGGCAGCATTGGAGTCAAACCTGAATATCAGTAATAGATTACAAAATAAGCACCAGGTAGTTTTTAAATAGTTATTTATTTACTCAATCATACCACAAAGAACTAATAAAAGTCTTTCTTTACTTAAGAAAAACAAAGTAGAACGCTTTTACGCTTTTCATACACTTATAGATAACGGAAGTCTATAATGTGACATGTCAACAAATTGTCGACTGGTATTTGCCATTGAAGTTAAGTCTGCTGACAAATATATATATTTCCCGGGATAATAACAGGTCAAGTTTTAATATTCTCATTGTTTTGAGCTGCCCTATAATTGATTTCACCTACTTGTTAGCAAGGCAGACTTCACGAAGAGCAAAGAATTATACGGTCCAAAGTTTACGAAAGTATTAGAATGCACAGTTTTTGAAATACTGAAAATAGACTCTTTAGTATTCTTAAAATGTTTATATTTATGTTGAAAATCCAAATATTGAAAACGAAAAAATGCTGCATTCATTATATTCTGCAGCGCAACAGACGAGATATGGTAGTAGGAGCCTCGCTTTTCTAACCGTGTCTAAGGCTGTATATTTCTGACAATTTATGCTATGGATATTTATTTAAATACAATAATAAATAATTAAATTATTTACAACTTGTTTCAAATATTCGCTGCTGTATTTTTGTACAACAAAAATATAAATATAAATCAAATATCACACATACAACTTTTGGTGTAAAATTACATATTTAAAAGTACATAGTTAAGTCACACTAACGCAGAAACTTCTTGCATGTGAAGCACAATTGTTCAAGAAATGAGGTCTCATGTATTAACAACTCTACTGTGGTGATCGCCGCCTGTCTATGTTATATTCAATATCACTCACTGTATAAGCTTGATTTATCCAATCGGGACTATTTTGTAAGTCCGTTGTTTCAAATGGCGTCCTCCTAAAATATATTTACAAGCGTAAATAACAAACCACTACACCATACTTGCAAAAAACTGATAAAAAGACTAAGGTAAATTTTTCCAGTCGAAGGTTCCAACGACATCCATCAATTTAAAGTGTACGCCATGATATAGATGTCAATTTGCTGCGTGTCGTTATACTTTATTCAAACAAATATTTGTTTTTGTTTTAATGTTGTTCAACCACACTTTTATTAATTTTTCAGTTATATCATAGCGCTCAGTTTGTATTGGGGGAGGAAGCCAGAGTAACCGGAGAAAACCCCCGGTGTGTAGGTGACGCATTTATACTTCTCAATGAAACTGTCAGTGAATTATTAGATGAATACGACAATCGTTTTTGCCTGCAATTCAGAAGATAACTTTGCATCTAAACTAATGAATTTCTAAAAAGAAAATTCCTTCACAACTGAGGACAGCACAAAAAACACCAGCTTTCATCGATGATTGTACTTACTTTGCTTGTGAGCGGTTGCGCTTAAAACAAATAACTCCAAACACTATCACGACAAAAACCAGAACAACAGCAACCACGGCAGCTATTACAGCAATCATGGTGAAATTATCTGCAAACAAATTTACAACAAATTTAAATAATATGTTATTTTCATAATATCTTTAAATCTATTGATTAATTTTATGAGTAAAACACGTTAACTTATAAGTTAATATGCTAGATATGATGTACTATTTGCTTTCAGTGAGTATTGCAAGGTGATCTGGTGATAATGAACCACAATTGAATTACCATTTGCTTCTTTGGGTACAGACAACTGACATAAACCCTGCAATAGAAATAAATACACCATAATACAAAAGCTGTATTAAAAATTATCTAAAGTTAACACGTGTCAATTATTTTCTTTCACATCAGCTTTAAAAAGAAAAACCTACCAAAATTTGATTTAAAATCGCAACCAATTATGAAGCAACAGGAAAAAAAATAATTCTACGGAACACCCATAGAAAAACTAAAGATCGATTGGATGTTTGCTTTACGTCCAGCGAGTAGTATTTCAGCTATATTCAGGACGAGAGCAAGTTAACAAACAATAACTCAACGCGGAAAAGCGGGTGGAACATAGGGAACACATTTTTGACTGCCACCTGAAAAATAAAGCTTTTATAGCGGCTAAATTGAGCTTCCTCTTTTCTTGAAACCTACATCTGCGCTAAAAATAAAAAGATATCACGATTCGATTTAAAAACGCAACCAATGATAAAGTTACAGTAAAGCAATCGTACGGAACAGCCAAAGAAAACTAAAGATTGATTAATAGGAAGTTTGCTTTACGTCCAGTGAGCAGTATTTCAGCTATATTAAGGACGAGAGCATGTTAATAAAAATAAATCAACGGGGAAAAGGGGTGGAACATAGGGAACAAATTGTTGACTGCCACTATACATATATGACATTTATAGGGGCTAAATTGAGGCTCTCCTTTTTACAACCTACCTAAGGGTCTTTGACGTGCATGAAACGGGGCACTCTCCAAACACGTCACCCACTACGGTCCGCCGCAAGGCATTCAATATTATGACCTAATGCCCCCTGCCCCCCGCACAAGATGGTCTCCCCTATCCGCCACCCAGGAAAGCGCTGGGTTTTCTGTGGGTCAAGCTCGGGAAACCTCCGCCGTATAAAGTATGTAGAAGCTTCCGTTCTGAGTAAGCGATATCCGTTTATATTCGTACACCAGGTCGCACATGATAAAAGTGATCGATTGATAAATTTATAAATTATTTATTTCCGCTTGTTTAACTGTTCACACTTACCAAATCAATACAGCTTGCAGTTGTTACATTACAAGTGTAACACTTCTCATCGTATATAATAATAGTAACAGAATCTCCAAAATGTAAGCCATCATTTGACAGTCGAATTTGATAACCTTCTGCTATTTTTGACTGTGATGTAGCTCTTTTACGTCTTAAAGGTCCCAGTCTCACAGAAACCATGAACATATTTCTATAGTCCACTTTGACAATTTCCTCTATTGCTTCACTTCGCTTACCACCAATAAAAATCTGAATTGTTTTAGAAAAAACAAGTTTATCGGAAATTATTTTCAATTTTATTTATTTTAAATTTAATTCAATTAATGTTTTTCTCCCAAAATGTGGCTATAGTTCATTTCCTTAAAAACAACTGTGGAGTAACAAACTCGACACAGAAACAGTTGGAAGACAATTCTAACAATCCGTCGGGGGCTGTTCGGTCATTTCTGAATCCGTGGTATTTTCTTTATAGTTGTGGAAGTAATACTTGTAATGTAGTTTGTATAAGAAAATAAAATAAGGAATATGTTATTGTGTAGTCAGTTAAGTTGTTACACAACTACTTTGTAACGTCGTGCGGTCATAACAAGTAAACAATTATATTATGATCAAATTAAAATACAAACAAAGCAATTCTAACACAGACTATCGTAAAAGACGAGAAATACTTTATTATAATTATCTGCGCGTATGATGTCATGCTGTCCGATTGACTGTTGCCAAATAATTAAATGTTGGAATGAAACTAGTGTTTAATAATGAATTTTTAGAGGTGGTTTCTAGAAAACAATAGTAAATAAAACTGGTTTTACTAAATGGTTTTAACATTTACCTCAAAATGATTCAGTTGACTCCAAACAATAGTTGAAGGAAAATATCCAAACACATTTGTTCTTTCACACGCTCTAGTTCCTAGTGTGCACAGACCATCAGAGGGAAGGCTTAAGTTAGTTGGTGGCGTTGAGAGTGGCTTTGAGCAATCATTGCCAGCAAAACCTTCTCTACATGAACATACACCTAGATATAAACAATAAAAACACATTATAAGAACTGTGACTCATTGATGAATTTAATTATCAGCTAAATGCAAAACAAAAATATGTACATCCCCTTGCACATAAAAAATACAAGTCATAACGGAAAAAGCATATAAAACGTTATGTAATGAAAAACCTTTTCAAGGTATCCGGACAATTGACCACGTGATCATATTTGGTGTCCCGGATGTCCATTGTTTTTCAATGGAGCAGACCTCGTTAATGTTTGGCAAACATCGGAAATACTATGTCAGTAACTAACTCTTTTCCTCAAAACTTAACATTGACTGAAAGTAAAACAATAGGTTTAATTTGTATCATCAATAAGCAATACATTGATTTAATAAAGCTGTATTTCTCGGTCGAAAAATAAAATAAAACGATGACTTCAATTTCTGGGTCCGATACCTTAATTACATGTCGATATTCACTAGTAAAAAATTTTGTAAGTAGAAATATTAGCCGCTATATTGTCTGTTTGTTTGTTTCAATGGTGTTTCAGCAACTTTTCAGTTGGGTCCAGTTTCTCTTAAAGGGGGGGGGGGGAGAAGCCGGAGACAAACCCCGATCTTCGGTAGGAAAACTGGCAATCCTTGTTAATTACAATTGGAGTCGAGTACACACAGCCCCCCCCCGGTGAGACTTGAACCCCAGACAGACAGACCAGATGATCAATAGTAGACTAACCACCTTACACACTCGGCCACCGAGGCCCCAGTAGCCGCTATAATCTTTCCATCTAAGCAGAATAGGTAAAGTACTTCTTGTTTTTAATTATTTATTAATATTAACATCATCATTGCTCATTGTCGGAAACTTACGTCAGGTCAAGTTCTCGCTTTTAACCACTTACCCTTAAAGCAGTGATTACCAGAGGTGACGCCACTAAACTTTGTTTTTTAAATGTTTATCTGGGACCATGCTGTTGGGCTTAAGAGTGCTCGACCCACAAAGTTGCCCAGCTCGTCCTCAGGTGGCGGATAGGATAGGGCATCGCCATGATAAAGACCCCTTTTGTAAGAGTATGATCGTTGAAGCTGCTACAAAGGGCTAAATTGTCTTCCCCTTCAAATACCCCAGACATTTCTAGTTTTTTTCACTTTACCAACTGTCAACTTGTTCTAGTCCTGAATATAGCTGAAATACTGATCGTACTGATCGCTGGACGTAGAGCAAACATCCAATGAATCAATCAATCAATGGTTCTACACTTGAGGATATTGACGCGTTTTAACATCTTATTTAACTTCTGTAGTTCGAGAATCCTCTGCCGTCTAACGCTTTTTTACACTTTGATAGGAGCGTGGGACGTCAGAGAGCTCTCCATAGACAAAACAGCGGATCTTGCGACACTAGTCTGAGGCGGCACATTTCACAATCTGTCGATGTTTATAAACGTGTTCGTGTGGTTCAACTATATATAAATCGCTTCGGATTATTACTTTTGGTGAGGAATTTACATCTTTTCAAATGAGAGAGGACATACACAATTTCGGTTACTAAATGGATCAACATTATCGAAAGCTTTTCAATTAATAGTTGTTAACAACTTTTTAAAAAATACATAAGGAAAGATGTATATCTTGTTGCGGTAAATATGTTATTATTGTCGTGTAAAACATAAACGACTTTTGTGTGCACCTTCAAAATTAAAGATTCAAACTATACCGAAAACCATTGGATGATTTAATTAAATAAATATTCATGAAAACGAGAAACCATCAACGAGTGTGCCCACAGTCAATAAGTGTTGGCATAGCGACGCGAATGTTCGTGGGTTTCCGACGATGGGTTTTGTTTTGCGTAAAACAAATATGTTTCAAGCAAATGTATTACTTAATATCAAACAGATAAAATACATGTACACATATTAATTTATGCAACTACAAGCCGCTGTATATAATAGTATTCAACGTCCTTTTATCGAGAAGAAAACCCTTCCTAAAAGGCTTCTCAGATTCTAAAGAATGTTATAATATGACCAGATTGCAGTCAGTATTGCAATCTTATTGCCAAAGACCATTGTTCAAAATTTTCAAAAATGTCCATCATAATAAAACTCCTTTTAAGTAGTTCGTTGGTCCATAGTAAGGATCATGTGGGTTGGTTGGGGTAGTTGTTTACGTCCTACACCGACAAAGTAATGCCCTTGGTCGGACGGTCAGGGTCATGTTCTCACACTATCATTATATGCACTTCTGTAGAATTAGTCTTACCTAAGGTACAGTTTCCAATATTACTACAGTTGTTTGGACAGAGGAAACTTGTTATATATTCCAGAATAGTTTGCGATCCATCTGAAGTTTCCGTAAAGTAAAGAGATTCGTTTTTCGACAGTTCTGTTTGAATGTTAGTAAAAATGGTCCCAATTGTATCCGGCATGAAAGTTGTGTCTCCAGTCAACTTGAATAGAATACATAAAAATATTATACGTTGAACCTCGATGTATTTATTTGTTGTTTTCCCAAAACGCAATATGCAGATTGTTCAATTAGAAAATTTCTCTAATCATATGATTCTTTTTATTAAAATGATTGTGGTGAAATAACAATAAACTGTTATTGGTTAAAAATTAAAAAGACAACAAATTGTTAGCATATAATTCGAGTACATGAAAGTACAAACAATTCTTCCTACATTTATCAAGAAACATGTTTGTGTGAAGCCAGTATTCTGTTGTTTTTAAGCAGATGATCTGATGTAAAAAAATATTAAAGTTAAATATGGTTTTGTCTGTCCTTGACTAACCGTGTCATGAATTCTTTTTTAGCCTATTTTGCTGCTAAATGGTGTAATATTATTCTCAATAAAATAGAACAATTCATAGTGTTATAAATATCAAAAAGACAAACCCCAATTACTTTCCTATATGAACAGTAATACCTCTATGTCCTTTATACACGACTGAATAAAAAAATCTTCTTGTAGATCTACAAAATCAGAATACAAATTCGAAGGAACTATTTTTTGAATAGTTTCCATACATTGTTGTCTCGCCTTTTCTTCCGTCCAGCCATTTCGGAACGTGTTTGGAACCTTCAATATGAGATAATAAAAAATTTAAAATATAAAGAATGTCTTTGCAATATACATCGTTGTTTTAATTTAACACACGTTGCAAACAATCTGCACACTTAGTAACCGATCATGTACAGGATCCATATCACTAGTTGATGGCATACATCCAATCACTGGGACAATACTGGGTTGGTCTCCAGTGCTTATCCCATAGAGCTTCCCAGCGATAACGGAACTCTCTCGTTTGGGAAATTGTCAGGTAAAAATAGGGAAATCCTGAACGCGGACCGTAGCAGGAACCTGCTTTGATAATACCACGCTCCTTGCATAATAAAGATATCTTTTGTAGATTGGAACAAAACGAAGGCTCATGGTATCCTCTTTAAAAATTCAATTTTCTGCTGCGTTATTTTTTAGTGGCAGTCAACATTTTGTTCCGATGAGATGTTCCAAACATTTTTCCCGTTGGTTTATTGTTTTTACTTGTTTTCGTCCTTAATATATCGCTGCAAAAAATGCTCTCTGCATTTTAATCAAATATTAAATCAATCTATAAAAATCTATGTAAAACGATTTGTTACAATACTGCAAAGCCGAGTCGTAAAAGAGGCAGAATACACGTTCATCATAGTTACATACTGATTAGTAAGCTTTTGTGAACACCGCAATCTCAACGGATTTTTTTTTTCATTGAAACATAAACTAAACGTTAGAGGAATACTAATGGAAATGCAGTTTAACTGAACTTCAAAATGTCTAAAATTATTGTCTACTTCTATTGATCATCAGGAAGCACATTTAGATTCGAGTCCAATAATAGTCTAAATTGAAGAACACTTGTATTACTTATATAATTATAATTACTTTCTTTAATACTTAGTTTATATAAACAAATCATAATTGAGCATAACTTTTCAAATGATGAAATAGCCCGTATTTTCGTTAGTGACTGTCAAGTAAAAGTCAAACTGCTGCTGGTTGATCTTGCCCTTGCTATAACTGTTTAAATCGGTGTATGTTTTTATTTAAAACTAAATGGAAATTTTACAGTTAATTTGTGTGAAGGAAAAGTTAAGTTATTGATAAACTAGTGATTTATTCTACGCTTTTTACGTATGTGTTCTTATATAAACCCATAGTTTACCACCGACACAGAGGCTAACAACATTACATACTACTTCAGTATTATTAAAGTCGTCGTCATACAATAAAGGTTGGAAATCAATCACGTCATCGTTATCACTGGTACTTCTCCGAACAATATGATGAAGTGGATTAACAGATCTCCTTTTCCTGCCAATGACTGAACATGTCGTATAAAAAGTACTAACTGTGCTGTCCTTTGTATCTAATGAGCAGTATTCGGTGCTTTCCGTTAAATTGCACTGTACGTTATTAAAGTTTTCAAACGAATCTACACTCCTTGCTTCTCGTTCACAAACACAGAAAAGAGAGGAATTTGTTTTCTCGACATTCGCGACATTCGTTGCATAGCTTTTGGTAAGAAATTCTGGTTCAGAAATGAATAACTGCTCACTAGTAAGAGATGAAGATATCCTGTTTTAAAAGAAATATTTTAAATTTTATTGATATACAACGACCAGTATAAGCTTCATAAAGAATAAAATCGCTAAACAACAAATAGAAAAAACTGTAAAAACAATTCAGTTAAAAAGTACGTGGTCTGCAAACAAGAGAAGCGTTTGTAACTTCGTTACAGTGATCATTTTATTGATGTTCACATTTACCTCCAAGAACCCGCAAACGTCTGCTCGTCCTGTATTGGTCCTTGGGTTCTGTGTGTAAAATCGTCACTGGGATCTTTTGTTTTACTTGGTACTCCACAAAGTCCCTTTGCTTCTTGAATATCGTAAATTGACGGTTTAATGGAAATCACTGATATAAACATGGACCAATCAGAAATTGTAAAAATTATTTCTGTGCCAATAGGAAGTGTTATCTACAAAACAAACAATATACCTTAAAAGTAAACAGACGTCCCTTTGATTGATTCTTATGAAAATTTAAACATGAACTGTATTCTCTTTAGTCATGACTTAATAACAACTCTTAAAAGACACTTTGTAAAAAAAAAGATATACAAGAACTTTTTAACCCTGTTTGTATTATTCTAAAAATTACAATAATTAAACCACGCATATCCACTTTCATTTCATTCCCGGATATTGTTGATTTTTTGTATGCTTTAACTTCACCTTTTCTCCGTTTCTTCAAAGATCCTGGATGTACAATGCTTTTCAGGATCCGGTAAATTTTATAAGAGGTTTAAGAAATCAGCTGACAAAGCATTTTGAATCGTTGAAACACTCACTCAGTACTAGTATTTTGAATGTTCTGAAAACTTTTTACGTATGAACAGGTAAACACAATTTATTTATCCATATTTGACGTCAAAAAAACCAACTTTTATTTAACTTCCGAAAGAAATTAATACCGCTAACGCGAAAATACAAATATAAGAAACATCTAATGATGTCTTAATAAGACACACCACACGGGTAGTACCCAAAGACATTCTTTGGAATGTAGTTTGAATGTAAAAAAATATAATTAATCTAGACCTTTAAGAAAAATTGCCTTTATCTCTATTTTTCAGAAGCTCTTTAATCCACGTCATCTGCAACAAGTAGCAAATCAAAAAGAGGTATACAATCTGTGTTCACTATTCTGAACAATTCGTGTCACCTTGACAAATTTTTTCTTCGATATCATCATGTATGCAGCCAACGTCTTGCTACATGTATGCTCAGTTAAATGTTACATCTTTGGAAGCGTGAAGCGTAACACTATTTGTATATTTTAGTTGACTATAACGCTAACTTTCGTTTTAGCCTTTCAAAGTTGTGTAACATGTCTGTTCTAAACTCATGATTTCTCATACAATTTAATAACCTTGGGTTTGTTCTTACCTTATAGGTAGATCCAGTGTGATCAATTAAAAGATCATTGTCATCACATGTAATCAGTTCAGTAAGGGGTTGTGGAAGTAAATACTTATCCTGTCTTGATATTTTCTCACATGTTCTTAAAACAAACAGTGAATTACGGCTTCTAACAGCAATGCCACAATGACAAGAAGAACCCACCCATCCAAATCCACAGTTTGTTAATAAAGCGTGCACCTAAAATAAAACAAACATGAGTAATGATTTTATAAATTTAATTAGCACATCATGACAAATAAAAGCGCAGATTAAATAACTAATTGTGTGAACTGTAAAGTAAATGATGACATGCATTGGGTCTATTCAAACTGTACCTTCAGAAATGACGGTATTTTTGTCTAGACTATAGACACAGACTGACCAACGAATGGCCTTACTCATTGAATGTCAATATAAATGAATGTAATAAAATATTGATCTTGAACCTTCTCACTTTAACTGAATTTAAAACTTCTATGTAGTGCATTTAACATCCGCTACGCGTGGATGAGCTTGCACTTGGCTTTGTTCAAATATTCCAATAAAATGCTATCAAATTACCAAGATGACAAATTCATTACGCCAAACGCGCGTTTCGTCTATTATAGACTCATCAGTGGGGTTTATCTCTAAATGCTTAATGATCGTGTAAAAACACAATACAGGTAGTTAAAAATAATATATAAAAAGTCTAAAGAAAGCTACCAACCAGTAAACTTATTAAGTATAGTATCCACAAACATGACGATACAGCATAAACAAAAAAATAATATACAAGTCTAGAAGATTATGCAACGATACAAATGACGGTGTTTTTGTCACGATTATAGACACAGACTGACCTACGAATGGCCTTAGTCATTAAGTATCAATATAAATAAATGACGTTTACAAGTCATCAAATTTAGATCTTGAACCTTCTCACTTTAACTGAATTAAGACTGACCAACGAATGGCCATCATCATTGAGAGTCAATATAAATAAATAACATCAACAAGTAATAAAATATTGATCTTGAAATTTCTCACTCCAACTGAAAACCTCTATACACTGCCTCCACCATCCGCCATCCGGGGTTGAGGGTTCCCTTGGCTTTGCTCACATTTTCCAATAAAATGTTATCAAAATTACCAAGGTGACAAATTCATTACGCCAGACGCGCGTTTGTATATATAACGTCTACAAATTAAGCCCAACACTGTTAGAATTAAATTTTTAATACTGTCAAATGTTTGCTTAAATGTTTGTTTGCAGGATTCGAACTCACACCGTTGTGACACTGTGGTACCAATTCGCCTGCATTATGTCCAGCGGTCTAGAACCCTCGGCCAAATCCGCTATATAACCATATTTATTGTATATGATACAAAACTTTGTATTTGTTATTGTCATTTGTTGTAAAAACACTGATGACGACTGTTGGGCAGGCGAAATATTTTTGCAATTTGTAAAGGTTTTAACTTTGTTTTCGCTTTAATTATGCATTTAGATGTTGATAACAAATGTAGGCTGTCGTAGTAGCTACAATGCGCCTACATTTTACAAAAATCACAAAATGGGTCTTTCTCACAACTCGTTATCGACTGTTGAACGCTGTCAGGAATCTGACAACCAACCCAACAATAGGGTCTTCAATATCCGCCAACAGGGGACACACTTAGCCGCTCTATGGGGTGAGACATGGGTATCCGTCCCACTACCCAGTATCCGTTTGTATCCATCACAAAACCCAAAAGCAACATACCCAGTATGGACCTCGGTCATTTCTGTACATCACAAATTCACCTATTTCCATATAATGATATAACCTTCCATCAAACGTAGAAATGTGGGGATCGTTGTACGACTGACACAGTCTGTTTTTCAGGATATAGTCTTTATCAATTACCGTTACCTAGGTAGAAGCAAAAGTTCACATGTTTTCATATCAAACGTGATACTTGTTAAACAAAAACATATGTAACAAAGAAGTTAAACAACATATTTATTATTAACTGGAGATAAAACAAATTTTGGATTCTTAAAAGGATCAAATATTCCATATTAATCTTATATAGCTGGAAATCACTATACCTTTATATCCGGAATCTGGATGTCTTTCCAGAATTCATTCAAGATAGACGTTGATGAAGCTGAAAGTCGGATGTATGTTGATCGATCACGGCGATTGTAAAGTGAGTCGCTGAAACCGTACACTTGAAGAGTTTTTCTTTCATTCCAATCTAAACTTCCAAAGCTGATGCCACAAAAATGAGCTTTAAAAACAATATCTCTGTTGGCAATATTATTTTTACATACGCCTACAGTGTCATCTTTCTTTGGTTGGAATAGGTAAAAGTTTTGTTCGCAATTTCTTCTGACGTTAAGATCTGATGCAATGCAAGCAACTGGCACGGTAGAAGTGAAGAAAATATTAACGAAGTCTCCTTCGATAATGTTATAATTGTACTTCTCAGGCTATGATTGAGATAGAATAAACATGTTTGGTTTTAATAACTTTTTACAACCCGTAAACATTCATAATATATAGTTGGTTTTTAATCTCAGACAAATGTTAAACAGCTGAATATTGGCTTACCTTATAATTCATCAATTCAATGAAGATTATACCTATCGTATTTATATGTATAACTGCAATGTCACCTTGTTCAAGCGATTATTCTATTCTTGTAACACATTTGATACAAAGTATCGGACACTATATTAGCGGGGTTCGTGTTGCTGGGTTGTTTGTTTTATGTTTTGAATGTACTACATGCAGTGCAAAAAATTGGGGACCTCACATTAAGTTGCGACTTCATATAATTTTTCTTCTTAAGTTTATACTATAAAATGATTAAATCGTCTTGCAAGAATATTTTTGAATCTTTATTGAATTCCTATAGAACATAAATTGCTCTCCTTAGCTCTTGTAAGAGTAACATTCGCTAGGAACAATTTTCGCAAATATCGTTTGATTGATTGATTGATGTTTAACGTCCAGCAAGCAGTATTTTGTCTTTATTCAAGATGTGCCAATTTTATAAATTATAAACTTCGAAAATTACAAACAACCATGTTGAAATATAGTAAAACTGTAATCTCGCACAATTGTATGAGGATAATATATACACTTAAAAATAACGGATTAAAATGATAGAATATGAAATGACAGCATATTTACGGTATAAGATTATTTTCTAATATTCAAATTAATTTCTTTTAAGAGCCGAGAAATACAATATTTGTAGAGTAACCCAGTATAGCAGTAAAGCAGCAGTTAAATATTTCGCAAAAAACAACCGTAAGCGTGCAGATTTCTTCTGTGTTATAGGCAGTGAAACATTACTTCTAAATAATGAATGTATTCGACACTCTAGAGGTTTTAAAGTTTTGCTATAATAATAAAAACAATATTTGAAAATCAAAAATGACATTCAAATGAAGAAATTCAAGAAGCCGTTGATCATTAAGGCATTGCTTTAGTAAATTAACTTTCTTGCACTCATTTTACTATGTTATACAAAAAAGTTTTCATGCATGGTTATTGACTATTGCAGTTATTATTATACAACAAATGACTGTGATACGGGTCGCTATCATGATTTATCAGCCAGATAAAATGTCATATTCATTGTGCCGCTAGGCGAGAAAACCCAGCTCGATTTTGGATTATGCTGTTCAGCTGACAAAAATTTCCGTTTTCAGGCCAATCAAAAACACGAAAGATTCTTAACATGTAATAAAGAGTACTTGATTGTGGCTGCAAAATCATATATTACACAACTGAATAATAATAAAATAATGTCATGTTTCTAAATTTAAGATAAAACTTACATAAATTCCTGCCGGGAAGTCTAAACTATACACAAATGGTCCGGGTAAACATTCTTGACAATATCTCAATCTGATAGCACATTTAACCTCAAGAATTAAAATAGATAAATTAGGTATACATAATAAAAGTTAACATTCATTGTGCAATAAAGACAGTATAATTTTATTGTATAAATGCATATCAAAACTATTATAATTCATAAAATTAAGTATTTGTATGTTTTGGTAATACATGGTGTGTTGTGCTTTAATTTTTCAGTTGAAATATATATTACATAGAATAAAGTGATACTTTATAAAATATCACTGTCGCTTGACTTAAAAAGAAACACTGCGCATGTTTTAACTGTCAGATTGTTAAAGTAGTACCTTCATGTTCATTTTATGTGTGTTGATCCAATCCTCTGTTCGTAAATTAGTTATATTGAGACTATCATATGGTACATTTTTGTGGACTGTTACATTTTCTCCATTAATGAACCAGTACACGTCATAAACATATGTACCATTAGAAATTTCTTCCGTTAAACATTTAAACACCGGCAACAAACTTGGTGTTGAAATGTACCCAGGAATACGATACGTCGGTCCATATATCAATTCTGCAGTTACTGTTATAGACACTGCTTCTTTCGGGAATGATGCTAAAATGTAAAAAGTAGTAAACTACTAGGAAAACGATATAGAAATTAAAGTCTGTATGCATAATCTATTTTATTTTAAATTTTATTATGTGTGTAGTTCATTTCCACATCAAGGCTATATAGGTAGCGCAATTATTTTACCTTCCAGTATTGTTTTGTTTGCTGGAACCATACTGTGAAATAGTTCTCGACCAACAGATCTGCAAAGCGCGTCCCCGGGTGATGGATAAGAGATGCCCTCTTGTTTAGGGGTGGGGGGGGGGTGGTTGTTATGTCCTAATACGGCAAGCCTTAAGATAAAGATAAAGACCCTTTTTGTGGATGTCGATGAAAGTTGACTTGATGTAGCAAGTACAAAAGGCTAAATTCTCTGCTTCTACCCATAAGCATACTTTTTCAGTGGCTTCCGAAATTCTTGCCATTTTTTCTATCTTTCCCGAATTTAGTTACTGTTTTTTAACTTATTATCGTCCTGAATATAACTGAAATATTGCTCGCTGGACGTAAAGCAAACATACAATCAATTAATCAATCAATTATTTATAATCACAAGCTTAGCTTGTAGAAGGAAGCTTGAATACTGCAAGAAACTATCCAATATTCATACCCCAGCATTGAGGTTAATATGTTTGCAATTTTATTGTAGCACAAACGATCTATTAGAATCTTTTATAGTTCTTTTAGTAAGTAAAAAAAATCTAGATTCTTATAGATCACAGCAATGGTTATAGAAGGTTATGTTATAGTTTAAAATAAAATTTAAGCATAATTCTAATTATTAATTTTTGTTGTGCGCAGTAACATTATTATTATGCCTGTGAATACTTTTTTATCTTTTCTGTTAAATCATTACTTACAACTACATCCTGGAAAATATCCCGATTCCGAAGACTGACCTTTAGGACAGGTAACAGAACCATGGCCTGAAACAAATTACACTATTGCATAAATGAACTGCAACAAATGTATTATTTTTTAGGTATGAGGCATATGATATGTTATATGCTAGCGTATGTGCTTCTGTTATAACAAAGGAGATCAGTATTTCAGCAGGACAAGTTTACAATAAGGGGCAGCCAGCAATAAAGAAAGTTGGATGGAGACAACATGTATCCCTTCATGGCGGCTACAACGTATCCACTATCATATACCTATTTCACTATTGCACTATAAAAATACCGATACTTCCTCTAAATATCTTATTTAGCAATAATAACAATGCTTCTGAACGTTACTTCAACATAACACAGGTACTGCTACTTACTATAAGGCTACTAAACAGCGATTTGTTGTACCTTAGTTAATGTTATCCCTTCAGATGTTCTATTTCCGTCCCTATTACTTGATTGGTCGTTATTGGAAATTCATCCCTCAAATAAGATCATGCCCTGCCTGGCTGTAACTTTTTCATGGACATAAACATGAGAAACTCGTCGGGGACCTAATGAGTAGCAGCACTACGGGCATCTATGGGCATCCATGATTTTTATTTGGTTCGGGTTTCTCGCTTTTTGTTTTCGTTTAAAATGGGCATGGGTTTGTTTAAAAAACAGATCTGTAATTCTCCATAGACATTTGGAATATGTTATTCCGTCGGATTCCTTTCCATTTTCTTACTATTGCTGTTATTTTATAAGAATACCAGTACTTATGCTTGTTACAAAGATGATACTAATACTAGACATGTTACAATATCCAAACTGATAGTTCTAATGGATTGATTACTTAGGTAATATGGATACTAATAGTGTATCTAACTTTGTTGTAAATTAACAATAACAACACTAGGACGTACATTGCTATAACAATTTTAACCATTTATTTGGACAAGTTACTTTACCAACACTGATACTAATATTGGGCATGCTACTAAATATATTACTGATATAAGCACTGCGTTCGATACTATAACATAATGGACCGCACATCTTGATACTTATACTGAACATATAATCACAACATAGAAAGTAGTATTGGACATATTAAATTAACTCTGACATATTTGTGGTGTTTGCTGGAAATGTTTTCTAACCAGTATGCCAAAATGTATGTATTTTGCTTTATACTAGCTGACTTGTTTTTGCTTTATTCATACGAGGCAAATTCTATTCCAGGTCTTTTACAATAGAAGGAAGAAAAACCTGGCACACATTTTAAAATGCTGCTTTTGCTATACTGATGCCCTATTGCTCAACAACCGGTAGTCCATGTTTTAGTGACTGTTTGACAAGTCTCCCAAATGAGCCTGAAATGAAATTTTCAAATCGCAGCTTAAAGGCTACTTCGTATTTAGATCTCAGTTTTTAAATGGATACCTGGGACCCAGTTGAGTTTTGATTTATTTGAAAACGATAAATCCAATACAAAGTCCCTTTTTCTGTTTAGTACCATCTAATGAGAAATTTGTTGAGTCTCGTAGTTCATCCTTGTAATGGTCGGTTCAACGCTGGTTTCTGGAAGTTAAGTTTAGGTAAACGTAAGTGCCATGCTCCCATTTATAAATTAGTTGTTTTTGGTACATGAAACTTTAAAGTCTCTCCTTTCAATTTCGATTTCATTCCGATTTCTACCACGAGCTGGAGATGCTCCCTTACTGATTTTGTTGTGTTGTATGCTTTTGCAATTTTGTATCTTAGATTTTGTACTTTAAATTATATGTCGATATCTTTTGATTGACTAGTCATATTACAATAACAACAGTGATACGTGTACTTAACATGTTACTATGGGAACACTGATACCATAAATAAAGACTGTTGTATCCGGAGGAAGTAGCAAGTAATATATACTTACCAAAACAAAATGTAGAATTTGTTGGAGTGTTTTGTAGATGATAAACAAAATAGCCACCACAGTTGCGAATTTCTACATCAATTAACTCTTGGCATATATTTGTACCGGTCTGTACACATGCTTGTCTTGTGACGTTCCCATCTTTAACACTAGGCAGACTTCCTATAAAATAAATCACTTTTAAACTGACAGTCCACAAGCACAGGCATCGATCCTACCAAGTTTATTGAATCAACTATAATACTATGGCAGACGCGCGTTTTTTCTAATCAAGGCTCATCCGTGAAGATGAAACTGCTATGGTGTTTATTAAAAAAAACGAATATTCTGCTATACATAAAGATTTATTATAAACCATGTATTTCTTAATTAATTAAGAAAGAAATATTGATCTTTTTTTATTTAGAAATATTAAGATGAATCTTGATAACACTAATCGCGCATCTGGTGTAAACGTAATGCGGTTTATCACAATGGTATCTTTGTGTATCCACTGGGCCGCTGTCTCCTCGCATGGACTGCAGTCATCACTTATAACTTATTAATCCCCTACTGCTTTCACCGAAGGGTACTATAGGTTTGCACTCAGTCCGTCACACGTATGTTTTCCGGACTTGTTTTTTTTCTAAACGCTTGGCGATATTGAGTTGATATTTAATAGGATTGTCAACTACCATCAGCTACAGACGGAGTTTGAATTTTCTGATGCGCTGATTTTTTACAAAGTTATGGCTATTGGACTTAAAATTTTTCTAAAAAGCAGTTTTCCAGACATTTTTTCTAAAAGCTTGCAGATATTGTGCTGATATTTGTCCCGGCCGCAACTCGATGGAGGGACCTAGTAATGGTCTGCGTCCGTCACACTTTTGTGGACGCATCTCCTCTGAAACCACTTGACCGGTTGGTTTGATACTTGGTAGGATTAATTGTTATGATGGGTAGATGTGCATGCTATACCGTCGTTTGGATTTGTCAAATTTTGTAGGATTTATGGGACTTTGACCGTTTCAGCAATATAATACAATCATGGTAGATCTTGTGGACGCATCCTCTCTGAAAGCGCTTGATAGATTGCTTTGATATTTAGTAGTTTTAATGTTTATGATAGGTAGATGTGCATACTCTACCGTCATTTTGATATATCAAATTTTGTAGGAGTTATGGGACTTTTACCAT
This sequence comes from Limnoperna fortunei, assembly GCA_944474755.1. NCBI lineage: Eukaryota > Metazoa > Mollusca > Bivalvia > Mytilida > Modiolidae > Limnoperna > Limnoperna fortunei. Next base: position 35,660,398 of record OX104115.1, read on the forward strand.
TTCAGCAATATAATACACTGGTAGACCTGGTGGACGCATCGTCTCTGAAACCGATTGAGAAATTGCTTTGATATCTTTTAGGATTAATTGCTATGATGGGTAGATGTGCATGCTATACCGTCGTTTTGATTTGTCAAATTATGTAGGAGTTATGGGACTTTGACCGTTTCTGCAATATAATACAATGGTAGATCTTGTAGATGCATCTCTGAAACCGTTCAATGGATCGCTTTGATATTTAATAGGATTAATTGGTGTGATGTGTAGATGTGCACTGCCATTTTTTTATTTGTCAAATTTGTTTAGGAATTATGGGACTTGCAATATTTAAAACAAATTTTATCAAGAACTCTACTAGAGTTTCAGATTCTGATAAAGTTTTTTCATGTAGTTGCTTAGCTCTTCCTAAATACCTGTCAAAACAGTTCTAATATTACATTCTTATTATTTTGTCCCAAAACTAAATGTATAACAATTCTTTTTCCATTTTATTTTCTCACGCCTCTTAGGCAATTCGATACAGCATCGGCGGGGGACATTTGGCTGCGTGTAGCAACTTGCCCTTGTTGGCATAAGAGTCAACAATCATGAGTTACAGATCAAGTGTTAATTTATTTCCAGCCCTATGATTTTTGACGAAATTATGGCCTTTGCATTGTTAAACATTATTCCTGGCTTGAATTTTAAATGCATGGGTTAATTTATAATGTTACACACGCTGAATTGGAATATTTTTTCCTCCCCTACCGGCATCGCAGAAGGAAACTGCAAGTTTGCACTCAGTTGGGCAGGCAGTCACCGTTGTTCAATTACCGATAAGGGACAGGCCACAAGATATAGCATGTTATAAGTTGTGAAATGGGAATACGATACGCGTCAGTAATGTTGAACGTTGCTAAAGATCAACGGTATGATGAAAAATATAAAGTTAAAACCATCATGTTTGTCATAATTCAACAAACAATAATAATGAAAACATTTTAGCGCTTTATTTACACATTAATTTGCCACCACTGGAACACATTTAATTTGTTAGAGTTATAAACTCGGAAAGATATCATTAAAAATATGAGAAGTAACCGATAGATAAAATAATACTTATATATCGTTTGCGAATGTTGTGAACTAGCTACTTTAGAATTATTCATCACATTTGTAAATTAGTTCAAAATAAAAATACCGTTCAACCAAACTGGATAAGTTGTACCACAATGCATAACACCGGGAGGATATGTGGCCATTTCATCTCCATTTTTGCTGATGACTCTGTACCAGTCTCTCTCTAATGATTCGTCACTATATGAAACATCATCTGATGGGTCGATAATATAATCTCTTGACCGTTTCTCTTCATTTTTTATAATTTTGTGTTTCTTGCATTCAATACCTGAAAACAACCACTTGTTACTATCATACGAGAATAAATTTCGCGGAATACCAGATCATCAAAGAGAATTTCAAATAATATAAATACATGTACAATTCACCCCTCCTTTAAACCGTACAAAACAATATATAGAAACATTCATTTCTGTTTTTACTAGTTCTTTGAAGAGGTTATGGGTTTTGTTTACTGTAATGACATATCTAAAATATATATTCATTTTAGCGCACATCATATCTTACTATGAGCATTTCTTAATGATGTGAATACTTTTTGCAACATATTGTAATATTTTAATATTTTAAGGTAAAGACATTTGAAATCGAAATGAATAATTAAAAATTGACCGATAATGAAAGGTTATAGGACCAATAGATCTAAAACATAAATTGATTTTGAGTTACAGGTGCGCTTTTGTGATTTACAGTTTACACCGCAAGTTGCTTTATTTATTTTTTTAAAGTATACATTTAGATATATTAAGGAAATGTTGAAATGGAGTTTTCCTGGAAGAAAGAAAGAAATAAAGAAAGAAAGAAAGAAATATGAATGGATGGATGGATGGATGGAGGGATGGGGGGATGGATGGATTATTCCCATAAAGCATAAAGCCAATAATACAGTTGTTACAGAGAACGTTACAAATAAATAAACAGAACAACAAAAACAGACCTTATACAATATATACAAACAATTATAAGATTATACTCACACAATAGGTAAGCAGAGGACGCTAACATGATCATTTTAAATGGCTTATATTTGTAATTGTTTAATAACAGTCAATGTTATTTGCGCTTGTATATAACGTAAAAACAATAAAAACAATACAATCTACATTTTACGCAACTCCGCATCTAATAATATTCGTAGCTATTAAATATATAGGTTTGTTTGTTTGTTGCATTAATGTAAAAATATCATATCCATGTCTTGTTGATAGTTTCTCCAAACTTAAGTTATAGTGGAAAACGTGTTAGGGTATGCTGACAACTGTATTGTTAATGGTGTTAACGTGCTGCAAGTAATATATCAGTGATCAATACTTTAACAAAAAAGATTAATTAATGTAATCGTTCAACTGTATCTGTATTCTGACTGAGTGAACTAATCAATTATATACATTTATTAACTTTGATATATGTTAATACCTGGTTTTATCAACCCTGAAAAAATTATATCTACTGAGCCAACGGCGAGTGTGGATGTTATTTTTTAGGGTTGATAAAACAAGGTATTTACCTATGCGAAGTCGACGAATGTTTTATTATATGACTGTTTATACTTTTACACTGGAAGTCTCTAATAAAAATAGGATAACAATAACAATTTATTTCAACAATAACAATAGTAAACTACAACATTTAAAATTGAAAGAAATTCACATTTTCCAAATAAAATGTACCGTAATATTAGAGCAATTATGAATAATTGGCAAAATTTCACTGTCAGCAGTTCTTTGAATAAAAGATAAACGTATAAATAGTTTCATTAAAGAAACGTTTTGTAAATTTGCAGTTTAGATTCATTTCATTATTTCATCAAATTTGTCATCACTGTTATGATCTGATAATAGATTAAAACATTTTGAATCAATATCAATAAATAGAATGTTTTAAAAGAATAATTTTAATTGGCTGATGTTTTTAATTCAACCAATCAAATTAATAATTGTTTCCTATTTTTGAATTCTATTTTTAACAACTGAAAAGTGATAAATATTTTATTTTTCGCAACTCAAAAGTCAAAACTTTATATTAGTTATTTTGAGCTATTTTGAAGTGAACATACCTCTGCAAACTACTTTTCATGAAACCTTGGGCCAATCAAAATCAAGATAAATGTTAGTCATATAAAAAATATTATTATAAACCTTTGTAAGACGTGTACTGATAACATGTTTTTGGATTATTTGTACATAGGTCGACTGTAAGCATCATGTCAGTATCAGTTTAACAATAAGTATATACTTTTCAAATTGACCACTTTTACTGTGACGTGAAAAGACAGATTGATTAGGCAATACATCTGTTATAGTCAAAAGATATGACTCTTAATTAGTTGTTGCTATTGAGTAATATTTTCTAAGTCTATAGTCTAAGTCTAATATTTTTTAAGTTTTATTTTATCAATTAAAAGAAATTCTTGATAAAACACTTAAAATATTTTCAACAATCAGAATATATATAAAGCAATAAAAGTAAAAAAAAAATAAAGTACTTACCTCTATTATCAAAGATCGCCATACCTTTTATGGCAGGGTGACTCGTAGGAGCTATCAATGTCACTGGGTTACTTCCGGTAGTTTTGTCTACTTTCATTATGTAATTATTGACTGAAATCAACAGATAATTGTTGTAGATGACTATGCCGTAAGGACTACTAACTTTAATAATTACTTTTATATCAGAACCATCAACTTTGGCCGATTTAACTTCATGTGCTACCCAGGCTTCAGTCCAATATATTCTGTTTTCTTCTTCATCTGCAATTTAGAAAAAGACTTTGACAGGTGATTGGTTCAATTAAATTATGAATATCGGTTCATGAAAAAATTTCTAAAACAGAGGTTTGTGTATCCACGTATTCCGTAATGTGAAAGTTTATGGAGCAGTTTCAAACGCCTTACTGACATTTAGTATCACAAGATCAATTTGTTGTTTATTAACGTAGGATTTTATTATATCAATCATTGTGTTTATTAGTTGGGTTCCACACGAACGACCACTACGGAAACCGTGTTGTAAATTAGTAAAAACGTAATGTAAATATATATTTTACATATAATGTGTTCTGGGGTCTTAGAGTAGACACTGGTTCAAGAAACTGGTCTGTATTTACTTGGTTGATGTGTATTGCGCTTTTTAAATATTAGTGCGATGCTCGCATTTTGCCAGTGAGTTGGAAAATCCCCAATATTAAGACTCTATTGGAGAAGTGACGCTATTTCTGGTGCTAGTTCTTTTGTACAAGACTTGAGGATAATTTGGAATTTCATCTGGGCCACTTGTATTAAGTTTGATTAAAGTTTATGTGCACCCCTACTATTATTTTGAGATCTAACATTGTTGTATAATTTTGTCCTGTGATATAAGGTAATATTTTCATCTTCAGGGTTTTCCACTGCATTTACAAGTTTAGTAATTCTGCGTTAGCGGCACTATCATGATATAAAACACCGTTACTTTCAATAACTGGTTCCCCAATGTTGTCTTTGGACCATACTGGGAGGGTCCGTAGTGCTTAGAGCATCCCAGTGCGTCCCTGGGTGGCGGGTAGGACAAACCCTCTCTTTCTTGAGGGGTTGGCGGAGTTTGTAAGGTCATAATACGGAAAACCTGGCCGCGGACCGTAGTGGGTGAGTGCCACCCTCCTTGTATGATAAAGACCACTTTTGTAGATTTCGAAAAAGAGTACTCATTGTAGCCGCTGCAAAAAGGCTAAATTCTCCGCCCCTACACAAAACTCCATATTTTTCCAGTTGCAGTAGGCATTCTGTTCCCTGTGTCCCATCCCACCTCATTTTTCCCGTTGATTTATTGTTTGTTAACTTGTTCTCTTCCTGAATATAGCTGAAATAATGCTCGCTGGACGTTAAGCAAACAACCAATCAATCAACCAATGTTGTCATTACGTTTGACATATTTTCAAAAGAATTTGTAATTGCCTTCCACTAAATTTTATTTAAAAATCTCATTGACGCATTTTCAGATGGCGTTGGATTTGATTTGGCAATCTATTCAGACAAACAATATTGAGACACAAAAGTTGACGAATTCCACACTTAATACCCTTCCGAAGCAACTATTTACAGGAGTTTGTATTTTCTTTTTATAATGTTATTCCTACGAATTGTGAGTGCTTGTCTAATCCATGGTTTACTTGTTTTTTACTTTTATATATGGTGTAAAATCTGACTTTGTATTGCATACAATGATGAACTGTTTTATCAAATCCAATCGCAATTTAACATGACGATGTGATCAACATAAAATTTACAGGTTGAAGCTAAAAACATTGAGTTCTTTATAACGTTTTTCTAAAGAATGCAATTTTCAAGTTCAATATGTAAATAATTCAGAGACCATATATTTGATTAGGATTCTAGACGATTCCGACGCAACTAAAATCGATACAAAAAGTATAGGTGTTATTTATTGGAGATAAGTCCAAACAATTTGACCATCTTACTTTGTACATTTTCAAAATTGAAATGAACGTTTAGTATTTTTTTCCATGGGAACATGCCAGTGATCATAATACCAGTGGGGTTAAAACCTAATTCTGTTTACATTCATTTCTAAACGATACCTATCCAGTCTTTATAAAATGTACTAAGAACAATTTTTAGAATGTTTATGTGTATATTTACCTTTTCTCTCTCAAGATTACAACTAAAGTATTTTTCTTGCATATATAATGCTATCGAAGTACATTTACTTGTGTTTATTTGTGTATTGATATTACATGCATATATCTAATATTTATTAACATATCATAAAATATTTTACAATCATACAACTTACCTATAGCCAAATCGTAAACGTAAAAATTTGTTACAATTATCTGTCTGTCACTGCCGTTTAATTTGCATTTCATTATTCCATGCACATTTTCCCAAATTGAAAAGTAGAGCAACCTAATGAAAAATATTATTGAAAAAAGGCCAAGTGCAATTTATCAATTATTTAGATATAGATATAAATATTTATCTTGATAGATCAGCGCTACCGTTCATGTCACAATATCGATATTTATATCGGCTTACTTTTAACAGGTATTAAAAGCATTGCGATAATTATATAAACATCGTCGTGATACTTGTTAAAATCATCGGCTTGCTTATTTCAACTACCTGACCGATCGTGTCACAATTGTGGTGTTTTTATCGGCTTGCTTTTTTCTTTCGCGATACCTGCAAAAAAGCAACGCGTTTCTTGTTGAAAGCATCGCGATACTTATTAATACATCGCTAGGAAAGCGTGGAGCTGCCTGCTCTAATTGCTTATTGGTCAACATATTATTGTAAAAATTTGTCTTAGAAAACAATACGACGCCTTATTTATCCGATTAACTAAAAATAAAAATAATTTCCTATTCTTTTTTTTGATCAGGCCATAAGTTTAAATCGTTTTTATTGTCTTACTAATGAGACAGCGTGATACCTATTTTAAGCAGGTTGAGATATCCTTTTCTCACGAGAGGTATAGAAAGATCTTGTGACTTCCTGTTGGCGAGATTTCTCTTTCACACCAATGAGACAGGGTGGTACCCATTTTTAGCCGGTTGAGATATCCTTGTCTCAACCCGTGGGTGAGATCAGAATTTCACGATTCTTTTCCCGTAAAAATTTATTGTGACGTCAGCTGTCGGTTCAGCAATTAAAACATAAAATGTTTGCTTCTGTTGAGTTTGTTTGTTTACTCTGCTTCTTTAAATATGAACATACAAACAACATATTTGAGCTTCCGCGACCAAACTTATGCCACAATATGATAGCAGTACACATCAAAACAAATACAGTTACGTAAAAAATCTATGCTGGAGATTACTTTCAGGGTAGATAAGTCTATTTGTTGACATCTTCCAACAGAACAGCGCTGGGATGGATAGACAAATCTCAGACACCCGCGTGAAAGGTTTCTTTTGGTCTCCACCTCGGCAGAGCATCGTTGAAGACCAGAAATATTTTTCACTTGGGTGTCTGTGATATTCCTTTCTTGCCCTTCTATCACGTATTTCTCACCCGAGGTGTAGAAATTCCATCGTCACATGCTAGTACACATGTACCATGTCTATGTCTACGATTCACCCCGGTAAATGAAGCTATATTTTTATATAGCGGATTTAGCCGAGGGGTCTAGACCGCTGGACATTGTGCAGGCGAATTGGTGCCAAAGTGTCACAACGGTGTGAGTTCGAATCCAGCTGAGGGTAAGCAAAAATTGATAAATAGTTTGGTGTAAGTCCGTGGCATTTGTAATAGGTCAGACAGACATTTTCAACAAATTCACCACTAAGGAAACACGTTAACTGAACATTATACGTATAGAACGTTCTACTGACTTTCGCGACTAACTAGCAGATTTTCAATTTATGTCCTGATAAGACAAGAAAAATATTTTATTGATACTTTAGTGTCACAATAAGTCGTCTTATTGTTTTCTAAGACAAATTTTAATTAAGAAATTTAAATAAAACGACTAAGCAATTTGTTGAGATAATAAAATCGCTTTAAATTTATGTCATGGTAGGACTAGAAAAAAAATTATGTTTTATTTTTAGTTTATCGTGATAAATCCTTCATCTTATTGTTTTAAAGATAAATTTTCACTTTACTATTGTTGTAAATATGTTGACTTAAAAGCAGTTAGAGCAGGCAGTTCCAAGCCTCCTACATATTAAAACATCGTGTTAGTAAAGCCTCGCATTACTAAAAAGTTAAGCCGATCTATAACATCATGCATGAAATAAAAAGCATCTGCTTACTTTTCAAAAGTATCGCGATGCTTTTAAAAAGTGTCGCGATGCTCTTGACAAGTAACGCGATGCTTTTGACACGTATCGTGATGCTTTTTACAAGTAACGTGATGCATTTGACAAGTATCGATGATTTTTACAAGTATCGCGATGCTTTACAAAAGTAACGCGATGCTTCCAACAAGTATCGCGATGCTTTTAACAAGTATCGCGAAGCTTTTACATTGTAACAAGTGTCGCGATGCTTTTAACAAGTATTTTTTCAAAAGTTAGCGGACATAAATTCAGGCCATATGCTTTTGAAACAGGAGTCTTGGTGGCTGAATGATCACGTTCCTGTCAACGTTGGAGTTGCGGGTTTCGAGTTTAACTGCTGAACGTTATTGACAAGGATTGCCACTTTACCTACCGAAGGTCCGAGTTTGTTTACCGGCTTCTTCCTCAACCATGTTATAGCTGAAAGATTGTTATAAGCAATTCAAGAAATTTTAGCTTATTGCTATTATCCAAAATGTATTTTCCTAAAATGAAATCATCCTGTTTTATAACAGGTAACGCGAAATTTATATTACGCTAAAACGACTAATATGCGTTGACGACTTGTGATATATAACATTGGGTTTGTAGTTTAGCTATCGCAAAAAATTTTAATACTACAAGTAAACAAGTAAAGCAAAAATAATTCGAACTGATTTTCATTACAAAAGTGTGATCATGCTATATATGTACTTTTTGCTAAGGATGTTTGAAACTGTTTCTCTCAGATATTGTCACAAAGAGAAAACTTCACTGATTGGTTGTATGTATACATTTATTATCTCATTAGTTTGTCTCTAATCTAAAGATTATCGTTTGAAGCTGGACAGTTTAAGTATTAATCCATCCGTAAGGAATACACGTTATTTCTAGAAGTGATTAAGGATTGTTATTTGTTTTGACTAGCAAGTTATAAACTTTATGTGACCACATGTTAAAAATTAAGTATCCAAAAATGTTTGAACTTTGACTTTTAATTTGGGGAAGAAAGAACTGAGAAGGCTTAGGGACAGTACAGACCTGGGTCTTTGTTAAGAGAGATGTTAATGTATATATATATACATATGCATGTATATTTTATGTAATAGAATAGAATAAATGTGTGTTATGAACATGCAACTTTGTACAGGTCATCTCAGATTGAACTTTTGATTTAAATATTATCCAATGAAAAATTTGGGTATTCCCCAAAAAATTAACCAATTAAATGTAAGTTTTTATCTTAACTTTGGGTTTAGTTATGAAAAAAGTACAATAATGCCAGAGATTCCGAACAATAACAGAGGATTCCCCACATTAAAGGTTGGTGACGACAGTTTTTGATTGGTCAATATAGAAGTTCATCCTGAGATGACCTGTAATGGGATATTGTTAGATCTTCACAGCGACAATAACAAAAAGGCGGAGATAGTGAATGATTTAATTTTAATTAGATTGAACCTTAACGGACGATCAAAAGTAACTGGGCAATCACAAATCTGAATTCGGACAAACATGACATAAAACAAAACAAAAACAGAAAGTCTGTTACAAAGCAAATAAAACCTATATTGCTCCAGGCGAGTTAGAAGTGCTCGTCTCTTAGTTTTATCACAAGTGTAATGAAAAAGTCATATCTGAGTTGAGGAAAAGACTACATATGACTCAACAAAAATGCGTGCTAAAAATATAATCTCAACGTAGGTGCATCAAACTCTTTGAGTAGCTTAATAGTCAACAACAATGATTGGCCTGAAAAATCGGCATACCAATCTAGCAGAACATTTGAGTTGTAGAATGAAACACGGTTTGTCGGTGCCTAGCTTAGTGCAGTCAGTGTTCCGGAATATTTTCGTCAGAAAATTAGCTGTACTCATTAAAGTTGCTGTTACAAATTGCATGATGTCATTATAAACAATACCATCATTTAGTAGTTATAAATATTTGTATATTTTGGACAATTATGAAATTTTATTGATGATCATATCTTAAATTTCATTCATGTTGCATTTATAACACCAAGTATTGGAAAACACTAAAGGAACTGCCCGATTTTAAATGAGACCCTCGTCTTGTCACCTAAGAGAGGAAATTTTGAGCCTTCGTTTTATTGCATGAAAAGCTCTTGTTTCACGATCTCTGTAGAAGAGGAACTCAACTCCTTCCCTTATTCTGGGACCATATTCTGAGGGTTCACAGTGCTCGACCCACAGAGCTGCCCAACGCGTCCCCAGGTAGCAGATAAGGGATGAACTCTCGTTGGCGGTTGTCAGGTCATAATACGTAAAGCCTGACCGCGGACCACAATGGGTAACGTGTTTAGTGCCACGCTCCATGAACGCTAACGACCCCTTTTGTGGATGCCGATAGGCTCGTAGCAGCCGTTATTAAAAGCTAGATTTTTTATTTTCCGCAACTACCCATACTTTTCCAGTGGCAGTCAATTGATGTTTTTTGCCTTTTGGTGCATCTTTCCCGAATTGATTTATTGTTTGATAACTTGTTCTCGTCTTGAATATAGCTGAAATACTGCTCGCTAGGCGTAAAACAAACATCCTCTGAATTAATTAATCAACCAACCAATCAATCAAACCTTCTCATATTATTATGGTAAACCATTGATAAGCATTCAATGTCACTGACGAATTGTCAAGCAAGCAGATTCTTCCTCTTTTTTAAATATTATCACTGACTTGCAATGTCAAAAATTTAAAAAGCTGGCAAAAATAACCAACTTGATATATTATTTATAAAAGTAGTTTTCCTTTCACATTTTTGTCTGTTTAAATTAGAAACACTCAGCGAGGCTATATATGTCTTAAAGTTCTTTGCCCTTTTTTATACAATATTAATAGATAATAACAAAATACCGAACACCGATGAAACGACAATAACGACAATCCACAAATCAAAGTCCGAGAAAACTCCAGAACCAACAACCAAAAATATAGGAACTAAGGCAATGGTTCTGACTTGGTACAGGCATTTCAAAGGAAATGGTGGGTAAAACCAGGGTTTTTGGCATGCCAAACCTCCTGCTTCCATTACTGTAGAACGTATCATTTCTCTGAGTTTTAAAACAAGAAATTCTAAATTGAAGACTGCGATATCATATTTACATCTGTAGATCACTTTGACGGTTTATGCGGTGGATTTCAGCTAAAAGGAATTTCACAAAAACCTCTACACTTCATTTTTACATGGCTTACCGCGAGGACATATAAAAAATACAGGTCATTATGTTCAGGAGACACTTTGTTTTTAAATATGCTCTACATCACAGCTTTGCGAGGAAAATGATACCAATGGAACGTTAACACTGGTGACTGAATGTTTTGTTCAGAACTACACTGCCAAATTAGTACAATCTTCAATAGAAAACAAAGAAATGATCTCATGTAAATCACGTGCGTACTTATTTATCTATTATCAGTGTATATTTTTAAATGAACATTTAATTAATATTTTTTTATTTTTTCATATATATAGCAACATATTACGTTTGAATATCTAAAATTAAAATATTTCACATGTATCAACTTACTCATTAGAGACGTCCAATGTAAGAGCATAAGGGTATAGCTTATACCCTGTATCTATTACTATTTGTTTGTTTGAACCATCCAGGTTGGATTTTTGTATGCGATGGTTGTAGTAGCTACACCAATAAATATAATCATTGACTTCATCAATGGCAATCCCGCCGACATCTGAGAATGCAATAATTTCCTGTACAGTTTTATCCATGGAGGGGTAACGAATCCTGCAGAAAAAGGTAATATGTTTTAATAATCTAGTATTTTGACCCATACGTATACATTTATACACATAATGGCTTAATTCTTTGAAATATCATGTCTTGAGTGTTAGTACTTCAAAAAAAATTTTTTATCAAATAAGACAAATTGCAACAGGGAATAATTGGTGCAACTTACGATCAGTTTGACAATTCAGAACGGAAAAAAATATATTAAAATATTAATTTAAAAAAAATAGCACAATACAAACCTAAATAATGAAAAATCATCAGACCAGTATATCAGACCTTTTGTATGATGGTAAGCAGTATACGTCACCATTCGATCGGAAGTTGGATTGTAGATAACTGTGAAGTTCCTCGTTTCCACGTCGAATAGTGACACCTGTCTGTATGATCCATACAGTAGTTGTGATGGAAGTTCTGAAATAAACATGTAAAATTTAGAACTAGTTCAAAATACCGTTTTCAGTTATTAAAACACGATAAATTTTTAAACAATAATTCATTGGGGAACTAATATATACTGATTTTACCACGGGTTGGCCCTTTATGTGGTCAAAAAGGACATAATCGAGTAGTATCAAAGGGGGATTCTGCAAACGAGGACGGTTCCTATTAACTATAGGGTAAATACAAGTATGGCATATGCATACGATGGTATACAAGGCGTCCCAGAGGATAGTGGGGAAGATGACTTCAATGTCGACATGTCCCCAGTGAAGGCGCCTTTCAGGAAAAGGTGCGGGACCAGAATAAGGAAGCAATCACATGGAAGGAATTGCCACCAGGCTTATGTATAAGATCTTGGAGGTGGTTGAAGCGAATGGTAAGTTTGGAAAATGCAAAATCCTCACCCTAAAAGACAGACAAGGAGAGACATCCAAAGTGTTGGCTTGCCCCATGCTCAACAAGTTAAAGATCCCTTGAAAGGAGCTTTCGTTTGGAGCATGGGATTCAAGCCGATTAAGAAGTCCAGGCAACACTACCTCTCATATGATCTGGTGAGGAAATGATCACTTTGGTCACTTGGTACTTTGTTGTGGAATGAGCGTCGGCGTGAGGCGCAATTGGAAGAACCCTCAATACGACGCATGCGCATTCAATTCTTCACTAAATGGGGTAGAAGGCTGACGCAGCAGATCTTTTTCATCGTAGTTCTTCAGACAGATTGCAGGAGCACCTTCTTCACCTGCCAACTGGGACTTGTAGGATTTGGCTAATCACACGGTGTCTCGATGCTTCGTTTTCTTCTTGACGACTCGGCGTGAGATCAAGGACAGGACTAAGGGACATAGGTAGGGATGGCACATATGTAGGCTATGGATCCAATAACACTCACACCAGTCAGGGCAAACCTTATGGTACCACTGGTCTGCAGTAGACTGCCCACGGAACACCCACCCCGGGCAATGGATATGACCTAATCCAAACGGTTGTAGATCTTCAAGGCATACTCACCTCTGGATTTCTGCAGTGAACTCTTCTTCCCTGCATGTGATACGACTAGCACCTACTTCACCATCCATTTATTTAAAGGAGCATACCGAGCAGTGGAATATTCTTTAATTGGCTATCAAGTCCTAAGATCAGACCGGAGCCATCGTAGAATTGCCTACCCTGTTTCAAGTAGAGCCCATCACCCTGGACGATTCGTGTGGTTGAAGGTTTCAGGTAGAGACCACCCAACTGTGTTTCACGGTGCAGACGCACCCACAGCGTTTCAAGTACAATCCGGAACCGACGGCTTTGGATACGGCTGCATTTCCTAAACCACTTAAAACGACAATGCTCATGGCCGACAAAAACTCTCTTTGCGATCATGGGTGGGAAACTTCCCACAATCTGCATGTTCTGCTTCAACTGGCTGGCACTCATCTCCAGATTCATACCACCGTTGCCTTTCTCCAGGAGCTTGGTGATATTTTGTATCTGCCGCGTTGTGAGCATAATCTTGTGTTCGCCTGGCAAGTTCGCATGGGACAAACGAATGGCGATCGGACAGCCTTTCTTAACTGCCCGCTGGAGCTTATCTGCTTGTCCTTTCCTCAGGTTCAAACCATGTTCCTGATACGTCATTTAACTATACTTCGCGAAGATGAAAACGAAAGGTAAGATTCTCACCCCTGAGATCGATGGGGTGCCGTTCTGATCGGTGAGATAGTTTTCCATGCGATTGATGGTTCGCAAGGTCACGGGCATGTACACTAGATTTTGGAGGGTCTGAAGGATCCTCATGCATGGGTTCACGTCGGGGAAGAAACTGTAGATAGTGGACTGCTGGGTTCTGTTCACATAACTTCCATGGATGATGTCGCTGTTGAATGCTGTTGATGCTGATGATGTTGACGATGTGTTCAACCTCCGTGTAACCGTTCGTGCCCCGGTCATACGCGTAGATCAATACGGTGTTTATGCTGTTTTCGATGTTGAAGTCCACAAGATAATTTTTCGAGGGTCAGAGTCGCGCGGTTGGCATCGAGAAAGATCTTGGTCTTGTGATTGTTGAGTCGCTGAATCTCATTGTTGATGTCATCAATGCCATAGGACCAGGTGCTCAGTGCGACGGGAAACCAGCTGGTGCCACCGTCTTCGGAGTAGCGGAAGAAATTGTTATCCGCATGAATATCAGGAAAGAAGTAGTATGTCTCTAGATTGACCAACGCCATACCAACGCCATATCGTAACTTTTTCCCTCCCGCAGTTGCAGGGGTGGGTTGAATTGGGTGAGAACTCGGCTTTGGCTCTCGGACACAATGAAAAAAAAACCCTGCTTGAGGTCGGGGTTCTCGACGATTTGCTGCAGCGGAGCTTGATCCATTTATTTATACTAGAATACGACATTCATCGTCAGGCCGTCAGTGATGTAGATGTTTCGCAAGCGGCAGTGGTCAAACGCGCCCGCATTTTGGGTCTGGTCATTATTCTCACCGGTTTGAAAGGCCACGATAATTTATCTGGGTTTCTCTCGACGCTCTTGGCTGCCAGCAGCCAGTTGAACAGCGACGTTTCGGGGACGACTATGGAATCACAGTGTCGCATTCTGAAATCGCAATCGAGCTTTCCCTTCTTCTGGATTATCTTGTACAATTGCGTTTTCTCCTGATCGGAGGGATTGTAGTGGAGAAAGAAACCAATAAATCTTACTCAGGATGATTCTTGCCGGATCGCTGACGGTAGCTGCCCTCAGCACGGCATTTGCAACCGAATCGCGAACGAGCGACAGTTCGTGCTTGAACTCGTACACGATTTTGTCGTAGTCGTCCGCAAAGCCGAAGATGTGATTCAGGGGAATGGTAAAGGAAAACGTTCCCTTGTTGGCAGGTTTTGGTGATGATGTACCCGTGGCGAGCATCAAAACCGGTGTTCTCCGCTTCGGCGGTGGCGGAGGAATCTTTGAACCACAGCTGGTTGAGGCCTTGAGATTCCTAGCATGGTGGTGGCGATGCCAGGGTCGTTGATGTGCTCGACCTGTTGGCCTGATAGCCTGTAACTGATGGTTCGAAACATATACATGATACCGTTGTGGACGAGCTTGACGATATGCATTCTTTTGGAGTCTTACTTCTACCAAAAGGTAACTCTCCGCAGGATGAAGGAACATGTCCTGGGTTTCAATGTTGATGCGCATTTCTGGACCGGCGTTATTCAGCTGAGCCCCGACGTGAGATTTGTATTCGTGAAACTGATAATCCTGGAGACTTTCATCGAAGGCCAATCCTTCGGTGACGGTGAAAATGTCAGACATTGTATGTATTTATTTATAGCGCCGGACGAAGTCGTGAATGGTGGCAATGCCGCCGCCCGAGATCAGGAGTTGTTCAACCTCGCTTGCTTATGGGGAGTCTTCGTGGGATTGCTTGGCTTGTTGAGCTTGTGAAGTTTGTCGGTCACGTAATTACATATAGTCCACGGCTTTTGAGGCACCATTTTCAACACCTTTCAGGGCTGCACTGGTGGCGGCGCTAATGGCCTTCCTTCCCTAAGTCTTCGCGGCAGATGAGGTGAATATGCGTCCGGCCACGTTAGCGACGGTATCGATTAGACTCCGCACGCCGACGACATATTTGCGGTGATATCCATGCTTAATCAACAATGGCATCGTATATTTATTCATACAACTGTAGAAGGATGTTACGATGCAGCTTCCTGTAATCGCAGTCGTGGATGTGGCCGAATTTTCTCATAGCATCGAGGATGGCCACTATCTCGTTGCACCTACATTATTACCAGTCCTATGGGCGGCGGCGCAAATTTCGAGGCGATCTATCAGCGAATCGGGGTCTTTCGGTAAGAATGCCGGTTGGAGTCCGGTGCCATACTTGTCTTGCCTGTAGATGTATGAGAAGATCTCTTTCCATTTGTAGCTTCTGTTTGACTTTGGGTCGTGAGAGGACGGAGTTCCCTTGGTACATGGCGCCCGAGGCTTGTAGAATATCCCCATAGGTCGTCAAATCTTCGGCATCGAGCAATTCGGGGCGCTTCTTGACAATGATCTCCCAATGCCTCATCGAAGGCGACGGGCAGACTTCCTATCAAGATGGTATCATCCTCCACTCTCAATCCATAGTATAGTCGGTATATGCAGTCATGTTAAGCTGCAGATACTGAGTCGCCCCGGGACCTAAGTGGGTGCCATGATGTGGTTCAATGGGTAATGGGTGGGTAAATTCAGTAGGAGACGGCAGGTACCGGCTGCTCAGTTAGCTCTTCTATAGTTTAAGTGATCTGCGATGCAGCTTCCTTTTGGGCTTCCACCACGGGTTTGAACATTCTGGTGAGATCGCGGTCGAGTCCAATATTGTCGAGGCGGTGCTGCATATTGCTAGCCTGAATGCAACGCTTGGTATCCAGCAATTTTCTAGCGAGCGCCTCACGCTGCTTGTGATCAGTGATCTTGATGAAGGTCATTTATTTATAGAATTGATCGCTGTTGATCGCCCCTAAGCGTTGAATAGCGTTTGACCGAACGCCCCTAAGCGTTATTTGGACGCCTGACCAAAGCGTGACGAATTATGGCGGCCCGTAGAAAGAGCATCGCACGACTTCGACGGCCTCGCACCGGTCGGGATCACCGACCGGTTTCTGCAAATGCCTTTTGCATTTATCTCTACCAGGCTGGCAAGGGAACGTGCATTAGAGTCCTCGGACTGTCTTGCCCATGCATTGGACCAGATGGACGCTCTGTTGATAGGTTCAAGCGTCTTTGCATTTAGCACTGCATGACTATCATGGTAACGTGAACTTAGGTCCTCGGACAGTCTTGGGCGAACATTGCGTTTGGGTGGATTTGGCGCGTTTTTTCAGCCCACGACCGGCATTCTGTGCATCAAAATCTACTCCGACTAGATCGATACGACGAAGGGGCTGGAGTCCACACTTAATGCAGAAGCCATTTTCAAAGTTATGATGGCAGAGGAACTTACACTTTCCGAATTTCACCCATATGTGCCGGAGGACGCAGGGGAGGCATATATCGATGGGAACTTCGATCTCCTCTTTGCAGTCGCACTGTTCACCGTACCGGCCGAAAAAAGTGATCCGCAGAGCATCCCTCGCAACTCTATAGCCATTGGGGAAGTTTGAAGTGCATATCTATGAGGTATTCCTTTACCTAGACGATAGATGGAGGTCTACCTATCTCCAGCTCGATCTGGTTCATCAAATATGTGTACTCCATCATATTATTTTCGAGGTATTTCTTTACCTTGACGATGAATTTGCAGTATTTCTTTACCTTGACGAGGAATTTGTAGTATTTCCTTACCTTAACGATGGATGGAGGTCTACCTAACTCCAGCTTGATTCACTTCATCAAAGATGCGTACTGTATCATTTTATCTTCGAGGTATTTCTTTACCTTGACGATGAATTTGCGGTATTTCTTTACCTTAGCATAGATGGAGATATACTATGAAAGATGCGGAGTTCATGATTTTATCTTAGACTAAATAGAACTTGTCCAATTTGCATCGATATTTTCCAACCTCCTTGGGGCTCGTAAGATCGAGGGTCCAGAGCGGTCGCAAAGGACGCCAAACTGCTCCTTGTTGAGGTCATTGCAGTGATCTCGACGGATGTGATCGCGGTTCTTGGCATCTTGCTTGAAGAGGCAGATGAAGTTGGCAGTTTCCCGGATCGATTGCTGCTGCAGCCTGAAGTAGTTCTGTCACAGGTCGAGATTCGCGGAGGGCTGGAACCGCACCATGAAGGAGAAAATGTTCAAGTACTTTTCTGCCAACTCCACGCGAACCTATGTCGATGTGCTAAGATATGGTCCATATGTATAATAACACCAAGCACCGTTCCATTAAGATGAACCCCTACTGCCGCCAGTCAGAAGGAGATCGAAACCAAACTCTTCAGGAACCTTTACGAAGATCTCCCATCCATGAAGCCACCGCGATTCAAAGTCCGAATCACCAAGAAGAAGGGTCTGTTCGAGAAAGGATACACCCCGCGCTTGACAGAAGTGTTCACCGTGTCCATGGTCTTAGGTACACGACCGCCAACTTATCGTCACTAGGACTTCAACGACGAGGAGGGATCTTTCTACGAGCCCGAGCTGCAGAAGACCGCAAAAGACATCTTTCGCATAGAGAAGATCCTTCGGGAAGTATACGTCAAATGGCGAGGCTATCCCAATAAATTCAACTCGTGTGTGAATGATTCAGAGCTTCAATAGTCCTCTACTTTTTCGGTCCCTGGAGTGGGACCAAAAGTTGAGAGAGTAGTTCAACCCAGCGATCATTCACCGAACGTCAGCGGATCCTTCCAGTGGATGAATGATTGAGCTTCACCTACATCTCATTGTTGTTGTATTGGATCTCGGGTCGTAAATAGTCAACCATAATAGTCGAAGTAGACTTTGATCAAACCGTGCTTGTAACAGCAGGTCCAGTGTGTGCCGAGGCCATCGACGTTGTGGTTAAGGATTCCGCACTCAAGGGATCTGGGCTTGGGTGGTAAGTCGTCTATCATGAGGACGCCCCTGAAGTGTGAGATTTGCAGCTTCCTAGTGGCTCGCTCCAGCTCTACATTCGAGAGAGGGATTTTGTGGGAGGTTTATGTAGTGCACGCGTATGCTACTCATTTTATATATATTCGATAATGACAGTGAGCAAGGGTGTTGATACAATCAGGTAAGATGTGGCGCCTGTAGTCCTTCGCAGAGAGCGCAATCTTGTTGATATCCTCGGCGTAGATCTCCATGAGCTCCAAGAAATCCTTCTCAGAGTCAGTCAAAGCCTTGGCTCAAAGAGCAGTGTTCAGATCGACGTAGTGCTTCAGCCATGAGGATTGCCTGAACCTGATGATCCAGTGAACTTTGGTGAGCTTCATGCCCATCTCCAAGTACAGCTTGATATTCCTGTAATGGAGCGTATACTTCTCACGCTTACCTAAATGATGCACCCGCTTGCGAACCTTGTTGATCTCCACATTATCCAGCGCGAGTGGGTAGTAATTGTGGGCATCGTGGAGATGATACGTGTATTGCATGTCACATTCCACCACGGCACCTTACTCATGATTGTCGGGGTACCTAAAACCGTCCTCGACCGCCTCCGGCTCCATCCACTAAAAGTCTCCCGTGGGAAAGGGCTGCGCCATGGCCCACCGGAAGAGGCTATTGGCATCGAGGTAGGTCAGGTACTTAGTGGGCTGGGAGCGAACGTAGGTTTCCATGTAAGGGTTGTTGGCCCGGGCGTGGCGGCGAGAAATCGTGGCCACACCTCCTTTGGTTCCTCTCACGAACATCAGAAGCATGTCTGGGTCGGAAAACAGCTCTAATCCGACTCCAGTGGGTTTTAGGGCAGCACTCCATGATAGTCCGGGGGAGGTGTAGTAGTGGACAGGATCAAGCTTATAATGCTTCATGCATACATGCCTGAGGTAGTGGCAATTGCGCATGATCTTGCACCCGAAGACCTCCCAGAATCTCTGAGCGTGTGCATAGTCCTCATCACTGATATGCTCGCCGGAGAGTGTACTGCAGAAGGCTTCTTTGGGTGGGAGCTGGGCGTCGTCCAGCTTGGACGGTCCATCCATATAATCGTAGGGGAGTACCCCCTTACGAATCATCAGCTCGTGGCGGTCACCAAATCTCGCCTTTACGGTCTTGAACTGGTCGGGGTAAGGTTCTTGGCCAGGGTATCTAACGAGTATAGCATGAAGCGCATCAAATAGATGAACCTCATCTCCAGATCATCAACCGGCATTGAGAAGCTGATGTACTAATCGTCGGTATTGGGGATGCACTTGATGTTGCCCGAAGTGTTCCTTAGCTCTTTGACGCATATGTTGGCATCATACCCGCTCAAGTTGTGAAAGATGATGAGGAAGTGCTTCCTGGAATTCTAGGTTGCACTGGTTGTGTGCAGCGCCACGGTACTTGCCTTTGAGGTGGACGTGGTCGCAGACCTTATCCCCATGTAATGCGTCACCGCAAATGTTACAGTCCATGCTTGCTTTGAAGCTCTACTTGTCCTCGTCGGTCATCTCCATGGGTTTCGTCTCCTTGTATAGCTTGTCGATTGCTCGCACTTCCTCCTCCATGCACTGTACGAACTTCTTGGGCACATTTTTCCCACAGTAGACGACCGATTCTTTGTAGTCGCCGTGAGCGTACTTCATGCGATAGCAGAAACCCGAGGGTCGCTGTAGTTGTTACGCCTTCGTGTAGGATTGTGATGGATCCGGCTGGCATGTGTTGAGCTTTTACATGAAGCACTCGAAGTCCGCATAGATCACGAATGGGAGTCGCATCATTTTCTTGTAGTCGTGCAAGATTATGGTGGATCCTTCTTCCGATCCTGGGCGATCTTTTGGGCGAGTGCATCCGAGATGGAACTGGTGCTCCGACTTACATTCTGAAATGTGATAATGTCGTGCAGTTTAACAGGTTCGATGACGACCGTGCCAAATACGCCGTTCAGTGCTTGGCATCGATCAGTTACTTTGATTTCCTCATCTAACGGGGCATTTGTGATGTCCTTTTCCACCAATCGGAGCAGATCCTTTCTCCTGAGACGGAAGTACTTGAGCTGCATTTTGCTAAGGACCTCCTCGTGGGTGAATTTCCGGTTGGTTTTCTTCTCTATGAACTTCACCAAGGCCTCCTTACTTTTCCTGCTGTATCCCCTCAGATTCTCGTCCTTCGCTATTTGACCGGGTTCTTCATGGTCTCTTTTACCACGATTTTTCCTCCGATGGGGATGCTCCATTAAGTACAAGGTTGATTGTGACGTTAAATGTGTGAAAAACCTTACTATGACCTCGCCATAAAGAGTGTTGATCGTTATGACGTTGATTAGGAGTATAAACTTGCAGTTGTCACAATCTGTGATATCCGATAGAACAAAAACCCATGTCGAAGACTAACCATTCGTATAATATAGCGTACATCAGAATTAAAATGCATTCGAAGAAAACACTTGAATTTTCCATATTGGTTCCAATGTTAAACTAAGTCATGCCGAAATGGCTATTGCAAATTTGTGAAGGAAAATCTAATGTACATTTGGACAAAGTTAGTATCAATTGGCCCAGTGGTTCAAAAGAAGAAAATTGAAGTGCAAAAATTCACGCCAGAGACCTAAGAAAAGTGATGACAACAGAAATAGAAATGAAATATATATTGGCAAAGTCACATAGCTATAAACATACAAATAAAAATGAATAATAAAGTAGATGGTAGTTTTCCATTACAAATTGCAACAAATCATCTCTTAGTTTACAAGCTATGTTTAGAAATTACTTTACTTTTACATTTTTTAACACATTAATTGTATATACTTCCCTGGTCAAAATAGTTATCAAATCTCTAACGTCATTTCGTTTTGAAGTTTTAAGGACTAAGTTGTCGACATATAATTAACGTTGACAATTCTTTTGCATTATGATACCCGATATGGTTTTCGAATGGAGAAAAAGTTTCAATGCTTTAGGTAAATGAAATGTGAAAAATTAAGTTAACCTTTTTATTGTGTAGTGTGTTATATATTTTATTGTGGTTTAACGTGTTGTTCAAAACAAAAGTAATATATATGTGTTAAAGTGTCAGGTGACAATTGTCTACGTTTCAACTGTTGCGAAACTACGTTTGGTTATTCATGCACATGATTGGTTATAGGACGAAAGATTATTCGTCAAATAAGACAGACTACGCGTCTTGAATTATGAATTATTTCAATATTTAAGGATTAATTTTTAAATATCTCGAAATATTTCAATGACCAATGTTATTTTCACCACAATGAGAGCAATTTGCTATTTACAGGTACAGGTAAAGCCCTACTGATTTACCTATGAAACATATCGAATAGCCTCAAGACTTTCCTTTTTCATTTGAAAATGTCTGACATTTAAATCTGGCAGTGCAAAACAAGTGATCATGACAAATGATATTTAATTACTTTTTACTGTTATGCGACTTGATGATGTTTTGTCCCTCAACAAAGCTAAATTTGGTGACTATTTACATTCAATTTACCCTAGCGAGCTTGAAATTAAAGACACCGCCAATACACTAAGCTCAGCCTGTTACTTAGACCTACTTCTAGAAATAGACTCAGGAAAACTACAAACTAGACTACGACAAACGTGATGACTTCAACTTTCCAATTGTCAACTCCCTTTCATCGACAGCAACATTCCAGCAGCTCCAGCGTATGGTGTGTACATTTCAAAACTTATACGTTATTCTAGATCCTGCGATCGGTATTCCGATTTTCTAGACCGATCCCTGCTATTGACTGCTAAACTACTCAAACAAGGGTTTGTTGCACCTAGGTTGATGTTATCTCTCCAGAAGTTCTATGGTCGTCACCATGACTTAATTGATCGTTATGGGAAATCAGTGTCTCAAATACGATCTGACATGTTTGCTGAGTCATAAGTAGTGATTCCTAATCCTGGATTTGACTTTTCCCTAGACATGACTCGACGGGTGTCTAATTAGAGGCAGGCACTGCTTACTCGTCCGAAGCACCTGAGTACACCCATGGTTTTTATTGGGTTCGGGTTACTCTCGTTCTGTTTTTTGTGTTTTTTGTTTTTGTATTGCGTTTTGTCTATATCCGGATTTGTAACTGTCCCTTGACTTTTGGCTCTTGTTGTTCGGTCGGTTTTCTTTGCTATTTTTCTTATAATTGTTATTAGATTTAACGATTATATCTTTTAGCGACCAATCAGGGTGTACCAACCAGTGCGCTTTTTCGACTGAACAAATCAACTTTATATGGTCTAATTAGTCGTTTACATTCGATTCTAAACGTGTTCCTGTTGGAATGTAATTCAGTAGATTTAGGCCAAATGGATGTAGATTACACATTTGAAATTTTTAATGATGATAAAATCCACTGCTAAGAATCTGTATTATGTAAATGTATTGCATAAAATACGACTAAAGAAACTAATTAAAATTGACAATATGGAAATTGTAATTTAGTGGTACATATAGTGAACCTATCGTTAACAGTTAATTTTTTTAATTAATTTACATTGTAATCTAACGAACCTATGCTCATTTTAGAAAAAAAAATCTAATATAATGAAGTGAATTACAACTACATTTCTAAAAGTGTCAATTAATTTGATATAAAGGCAAACTGTAAAAAAGTAAACTTTCTTGAACACTTTTCAAACCCCTGTTATTGTTTATAAAATAATCGATTTTAAGGGCCTCTGTGGAGGTAGATCGTCACAACTGAGATTGCGTCTTCGACTCTCTGCGGGAAGGGTGCTCTCGACTACAATCAAGGATTGCCAGTTTTCCTACCGAAAGTCAAAGTCTTCGGCTTCCTTTCCAATAAAACCAGAGGCAATGATATAGCTGAAAAATTGCTGAAAGTGGCGTTAAGCAGTTTTCAAACAAACAAACAATCGGTCCAAATTGATGAATGTAGATTTAAAGCATTGATTATTTAGATGAAACAACTTTGCGAAAAAAGGATTAAAAGATTATATTTATGGAGCTATTTTTCCAACTACGATCTCAAATCAAACAAAATTTCGTTACATTTTGAGATGTCTACAATAGCAACGCGTACAAAAAAGTGTAGAACACCAGCAAGATACTCAGAACCGAAATCGATTATAAAACATTTACAAGATCAGAAAATTAAATCAGAAAACATTTTACGAACTAAATGAAAATGTTGAGACCACCTTCGCCTTCAGCTCCCGTTTTGCTGACAACTTTCATCTTCCAAGTTCGTGTAAAATCGATTTATCTAGGAATAGATTACTCTGTGGTTTGATCTAGTAATTTCTTAGTGATATGGAGTATGGAGTAGTAAAAACTATCAGGCTGATTATGGTTTGACTTAAAGAAGTAATACATGTGGTATTATGGTTTATAGCTTGTTCACTGTTTCACTTATTTGTTTTACATGTTTTAGGCATTTGTGTTCTTTGGAATCTGTCATATATTATTGCAAAATACATGATAGAGTGTGTGTATTTTCAGTATTTTCTTAATTTTTTTTATATTCAGTCTGTTTTTTCAAAAGTTTTCATTAGATTATCTTGTCTTACATCAAATTAATTTACAGTAATAGTTTATAATGGAGATTTGGGTGTCTAACTTGTAAAACTGGACATTCTAATTGGAAATGTTAGAGTGTTCTTCACATATTATACAGAGAAAATGAAAATTTTGTTTAAAGGATACGTATTTTTATCAGCTTCCTACCAGGGCATTCTATAACATTAGGTTTTGAAAAGGTATACGCACCATTGTCTCCATCAGCAAAACACAAAATGGTGAATGTGAATGCAACGAATGTGTAGAATTGGTATTTCATTCTTGTTAACATCTCTAAATGTAAGTGTCAGATCTAAAATGAAAACAATATACATGTATTCAGATACAGAGCGTAGACTGTTTGTTGCACACCATTTAGTACCTGCAATATAATTCAAGCAAAATATATTAACAAATATAGAATGTTCAATATTATACGAACATGTTTCTTGTTCCATTTCTATGAAAACAAACATGAGGTTTAAACACTACAAGTGCCTTGAAATATACCATGGAATCTATGTCAACTATATAAACAGTTATTTACAAAGTAAGCAGGTGCCTCAGGTTCAAAATTGAAAAAATAAGGCACACAATATCATTCATAACTTGTACAAGTTGTACAAGAATATTTGAAACTGCATTAAATCAAATAAGAGATATTCACTATGTTATATACTGTAGATGTAAGGGGAAAACAATGCTACATTGACATAATCTAAAATCATTTAAAGAATGTAAAAGGAAGAACTGTTTGACAATCAAAATAAGGTTTTCATTCTATAAACAGATATGTTATTCGTGATCCCACTGGGTTACGAGATAACAAAATTTGCCAAAAATTTTAATTAATAACGCTATTGTTTGATTTTGTACAAACAATGTAATGTCGAATCAATACCATATTCATGACATGAAATCACAAAACATTGAGACATAGTATCTGTGTGTCGCTGGCTAGTAATTTTTGTTGTGTTATTTAACAGAAAGTAATGTAAAGATGTTATATTTAAAGCACTGTTTTTGAGTTATACAAATATATTTTCGAACGCGAAGCTTGAGAAAGTGTACTTGTCTAACGAGGAAGGCGGTACTATAAATTACTTGTAACTTGAAGAATCCAATAGATCCCTCCAATTCATAATTAGCGATAAACAAGTTGCCATCGTTTCGCGGAACAACATACATTTTGGGTTGTAGCAGACCATATGAAAGAATGGCGACTTTTACACAGAGCTACCCGCTTGCATTTTAACCGACGATCTTTTTCTTTCTCGGGTATTTAGATTGATATTCAGATTTTTCAATTTGTGTATTTTCCTCTTTTGTGCTAATTATCGTAAAATGTCTGTATCGGAAATTTATGTAGTAATATTTTATGCCAAAATCGTTTTTAATGAATATTTGCTTTCCCTTTTACAGGGAAATGAAGGGTCGTTTCATTGTAAACCACTATACTAAAGTCACCGTGTCTGTGTGGAGTTTTTTGCCTGAGAAATAAAAACTGCTTACCGTTTGGTCGAGCTTATTTATGCTCCTTTTGTAGATCCGAAATGGTGCAAATTGCAATAATCAACACATTTTCCACATCTAATTAGCGTTTTGAAATGCGGCAGGTTTTTCATTGATAAGGCGATTTTCTGGCAAATTTTGACCTAATTTAAAGTTTAAGTTAGGAAGAGTTCAGGTAATGTCATCTGCAGTTTAGGCGAGTTTGAAAAGTCTCGAAGTTTGTTTGAATACCATTGAAAGCAGACGAACTTTTGTAAATAATGCAATGTCTCTTTAGAAACAAAAATGGCTGTATTATTAAATAAGGACAAAAATCATTCGCCTGAAATAATTAAATTTTGTTGAAAGATTCCATATCACAACTACCAAAAAACCACGTGAGGTAAACCAGCTAAACAGTAATAAGACAACAATAATTTTGTTTTAGATTGTCGTCGTATTACTACTCATTTATATAAATTTTGACATAAATTGAGGATGCAATTGTGGCTAGGAGTATATTTTTTAAATGAACTCTATTTTCTTATGACCTTAAATCGGCCTTCCATCACCTTATGATATATTAGGAAAACAAAACATATTTGTTGGGATAAACGATTCTTTATTTTTAATGTATTGTGTTATGGTTTAGCTAAATCAGGCTTTATATGTTTCAAGGTTTTAAGAAAATTGATTAAGCTCTGGCGATCAAATGGTTTTAGAGTTTTGTATTTGGATAATGGCTCCAGATGAGCAGACGATTATGAAAATTGCAAATTGGTAAATGCAACAGTAAGGCAGGACCTCATGAATTTAGGTTTCGTAATTGCAGGAGAAAAATGTAATTCGGAACCTGTATAGGTTACAACTTGGTTGGGATTGGTTTGGGATACTTTAGAAAGAAAAAAATGAACATCACACAAGAAAAAATAGACAGGTTTCTGTTTTATATCAATTCAGTATGATTGTGATAGCCTTTAAAAAAACAAGGTAATGTATGAGCTTTTAGCTTCAGTTGTGGGACAATTGATTTTGAACCATGTGGTTATCACTTCCGTTGTTGGATTAAAAACGAGGTACACATATGATTGCGTTTAAGACAGAGTATCTTGGGATTTGCCTGTATGGCTTACAAATGAACTTAGATATTGGTTACGTAATTTGACTGAAATGGTTTTGAGTTTAGTCAGGTTAACATGTTTTGGATGATTGCTATGGAGATATATAGCAATAGAGGCTAGTCGAGAATTAACTGATAATGCATAAGGTGCTTGGGCCGCACAGGAACCTTGCAAGAGTTCTACTTGGAGAGAACTAGATACAGTGAGCAGTATGTTAATTAGCAACAAGTATATTTTAACTGGTCAAGCGTTAAGGTACATACAAACAATAAAAACGTAGAAACCATGCTGAAATCGGCAAGAAAACATCTAAATGATATAAACGTGGAAATTCAAAAACCATGTTCAAAAATAGGCGATTGTGAAGATTATGGGTATTTAAAATACAAGACTTGGGGTCCTTATGACATATAGATTCGCTACACACAACAATAGAAATGAGCAGAAATTAACTTTTAATTTGGTGCCAATGCAACTGTGGGATTGATGCGTTTAAACAAGACTGGTCGGGTGTAACAAATTGTTGGGTACCGCCGTCTACTGTAGTTGCAAATACACTCGGTAAGAATAATGAAAATCGTGCTGGGGTACTTGGGTGACAATACTGTGAAAGCGTACTACTATTATTTTAATCGCTGGAACATTTTTAGACCAAAAACACGTTTCAAAGCACAGCCTATACATGTTGCATTACTTTTTTATTAGATACTTGTTACGCTATCAATTTGGTTATTTAAAGTATCTGATTAATACAGACAGGGCAATACGGTTTTAAATTCAAAAGGTGAAACCATTGCAATTGGGCTACAATATGTTTCAGAAACATGAACATTTAGCAGGTATTGATTTGGTCGGTTTTTCGTCCTAAAAGCACAGGCGAGATTGTAAATAAAATCAAAAAGATAAGTTACACATATGCAAGGCAAAGTAAACTCACTCAAAAAGAAACGAAACATAAGAAAAATGGTTTTACTTCATAAATTTTTCTTATAAATAACAACATAAATAAAACACATAGAACACTAACATTTGGCACAACTGTTGTCAAAGGGTCACTTTTACCAAAAATGGTAATTGTGTCCATCGGGATACAATATTTTGTAGAACAACAGTCAATATCTGCTATGTCCCCCATTTGCCTGCAGAACTGTTATTATACGCCTGGGCATAGACTGAATAAATCGTTTCCAAAGAATTCTTTGCCATTCAACCTGAAGTGCATGCTGTTCCTGCAGTGTTCGAGGCGGTGGTTGACGTTTATGTATGCGGCGGTCGAGTTCATCCGACAGATGCTTAGTCGGGTTTATATCTGGTGACCGTGAAGGCCAACACATAACATTTACGTTCTGCTGCTCCAAATAACAACAAACATTCCTTGCAGTATGCCGTCTGGCATTATCATGTTGAAAAACCTCCCAATGGACATCGATTGAGGGCACAAATTGAGACTGTAGAATCTCGTCGCGACAGTTAACTGCATTCAAGTTGCCTGATATATGAACAAATGGTGTTTTTTTTCTGGCGTAAGAGATGCAAGCCCACATTATCACGCTGCCTCCGCCGAAATTGTTGAATCAACGACACAATTGTGTGCAAATCGTTCGTTTCGTCGTCGAATTCGGCCATCTCTCTTTTCTAGCAAAAAGTGCGATTCGCTAAACCACACCTCCAGTTCTGTAGATCCCTTCCTCGAACAATATTACAGCATCGTACACTTGCTTGCCGATGTTGGCGTCTCAAAGTGCCTCCAAAGTGTGGTCGTCTGGCGTTAATGGAACAAATCCGATCCTGGACGTTAGTAGTGATGCGTAGCCGCCATGAGCGAGTTCTGTCTTCTGTAGTGTCAAGTTGATGGAACCGCTCCAACAGGCGAGAAATCGTGCTGCGGTGAACATTGAAGCGTCTCGCAACCTCAGTCTGTGATTCACCGGCCTGTTGTCGACCGATAGCGATATTCTGGCTAGCAGCGTCTAACCTCGGCATTGCGTTTCCTCAGATGTTAATTAGACATCGAGAAAAGAAGTACCGAATTTTTATACCCGCAAACAAAGCCCCCATGAATTGCACGTGCAAAACAAACAGTTTTGACGCTTGATTGAATTTAAGTGCAGTCCGAGGAACAATGTCATATGGGGTCTAAATGTAATCAACAATATATATTTTCTCAGTTAGCCAATTTATATTTAAGATAAAAGTCATTTTTTAAAATTAAACATTTTGTTGCGTTTCTTTTTTGAGAGAGTATATTATTAACATATTGGCACTTGTTGCTTTTGACGGTTATTTCGTTTTGCATTCTATTATTTCAGATGGAGCAACGGCAGCATAAAACATCTGGCCTTAATGAAAAGTCTGCAAAAGATATTGTCGCTGGAATAGCATTCTAGTAAAGATTGTTATGCTGCTCACAGTGTAGAAAGAAGACTGCTGGTATATCAAAACGTTTCCCAATCTTTTTTGGTCTATCGCATACGCGGGCTAGTCGAAAAAGTTTTTGTTTTGATTTTTTGCCAGTTAATGTTGACAGTATTTGAAAATATGCCAGCTTTATGAACGCATGGAAGAGCTAATTACAAAGATAATCATTGTATACCAAAATGTACCAAATATATATTTCGATATATGTTTTGCATTATTTTATCAAATTTAAGATATTTTATTGAATAAATAGTCAAGGTAAATCAGAAGAGACAAGGGTACAAATAAAAATATCTTTGAGTATTTTTATAAATGTAACTCATATGACACATGCATTTTATTGCCTTTGTTTGAAATCTTCATCTTATTAGCATTTTTTTAAGTTAGTTAATTTCTTATATTTTTTTTATAGTTATTCGATTTCCCTTTTGATGAGAATATTTGTTTCTTGGTTTTCGTTATTTCGTCTAAGGACTGCTAATTCCTCTCGAATATAAATTGTGAATTTTTTAAATCTTTGTTTTCTTTGTGTAGTAATTTAAATTTGTACTTTACATACATAGGAAACTGTGATTTAAATTTGGCACCTTACACATTTGGGATAACTATGATTTTGTTACTTCGTAGTATTAAGTATTCTATCACTAAAATCCTTTTTCCCTAGTCACTGTAGTCACTTACTGAGAACCTAAAGTGTCTTTTTCACTGATTGATTAAGCGATAAACAGAACTAGCAGATTAAGCGAGAGCATAAGCAGCTGTTTGCGTGTTATTAACAGTTTTATTTCAGTTTAATTTGCAATTGGCCACTGCTTTAAACAAAAGCAGGTTCGGTATACCAGTCAAACATTTTTCACGGTCTAAGACCATGAACGCGTTGCTTTTCAAAGAAACGAAAAAATTATTTAGTGTCCGACAGCATCAATTATCTATTCGATTTGCGATTTCTTTACTACATCGTTACAAGATAAAAAGCTAAGCTATAATGTATGTAAAAATGCGTAATAAAAATAATATTGATAACAAACGGTACTATAAATATCAAAGTAAAAGCTTACCGTTTCTGAATTATATACATATATACGGCGTTACCCAAAGGTAACTTGTCAATTTGTCAACTCGATAGTACATTAATACTCTAATAGTTTTATGTCTTTTGTGAATCTTTAGTGAACTAGAGTTCTACCATTCATCAAGTCAAAAGTTCATAAAGTTTTAATTAAACAGATAATAATAAATTATTACCTATTGTTAACCAATTCAAATATCAATTTATAGATAATAAAATATACATATTGTTTATGTTTCTACTTCCTTGTAGTGACTAATTTTTAAAAAAGTATAGAAGACCTAATGTTCTATTGACTTAATATCAGCTTAAGCTATTCGTCCGTTGCCTGTAAGTAAACTTCATATGTGTTTTCTTCTAAACCAATTGGACAAATGAAACGTTTTAGAAATTTAGTTTGTGGGTTGCTCTATACAAACACCTCATTTCTTCATGATTGGCTAAAACGTTGCAACCATGGGAATTTATTGACTGAAATTATTTCCATTTTCTTGAAGCCAAATAAATTGTTACTTTGCAGGCGTGCGTAAAATATATTGTTTACAAAGGCTATACTCGGAATTAAAATTAAAAAGTGTACTGCTTGTTTGCCTGAATAAGGTTTAACGCCATCTTTAGCAATTTTTCAGCTATATATTGGCGTCAAGTTTTTATAGGTAAGAAAGCCCGAGTACCCCGAACTTCTCAAGAAAACTGGCAGTCCTTGTCAATTTAGGTTGGAGCTGAGCACACCCTAACAGCAGAAATGATCGAACCAGTAACCTCAGTGTTTACAAGCACTTATTCATTCGTAAATGATAAACTAATTTAACTGTTCGGCCAGTCAAACCCTCTTACATTGTCAAAGGTAACCATAATATCACCTGAACGGGATTACTTTAGATCTTCCATGCAGCGACAGAAGAAAAGAGCGGAGCAAGTAAACAATATGACAACATATTTTCCCCGATCTCGAAATCTTTATACCGATTGCATGATCTAACAAAACGTATAAGTTATGCAATGTACACACCATACGCCGGAGCTGATGGAATCTTGCTACTGATTAACGGGAAGTTTACAAATGGAAAGTTGAAGTCATCACTCCTTCTAAAAACTAAGCCTAATAGGTCTGCAATAAAAATGACCTCCAAATATGACAAATGTGTTGTCAATCAGAAAATCTAACATTTGGCGGATTTGGTCTACAGTATAATTATTATCTGATTTTGAGTCATTAATGACGATATAAGTTAAGTTACGGCTAATTACCATGTATTTAAATAGTCGTTCCGTTTTTTCTGAAAAAAACATCGTTTAATATGGTCCTGAAGCCTGGTTAAACTGCATGTGGGGAACGGCCGCGTAGATTGTCGAAAAATTCCAAAAGATTTACTGATTTTACATTTAGGAAGGAGATATCCAGACCCTATGATCTTTTGAATATTTTTAGTATCTACATTGCACTGATGCCAGTTCTAGAGAAGCAAATGTCACTGTATTTTTTAAAGAAAATAGCAAAGAAAACCGACCGAACAACATTAGCCAAAAGCCAAGGGACAGTTACAAATACGGATATAGACAAACACAACACAAAAACCAAAAACATAAAACACAGAGAGTAACCCGAACCCAATAAAAACCATGGGTGCACTCAGGTGCTCCGGACGAGTAAGCAGTGCCTGCCTCTAATTAGACACCCGTCAAGTTACTCACTGTCATGTCCAGGGAAAAGTCAAATCCGGGAATAGGAAACACTAAATATGACTCAGCGAAAATGTCAGATCGTATTAGAGACACTGATTTCCCATAACGATCAATTAAGTCATGGTGACGACCATAGAACTTCTGGAGAGATAACATCAAGCTAGGTACAACAAACCCTTGTTTGAGTTGTTTAGCAGTCAACAGCAGTGATCGGTCTAGAAAATCGGAATACCGATCGCAGGATCTAGAATAACGTATAAGTTGTGAAATGTACACACCATACGCTGGAGCTGCTGGAATGTTGCTGTCGATGAACGGAAAGTTGACAATTGGAAACTTGAAGTCATCACGTTTGTCGTAGAGTCTAGTTTGTAGTTTTCCTGAGTCTTTTTCTAGAAGTAGGTCTAAGTAAGAGGCTGACCTTTGTGTATTGGTGGTGTCCTTAATTTCAAATTTCAATTTTAAAGACGCATATTTATCGCTGTTGAAATAGTGATTTTTTTGGGGTATTCAATACAAGGAGGGGTTGTTAATATATCCATCACGTATATTAATGTAAGTAACAGGAACATGAACACTATTACACATTTGAAAAATATAACTATAAAGTAAAGTTCCATACATATCTATTAACAACATTATTAGCATGTATCGGTGTAATTCCTTTAGTGTCAAGTACATAAAATGTCAGATTAAATTAAACTGCCATTTGTTCAGAGAACAAATGAGAAGGTCTTTCTCACTATTGCTTTAAAATCAGAAAATATATGTAATGCTATGGATTTTGTGTCTGTTGCTAAGCACAAAATGTCAATTTCAGTCATAAAAATTAGTTGAGTAAAGAAAGTGGTCCAGAGTCAAAAATATATGGTTGTTAGGGACAAAGTGGCACTTCCGGTCATGAATTGACATTTTTCAGTAAAGTTCATCATCCTGATTCTAAATATATATGGTTGCTAATGAATTTTTATAAGTGTTACCTTGTTCTTATGGTATGACATTGACCTATGACCTTTGACCTTTGGCTTAAATTGAAACTTTTTAATACTGTTCACTTTTAACCCAAATGCTTACTATATTATATTGTGATAGTGATCACTTTAAACCTATATATGTTTACTATATTAACTTGAATCGTTTTTAAGTTATGAGCAGAAATACTGATTAACAGAAACGAGTCAAGGCCTGTAACTCAAAAATGGTTCATCACACAGCTTCGGACCAAAGTACCAAATAATGGTCTCAATAAGAGGAGTTTTTTTCCCATTACTGTCTGCTTCTATCTTTTATGGTTTTTGAGATGTAGTGCTAACATGACCAAAGATGACCTAAGATCTTGACATTTTTAATTGTAGTATATGTCACTTAAGATCAATGGTGGTGGTCCAAAGTCTCAAAGACTAACGGTTTTCGAGAAAAATATTTACGGCACTATTCGGGTCAAAAACGCGTAAACAGGAAGTCAATTGAGAAAAACTATTTTTATGTTAAATAATCGCCATAGGTCAACCAACTGTGTGTACTCTTTAGATTTTGAGAATCGCTTACAGTTTATCTGCTAACAATGGTTTTCGTGTTCGGGAAAATAACTCTGTAACTAAAAATAGCCCGGTTTAAAAGCTTTAACCATCCCATCTCCGATATTATCGAATAATGGTACCAAGTATGGACATGAGATGTCGCGAGACTTTTTGGCAAATCTCCGGGGAACAAGAAAAAAAATAATCATAATAAATGCAAGAAGGTCTTTCCATTGTAGTGGGAAAGACCTTAATTATTGTCGTTCAATGAAGATAATTATGTTAAAAAATAAAGGAATGAATAAACAAAAGCAACTTAAGTAAAACAAGCATCGGCTTTATTATTTATTTTGCTCTCCTTGTTAGTTTGCACATCAGCGATGGTTTTGACAAGTATATCAAAACTAACGGTAAAGTTATATAAAGTAAGAAGCCGATTTTAAAAGTATGTGCATGAACAATCGTACTGATATTAGTGTCTAGTACCGATAACAATTTCTATTATGAAAATGTATTACTATAAACTGTAATAGGTTGGATAGTTTGCAAAAAGAATTAGCAGGTTTTAGGATGTGAAAAGGGAAACATGTTTGTTTAACGTGGATCTTGACTTTCACAACTTATTTTACGATTTTAAAACAAACACGTATCCGTTATTCTACATGTATATACAAACTTACTGAATGTCATACATGAAACGATTATGATCTTATATATTGTGATCTGATGACAAATCGACAATGTCAAATTATGTTCGAATGAACTCAAGCAGGAACCTATAAATCAACGGGACTGGAATCTAACGATATCGTATACTTTTCCTCGTCGCGCCAATACTCTAATTTGCGAACAAGTGTCGACACGGATATGACCGTATATATGGCTTTTGTACGATACAATCTGTTCGAGACAAGTTACATGTATATATCAATACATTTATGCATTTAATAACAATAATTAAACAAATTAGAAAAGACACAACACACAAATAAAAAAACAAAGAAAAAAAAACAAAAAAAAACAAAAACAAAAACAGAAAAAAAAACATATACCAAACAAAGAAAAAACAAAAAACAAAAGTTTTTGATTACTTCTAAAATTCGATTGTTGTACTAGTCCCAGTGAATTAAAATCAAAACCGCCGTGTATGATTTTATTTGATGTTTATGGTTTTCACCAATTAGACAATTTATATGATGACACAGGTATTAGCTACCCATGGTGTACCCTCAGACAACTTTTGACACCGTTGTTCAACCATTTGTTCACCACACCTGTGATTACATAACAATTGCAAAAGGTGTACGCCAAATTAAAATAGAATAGGTTGTAAAACATACTTAATCCAATTCCGAAATTTATTTTTTTATCAATTGGATTTAAGATTAAGGAGTTTCTTGTAAAATAGAAGCTGAAAATACGTAACAGGATGGAGATGTCCTCGTGGAAAAAAGTTCGAAAAAGGTAAAAAAAAAGTATGCTTATTAATCGTGTTATCAATTATGACCTATTTCTGTGCATTCTTAAAACATCATTCTTTCAGAATGTGAAAGAAAAAGGAATACCGCGTTCATAATAAAGGCGTGGATTGGCTTTATTTAAGGGTACCGTTTAAAAATTTGCGCCGTCTGATCGAAAACGTGCTTATATTTCATGCTACGTAATCCGATAATAACTGGGGATTCACAACAAAAATAATTTATTGCTGCAACGCGACAAAAAGGACGAATTGGTTGGTCTATACCAGTCCTTTTAAATCTGTAATTTTGCATTACGATGATATATGGTCGGAAAGTATAAAGTTCGTAAAAATGACATACAAAAATGGCGACCGTTAAAAAAGCTCCCGATTTTCGCTGATTTCAATATTTTTTTAAATGATAAAACATGGTCACGATAATACAATGAGGCAAATAAAACACTTAAAATTAAAAAAAAAATATTACTGTCACAAGATAATTGCACAAATTTTAACTGACACAGAGTACGTATTGTACTATAGATGCTGTCATTTCTGCGTTCTCGTTTAATCTCGTTCTGGTTTTCGCGCGACAAGGAAAACGTAATTTTTAAACTGAAGACTTAGCGAGTGTCCAAACCCGTTAGTTATACTAGTCCCAGACGCAAGAACATATTGCAATAATATATGAATTAGAAACCAGAATTCTGGTAGCGACTTATATTTGATTTGAAATCATTCACTACTAAACTATGCAAACGCTCGTCGTTCACCGTTAAAATATACCGTTGAAAACGTTTTCCTTCAGAGACTTTTCATAAAGAATCATCATTATGTAAACTGATTTTTAAAAACTAAGTACATCTGAATCATAAAGAAAAAAATTCAAAGAAATTCCATAAATATGATACAAGACGCATGAGATCGTAAAGCGTGGTTATATATTTTGTAAACATTATAGACCAAAGAACAAGTTATCCCATGGATAAGACAAATGAAGTTCTTCACATACCGTGAAGAATTTATCAAAAAATTTTATTATCATTGATCAAAATAATTGAAAGCAATAAAGTAGCGACATAAACTACGAACACAACATTAAATCTTTCCAATGTCATACAACCAGATAGTTAAACGTACCATCAAATTTTAACAAATTGATTGACCAATCATAAAATATAACCCTCGTTTTCAGCGTCAATCAAACAAAACTGATTGTTGTAAGTGAAAGTATTGTTGTCACTTCCTTGTTTGACTAAACCAATAAGAATACTATAAAATTGAAAGAGTTAAATATATGTTATTCCAATGAGAGGTAGATTAATTAAAATGAAACTGTAAGGTTGTTACTTTAAAAGGTTTATATAATATATATGACTATATATATATATATACAAACGTATATATATATATATATATATATATATATATATATATATATATATATATATATATATATATATATATATATATATATATATATAAAATATAACATGTCTTGAGACTTGAGCGCAAAGCGTAACATTAAGGAAATATTGCAACGCGGTTCTGTTCGTAAGTTCTGTAACTGACCGTGGTTAAGCAAAAGTTTTGACCCTAAATACATGCATTGAACGCCACATTGACTGTAATCGGTAAAGGTCCCATTCTGTACCCAAGCATATTTTAGATAACCGTGCTTTGATTCATAAGTATATAGATGAATCCTAATATGACGTGTTTAAAACGATTCGAGTCCAGACATGTGATAAAACTCATGATTATTATGAGTATATACTCATAATCAACGTCATAAACGATCAACACTCTTAATGGCGATGTCATATAAAAATGCTCACATATGTTAACGACGTCACAATCTCCTGTGTGTCCAAAAACTGCACCTCATAGGTTATGTTGTTGCTGAACGTTAATAAATATATCCGATAAGAATCGAAATAATTAATTGGAGGAGGGGCACTAATATATACCGATATTTATACCACGGGTTGTCCCTTTATGCCCACATTCTATCCCTCGTTAACGCTCGCTTTGAAATATTTGGCATAAAGGGCCAATCCGTGATAAAATCAGTGTATTCCTCTTACTGTCCCATTAATTATTTCTTAATTAAGTTAGATAAATAATGTCTTGGATTGATAAAAAATAGAGAAGTTAATAGTATTATTCTTTTGCAGAGGCAAGTTGTTCATTTCTGACTATTTTCATATAAATTACTTGGGAGTAAACTCGAATCGGTTTAATTAGTTCGTTTTAAAAGAAAACCTTCAATTTTTGTAAATAAACCGTTATGTTAATACTAAACTCTACATGAATATACAGAGAAACGATAGGAAAATGATACGACGAAATTTCTGATTGACTACATTTTTCCACCCAAATTGTCTTAACAATCAAAGAAAACTATACATCTTTTAAAAAAATTTAAACAATTAAAATAGATTATTTTCATTTTATATTTGAAACTCAATACGTTTTGTCACCAAAATGCAGAATGACCCAGATAAAAACGTTTTCATCTGAACACTGTAACACGCTTGTAACCCTTTCAAGGATTTTCCATTTTGACATTTATGACACGCATACATTTGGGACGGACAGTGCTTCACTCGGCCTGGACCTAATACGTGACTCTATGTGTGTTTTGTTTGTTTCAATGATGTTTAACGCCACTTTCAGCAATATTTTTAGGTATTTCATGGCATCCAGTTTTTATTGGGGGAGGAAGCCGGAGTACCCGGAGAGAACCCCGTCCTTCGGTAGGAAAACTGGCAATCTTTGTCAATAAAGATTAGAGTCGAGTACACCCTGTCCGCAGTGAGACTCGAACCCGCAACCTCAGTGTTGACAGACCAGGTGATCAATAGTAAACGAACTACCTTAACCACTCGGGCACCGAGCCCCCCGTGACTGTATGTATGCATTTACCTAATGTCAAGTAGTTGCAACATAATTTTTATGAAAAGAGCAAATAATACAGCGAAAAAGTTACAGTCAAACAATTTCCACTGTACATTATTATCATGCTAGTTTTGTTTGTATTCCAACTTGAAGATATAATAGCACCCTATTAATTTTATGATAATAAGGGAGCATATCCATGAACTAAAATGTTCTTAAATAACCTCTCTTTGTGTCTTCCTATGTTTTTGTAGTTTAACACTGGGACTCGATACAGAGCTGCCCATCTCGCCCCGTTGTGGATTGGGTGAGACCCTCTGGTTTAAAAAAGGGGGGGGCGGGGGGCGGTTGTCAGGTTATAATACGGAAAGCTTGGTTGTGGACCGTAGTAAGTGAGCTGTTTGGAGAATACACGCTCCAAGCACGATTAAGTGTCCTTTTGTAAATTTACAAAAGACAGGCGCTACAAAAGGCTGAATTTTTCGTCCCTGCCCAATACTCCATACTTTTCTGGTGGCATTCGAACATTGTTCCCTTTTAAATTAATTTATTGTGTGATAACTCATTCTCGACCTAAACATAGCTGAAATACTGCTGTTTTAACGTAAAGCAAAAATTAATAAATAAATCAATCAATCAATCAACCAATCGTAGTTCAACAAATCTTAAATGATGTGTTTATTTTATTCTAAATGGCCTATCACATATCACAAATTTTCAAAAAAGTCTATCAATTTCATACAAGAAAGTTGTGTTGAGCTTTTAAACCTTTTGTTATGACTGAATAACTATAGGATAATTAATTGGGCGGAGTGAAAATACCTAAAATATGATCACGAGTGCCGCATAACGCATCTGATTAAACGAGTGCGCGCGGAACTTGTTCCGCGCACGAGTTTAATCTGATGCTGTATGCGGCACGAGTGATCATAATTTGGATATTCACGATGCCCAATTGATTATCCTATTTATTATAAAGATCAAAATTGTTTTCGTAAAATTTTAATGCTTAATCCTAAATTTTATGAACGGCGGATGAATATCTGTATAGTACAAAACCAACTGCAACTTTGGCGGGAAAAAACCCGAGAGTGAAAATAAACGATAATTTTCACATGTGATTTACCGTGATTTCTGTCACTCGGAAAATTCGATATTTCATCTATATCTATATAATAAATATTGTTAATTATATTCTACAATTCAGCAACTATTTAACTTAATAATAATAAAGCGTCTGTCATGCTTATTTTGAAACTTTTATATTGAATAATATCAATACGAGTTATGGGTGTTATTTCCGCGTATCATAAAAAAGAACAGTTCGTAGGGGTGTCTGTTATTCAAGAAATAACTCATAGGTGGGTGTGGTGTAATCATTGCTTTGTAAGAATGCATTGTTTTGAATTGTTCCATGTTATTACCCCTTTTGTTTATATTGTTTGTTTGAATGTTGTTTAATGCAACTTTCAGCTACATCATGGCGTCCAGTTTTTATTCGGGGGAGAAGCCGGAGTACCCGGGGAAAACAGCCGACCTGCGGTAGCAAACTGGTAATTCTTATACACCCTGCCTGCAGTGAGAATTGAATCCGCAATCTCATTGTTGACAGTATAGTGACGAACTACCTTAACCACTCGGGCACCGAGGCCCCTCCTTATGTTTATATGTTGGAATGTTAAAATATTAAGTCGCGTTATCTGATGTAGTATGGTAAACCATATTAAGGTACAACATGTATATTTATACTGTTATTAAATTACTTTTTAACACAAGAAATACGTCAATACGTCACTTATTCTTTCAAATGCTTATACTTGGGAAGTATTCTGGAATGGCCTTGTCTGTAACTAGTTGACTATATGCTTTGTCTGGAGTAGTAAATTTTAAAACCTTGAAATCTCTGATAAATATTTATTAGATTGAACACCGTTTTCCATGGATTTATCGGTATACATCGAGAAGACCAACTCACTGACAAACAAATACAAGGTTTATGATTGTTAGTGAGTTGTTTCAATCGTTATAATTCTTTACAATTGCATTAAGAAATTAATTTGTCTAAAATCTGAATTTCGCGTTTCTTGTTAATGTTACGTACAAAATATTATTCCATAAACTAGCATCTGATATCAATAAAAATGAACACATAACAAAACCTTTCACTTAAATCTGTAACATTTTGTTTTTCTCAAAGGACCACAAAACAGTTTTAAATGTAACAAATAATTAATGTCAATTTCATCAAACAAACAATTTGTGAGTATTGAATGCCGCCACCTTTGTTACACTGGTTACACCAAAAGCAGTTCCGTCAACGTGATTTATCCAACAATAAATTTAGTAAACTTCATTTATTAAAAAAATAAATTCCGTTGAAAACTACTACCGGAAGTAATCTTAACTAATCGTATTTCTAAATATGCAAATCATATCACAATTGGATAATCAATGTATTGAAATACGATCACGATTTCCGCAGAACGCGTCAGATTAAACAAGTGCGCGGAACGGACTATGACTACGTTTTGCCCCATTGATTATTCTTTTGATTACATTGAGATGAAGATAAAAACAAAATACCGAACACCAAGGAAACTGTCAGGAAGGACAAATCAAAGCCAAAGAAACTGGCAAACTTTAGAACCAACAACCAAAAATATAGCAACCGTTGGTGTCATATTTTATGTGTAAGTCTACAAATAATGTAGGTGACGCTGTTTTGCAGTTTCAATTCCGTTCTTTAGGAGCAACTCGGCAAATTGAGCGTTGTTACTTGAAAGGACATCATCAATATATCA
Source organism: Limnoperna fortunei (assembly GCA_944474755.1). Taxonomy (NCBI): domain Eukaryota; kingdom Metazoa; phylum Mollusca; class Bivalvia; order Mytilida; family Modiolidae; genus Limnoperna; species Limnoperna fortunei. The sequence goes on from OX104115.1 coordinate 35,701,026, forward strand.
ATATGTGAAACTAAATGACCTAGCTTCTGCAATCTTCTTGTTTTTAATAAGATGTTAAGAAATTCAGTTTCATAAGAATACAGTAACCAGTCGGCAAGAAGTGGGGGCACACTTGTACCCATAGGAATTCAGAGTTCAGATTGCCTGCTGAAACACATATTTAATTTAAACACATTTTATTGTTCTAAAAAAGCAACAAATGGATCAGACACAAGTTTTGCAACTTAAAATTGTCTTCTTCGATAAATACATCAATTAATTTAAATCAGAACAACATAAAATATACATAATAGGTTTGTTTGTTTGTTTGATGTTGTTTAACGCCACTTTCAGCAATATTTCAGCTATATCATGGCGTCCAGTTTTTATTGGGGGAGGAAGCCGGAGTACCCGGAGAAAACCCCCGACCTGCGGTTGAAAAACTGGCAATCCTTGTCAATTAAGATTGGAGTCGAGTACACCCTGCCTGCAGTGAGAATCGAACCCGCAATCTCAGTGTTGACAGACCACGTGATCAATGGTAGACGAACTACCTAGACCACTCGGCCACCGAGGCCCCTACATAATAGGTAAATATTTTCACAATACGAAGACGAGAAAAAATATAATGACACAGACATACCGGTACAAAAGTCGACAAAACGAAAAATATACAACATATTTATTTTTACAAATGCAATTCGAAAACACCGTAATGATTGATTAAATTATGGATATAAACTAATCATCAAAAAGCTGTATGACGGTAAGTACTGTCTGTTAATACTTTCTTGTCTATTTAAGCTACCCCTCCCCCATGCATGAAGTGTGACCTTGGAAAAAAAAAGAATGCAAGTGTGCATTCATTTGAAACCCACTGTATACATTTAGTGCTGAAAACAATTTGCTTAGAAGTAGAAAAGCGTTCTGCATTTTATATATTTTTTAAAACACAAGAAAATATTGAAATGTTGGTTTCATCTGGAAGTTGGTCGCTTCTAAAAAACAAAGGTTGGTAGTTATATGTAAACCTTCTAAGTCAAGTGAATTTAATTCAGCAAGCATGACATTTCGGAATATATTAAAAAACATATCCTCCAAAGTTACAAATATTTTGTCGATCAGAAAATCTAGCATACTATAAACCCGTTTCTCGCTGTAGCTTAATGAACAAATAAGGTATAATAAATTTGAAAGTAAAACAGAGCTTACCAATTTTTCATCTTAAAACTGAATCAAAATTTAATATCCTAATTAACGTCAATTTTTTAAGTACTATAGCCCCACTAATTTAAAAACCATTTGTAAATCTTCAATTAACAGTGCCTGCCAAAAATTGATACAATTTTAATTTAAAAGATAAATTCTTTTTGTTTAATAACTACAATAACAATATATCAGATTATTACATGACATTTTTGATATCATATGTATTATTAGCCCATGGTTTGATATTGGCCCAAGAGCATTATAAACGGATTGTCTAAATGTTGGTTAATTTTTAGCCATGACTTCAAATTTGTTTGTTTTACTGTGGTAAATTGGTGCTAGAACACACCGCCGATGCTGCGGGTAGCTTGGGAGCTAGAAGCTGAATTAAAAAAGCCTGCGGCTTTTGGGCCAATATCAAACCTTGGGCTAATAATACATATGATATCAAAAATGTCATGTAATGGTCTTTTTATCATATGCTTCAGCAGGGGAAAATGAAATAGACTTGGATATATAAAACTCTTATCGAGTTCTGGTACCGGAATATCTTCGCAATTCCTGTGCTCCGAATTTCAAGTCATTTAATAAGATTTCAGATCACTCACGGTTTTTTTTTCTTTTTGTATTTATTTTTCATTGACTCATATAATCCAAAGTATTGTCTATCTCCGATGCATTTTATCATTCATGTCGTCTGCTTTATCGTTAAACTTCATATTTGCAAACCATTCCGGTAATTTCCGATAATTTACGGAAAGGCATGTGATAACACTTACAGAAATTCGGAAGCAGTTAATAACATTTTGATATCAGCCCGCTTTGACAATCTGGCGAAATATCAAATTTTTGTCCATTTATTCCTTTAATCATACAGTAAAAAATATAAGTTATTTACAATAAGTATATGATAATAATAAAGTTCATTATTAATATCATCACCATCACCATTACTATTACCATTACTTACTTACAATACTGATAATATTCATAGGTAGATTGAATATGATGCTAATGTTCTTGATTTGACAGACATTTTTTGTTTATATGAATGCTTAAACGTTTTTAATAAGTAATTTTTGAATTTTCTATTCAGATAAGATGAAGATGAACAAATGTATTGGTTGTTCATTTTATTTTACAATACCAATATGTATATTACCAGACAAATAGAATAAACATATACGTACACACTCATTTAAACACATACATATATACATACATACACACACACATATACATGTCTATACATACATATACATATATATACACATCGATCCATCGATCGATATACAACAAACAGGGTTATTTTCATTAGAACAGTTAACAACAATGTCAATTTTTAAGACAACAGTTAACAGCTAATGGTTGAAAAACAGTTAACAGTTGCTTTATTTAAAAAAAACAGTTAACAGACGTGCCCAAATCACGTTAACAAAAAATCTCCCCCCTCAGTCATGTGTGGACCTAGCTGTGCTACCCCACGCAGGGTGCACAAGCCAGCATTCATGTGTGGACCTAACTGTGACTGCCGCAGTGCTACCCCACGCAGGGTGCACAAGCCAGCAGTCATTTGTGGACCTAGCTGTGACTGCCGCAGTGCTACCCCACGCAGGGTGCACAAGCCAGCAGTCATTTGTGGACCTAGGTGTGACTGCGGCTGTGCTACCCCACGCAGGGTGCACAAGCCAGCAGCCATGTGTGGACCTAGTTGTGACAGCGGCTGTGCTACCCCACGCAGGGTGCGCAAGCCAGCAGTCATGTTTAGACCTAGCTGCGACTGCGGCTGTGCCATTCCACGTAGGGTGCACAAGCCAGCAGTCATTTGTGGACCTAGCTGTGACTGCGGCTGTGCTACCCCACGCAGGGTGCACAAGCCAGCAGCCAAGTGTGGACCAAGTTGTGACAGCGGCTGTGCTACCCCACGCAGGGTGCGCAAGCCAGCAGTCATGTTTATACCTAGCTGCGACTGCGGCTGTGCCATTCCACGTAGGGTGCACAAGCCAACAGTCATTTGTGGACCTAGCTGTGACTGCGGCTGTGCTACCCCACGCAGGGTGCACAAGCCAGCAGCCATGTGTGGACCTAGTTGTGACAGCGGCTGTGCTACCCCACGCAGGGTGCGCAAGCCAGCAGTCATGTTTAGACCTAGCTGCGACTGCGGCTGTGCCATTCCACGTAGGGTGCACAAGCCAGCAGTCATTTGTGGACCTAGCTGTGACTGCGGCTGTGCTACCCCACGCAGGGTGCACAAGCCAGCAGTCGTGTGTGGATCTAGCTGTGACTGCTGCTGTCCTACCACACGCAGGTTGCACAGCCAGCAGCCATTTGTAGACATAGCTGTGACTATGGCTGTGTAATCGCACGCTGGGTATACAAGCCAGCAGTCGTGTGTATATCTAGCTGTGACTGCGGATGTGCTACACAACGCAGGGTGCACAAGCCATCAGTCATGTGTTGACCTAGCTGTGTCACCCCACGCAGGGTGCACAAGTGAGCAGTCATGTGTGGATTTAACTGTGACTGCAGCTGTGCTACCCCACGCAGGTTGCACAAGCCAGCAGTCGTGTGTGGACCTAACGGTGACTGCGGCTGTGATACCCCACGCAAGGTGCACCAGCCAGCAGTCGTGTGTGGACATAGCTGTGACTGCGGCTGTGCTACCACACGCAGAGTGCACAAGCCAGCAGTCGTGTGTGGATCTAGCTGTGACTGCGGCTGTGCTATCCCGCGCAGGGTGCACAAGCCAGCAGTTGGGTATAGACCTAGCTGTAACTGCGGCTGTGCTACCCCAAGCAGGGTGCACAAGCCAGCAGTCGTGTGTGGACCTAGATGTAACTGCGGCTGTGCTACCCCACGCAAGGTGCACAAGCCAGCAGTCGTGTGTGGACCTAGCTGTGCTACCCCACGGAGGGTGCACAAGCCAGCAGTCATGAAGGGGGTGGGGGGGGGGCTAGATGGGGTCCATTAACAGGCTAAAAATTTTTTTAATTTTCCAAAAGAGATAACAGTAAATTTAAAATAATGATAACAGATAACAGCAATTTACATGAGAAAACAGCGAATTCAAAAATCGAAAAAACAGATAACAGCAGAATATCATTGAAGGGCAATACGACGAGAAAAATTTACATGAGAAAATAGCGAGTTCAAATATCGAAAAAAACAGATTACAGCATAATTTCATCAATACGACGAGAAAATGCAAACATAAATCTGTGTTTCCATAGTAACTAGTATGGGATCTTATGTATATTCCTCTCTTCATAGAACGACTCAATTACATTTAATAAATGGCGAATACAATGAATTAACATTGGCATCTTTGGGGAACGATTTTCTGTTATTTCATCTTCAAAAGAAACGTTTTAAGTTTGGATAACAATCTAAGAATCGGGTAATATGCGTCACGTATCATTTTGTATATCTTTCTATAAGGAATTTTTTTCCCATTCATAATGTTGTTTTTAATGCTACAATGTTAGACATGACATAAACAATAATGTTGTCAGTGGGATATTTAAATGATCCTTTATAATGTTTTCTAATTAATGATAATGAATATTATTATATGACTAACATTTATCTTGATTTTGATTAGCCCAGGGTATCATGACAAGTATTATGCAGACGGTGTGTTAACCTAAAAGTAGATAAAAATAGACTGATAAAATTTTTTTGACTTTTGAGTAGCTAAAAATAGAATATTTATCACTTTTCAATAGTTAAAAATAGAATTCAACAATAGGAAACAAGCTTTAATTTGATTGGTTGAATTAAAACCATCAGCCAATCAAAATCATTCTTTTACAACATTATGTTTTTTTGACATTGGTTCAAAATGGCTGACGAGCAGCAGACAAGTGTTGCAACTGTCAATGAACAAGAACTTTTTTGCCAATTTTTCATAATTGCTCTCATGTATTACTATAAATTTTAATTGGAAAATGTGAATTTCTTTCAATTTAAAATGTGATAGTTTACTGCTGTTATTGTTGATATAAATTTTTATTTTTTATCCTTTTTATATTATAGACTTCCAGTGTAAAAGTAAAAACAGTCATATTATAAAACATTCATCGACATTTATATAGGTTAGTACCTGGTGTTATCAACCCTCAAAAATAATATCCACACTCGCCGTTGGCTCGGTGGATAAATTTTTTTCAGTGTTGATAAAACCAGGTATTAACCTATATCAAAGTCAATAAATGTATAATGTTTAATGATAATGAATAATGTTAAGTAATAATAAATAATTCATTAATAATGGTTCATAATGATTTTGTATAATGGGCTTGACCATAGACTTTGTGATGGCGGTGGTTGGTTAATTTGGCTTGAATTAGCGACAAATCGTTTGGGAATGAATAATATGGACCATTTAATTTAGTTTATTGAATCTCTGTTTCACATGACCAGTTACTATTTTGTATCTTTCATAATTATTTTGTATAATGGGCATGCCAGATGCGGCGGTCATTATTATACCAGTCATGTGCAACTTCGAAAATTATGCAAATATTAAACTTTATTCGAATCTTTATTTACAGTTAGGTGCAGTCCTAACATAACATAAAGTTAACTTAAACCAGTCCAAATCTCTGGTCAAAATCTCTGCTTTAGAGAAAAAAAATCTCTGCTTTTTGACCAAAAACCAGTCAATTTGACCGCTTTGACAGGACAAAATTTTGTCCAAATCTCTGCTTTAAATGTTGTCAAATTCTCTGCTTTTGTCAAGTGGACAAAAACGGTCCAAATCTCTGCTTTTGTCAAATTGACAAAAACGGTCAAAATCTCTGCTTTCAAATGTCACGTGACAAAAATGTCCAGTGGACAAAAATTGTCAAAATCTCTGCTTTTCAATTGTCACGTGACCAAAATGTCCAGTGGACAAAAATTGTCAAAATCTCTGCTTTTCAATAGTCACGTGACAAAAATGTCCAGTGGACAAAATCTCTGCTTTTCAATTTTCAAGTCACAAAATGTCCCTTTGTACAAAAAGTTAAAATATATGCTTATTTAATCATTTCGTTACAAATTGTCACGATCACCAAAAATTAGTTAACGAAATCTACGGCAGTCTATTTTAAAGAAAACGATTTCTTTCCCGTCCGCGTTTCGGTAAATGTATAGCAAGCCGTTGTGGTTACATATTAAGACTGTAGCATGTCGACATAAATTTCCAAAATAAAAAATGTCCAGTGGACAAAATTGTCACAAAAAATGTCCTGTTGACAAACTTGTCACGTGACAAAATTGTCAAGAGAAAAAAAATTGTCCAGAGGACAGAAATTGTCAAAAGAAAAAAAGTCCAGTGGACAAAAATTGTCAAAAGAACAAAAATGTCCAGTGGACAGAAATTGTCAACAAATTGTCAAATGGACAGAAATATATTGTATAAAAAAATTGCCAAAAGAACAGCCCAAGTTAACTTGGGTTGTCAAAATCTCTGCTCAAACCAGTCAAATTCTCTGCTCGAAGTTAACTTAAAGCAGTCAGAATCTCTGCTTTTCAAGTTAACTAGCATGTTATGTTAGGACTGCACCCAACTGTAGCTTACAAAACTACAAGAACACATTATTTTTCGATATCTGCTTGTCGTCACTTACGTTTGACGTCTGTTATTGCAGTCGCGTAAATGTTTAAACATCAACCAGACAATGTTTAGCTATATCAAAGATCTGATTTGACCTAATTGAAACATATATTTAGGAAAAACGAGTAGTCATTGCCGAAGCCAAAAGTAATTCAAATCCAAACAAAACCAGTCAAACAGATCTTTGATATAGAGTACCAAAGGTAGGACTTTTTGAACAGATCAGTCGTATAAAACGTTAATTAATGCAAGGATCCTTCGAGGGCAAACAAATCCAATATTGGTTTCACTTTAAGAGCCACTGACAATTACACTATATTTATATTCAAATTCTGCTAAACCGCGAGGAGAACTAAATAATTAAGGAATGAGTTTCACAAGCTGAACAAATTATAAGGCAATTTGTCCGTCGAAACACATAATTACATATATTGAAGACATCACGTTTCAGTACCTTGTTAGATTCCTAAGTACTTATATATGTATTTAATTTTCGTTTGAAACTAATAAATTATTACACACTCCTAAACTTATCAATACTAGTATTTAAAATATGAAAATTAATTTTATAAATTGATAATAATATTTCTTTTATTTTCACTGTAGCATTAAGACTCTAAGACAAACGTGGTGACTTCAACTTTCCAATTGCCAACTTCCCGTTCATCGACATCAACATTCCAGCAGCTCAAGCGTATGGTGTGTACATTTCACAACTTATACGTTATTCTAGATCCTGCGATCGGTATTCCGATTTTCTAGACCGATCACTGCTGTTGACTACTAAACTACTCAAACAATGGGTTTGTTGTACCTAGGTTGATGTTATCTCTCCAGAAGTTCTATGGTCGTCACCATTACTTAATTGATCGTTATGGGAAATCAGTTTTGGGTTCAGTTGGAGTGAGAAAGTTTAAGATCAATATGTTATGATTGTTTACATTATTTATTTATATTGACACCCAATGACTAAGGCCATTCGTTGGTCCGTCTGTGTCTAAATTTTTGACAAGAAACACCGTCATTTGTATCGTTGCATAATCTTTTAGACTTGTATATTATTATTTTTTTGCTTATGCTGTGTCGTCATGTTTGTCGATCCGATACTAAATAAGTGTACTGGTTTAGCAGCTTTCTTTAGACTTTATATATATATATATATATATATATATATATATATAATTTTTATAATTTGTTATTAGTGTAGAAAACTGTTTTTCCCCTTTTTAAGTGAGCAACATTCAAGAGTAAGAAGTAGTAAGTTCTAGTCGGAAAAATGTCTCAAATTGGATACATATCTATCTATAGACTGTTTCTACACGTATTGAGTGTGATATATATCTCTCTGATACAGGGGCGACAGCTGAGGATTAACTATCGATATAGCTCCAATGGTTTACTTAGTGTCAAATATAAAATACTTACTCTGTCGACGTCCGTTTTTGTTAAAAGAACGACGTCCTCTTTATTGATATCACATACCATTATGTATTTTATCTTCAATAGGAAGATAAGTGTAATGCTGATCTGTTTTTGATATCTCGCAGGTAATAAGGAAACGTGAACTTAATATTGCAGTTCCGTACTGTGCATTGACCGTAATTAAATTATTAGAATGTACTATAATTTTAACAAGTGTGGATAGCATTGTTCATGCAATATTAAGTCCCCTACCGGCAAATAAAATTTCATAGTCCAAGGGCCATAATTTCATAAAATATCATTGGACCGGAACAATATTCAAACGTCATCTGTAACTCATCATTCTTTAATAGCATACCAAATATCAGCTCAATATCTGGAAGCGAAAAAACCGCGAAACATATTTGTGACCTGACAGACGGAGTGCAAACCTATAGTCCGCAAAGCCGGGAGGGACACATAATAATGACGTAAGAGAAATGGTTACGTAATAAGATATAAAATTGTAATGCCAAACACATTGAATAAATTTCATATTATATAAATTGCATTCTGCTTTTAGTAAACATACTTGTGTATTTATATTTGTGCATCCAAGTGAACACTACTCTTATCCGCTTTGCCTCTTATGCCATTGAAAGGAATTTGATGAAACTTTACAGAATTTTTTGCATATAGCGCAATTTTGACCTGAAATATTACTTTTTGACCGGCATGATATTTGGAATTTCGCAGAGTAAACACATGAGGAGCCTGGTATCAATTAAGTGAGCAATGCTCATAGTTTTTCCAGTTTAATTAGGTAGTCTACGATATTTTACTTGCATCGCTGATGTACGTTCTGTCTGGTATCGTATTACTGCCGCTCACACATGTTTATGTTGTAAAATTACAGGTATAGTTAATTTTCTGATCTACATATTTCAAACTAAGGTAACATGAACCTCCCCCCACCAACTCAAAATTTTCGGGCCGAAGGCCGTTTATGACAAGTTTGTGAGTGAGTCGGCCTCGTTCATACATCTATGAATTACCGAAAATAAGCGTTTAATCCTTAAAATTCTTCCAAAATTTTTTATATATTTACATTCTTTTCCTAAAATAAATATCATTATAAGTGTGTGACGCGTAGGAATATACACAACGAAATGAAGACGAAGACGTAGTCGGTGTGAAGTGAATAACTGACATTGAAAACAGATACATTTTACGATTTGCCGAGAGAAGATTATTACTAAAACAAAAGAACACTGAACAAAAAACAATATTCCGTATACTAATGTTCCTCATTGTACCCGCGGTTTATATTTAACATCATATCTGTTCAAACGCAACGTAAACCTGCTAGACGTTCTTTCTTAAATACGTACGGGAAAACACTAGTTTTCGATTGTTAGATTTAGTAAATACACAATGTATTTAGTAACCTTCGTATATCACCAATAGGCCTTGTTTCCAACAAATACGGTATTTGGCGCATGATTCAACATGTTTGCTATCCGTATGGTGACAGAGTCAAAAGCAAAATAGGTAAAGGCGCGGCCCTTGTCGAAATTGAAATAAAATCCGCCTATCACTTTATAATAGCACACCCAAATGTATTTGGTTTCAAATTCAAACCACAATTTTATTTTTATGAAGGTCTTTCTATGGGGAGTTCAGAATACTGTTGTCTGTTTAATAAATGTGCTTCCTTAATGAAATGGGTTGTGCGTTTTATTATTAGTAATAATAATTGAACGTCCAACAACAGAAGAATTTACCAAATAAATGTCTACATTCATAAGACTTGCTCGCACTTCGGGTTTCTAATAGTTGAGGAAAAACTATACGTCTTGAAATTGTGGGCATGGTAATAGATACCATAGAAATGGTAATACGAATTCCTTTAGAGAAAATGATTGAAATCCAAACAATCCACAATTAATCCATGTTTAAGGGAAGAAAATCGCACTTAAAAATCTTCAATCGCTTGTCGGTTCGTTAAACCTTTGCACTAGGGCTATTCCTTAGAAATGAAGTAAGATAATTTAATATGGCTGTCTTTTATTGATAGATTTAATATTTTACATTTTATTTGGTAGATAGAATTCGCTTTATAACACGGAGATAAAGGTTTTCTCGGATAGTTCCGGCAGTCCCGGAATTACTTTATTTCTCATGGCATTGATAATTTGGCCATTTAGTTGGAAAAATAGCGTTATAATGTCGGACTAATATTTTTGGAATTAATATCAAAGTGTTTTATAGAAGTTCATTTAAAAAAAAAATAGTTTGGCAACTAAAGAATTCTCTTTTACACGGATAATAATGCTTTAATTTCAATTTTAAATAAGAAACCATCAGCCAAACTAAAAGAGAGTTATGCAGTTAGTTAGACCATTTATATTGTATACTCTGCTCTATAATATACAGCTTAAAAGTGTTGTTATCGAAAGCCGGAATAATTGTATTGTCGATTCTATTTCACGACAGGTTTGTTGAAAACTGAAACAAGGGACATCCTAAAAGAGTTCTTGGAACTGATCTCCAGATTGAAATTAGTAGATTGCTAGATTCTTCAAATATTTTATGTACATCAAACAGGCATTATCAGTTTTGATGGATTTAGATATCATCTGCCTTTAGCATGGTATGTACCCATTTCTCACGTTATACTTTTCATCGCCTTTTTGTCTTTAGAAAAACAAATCCGCGAAAACCGCAATGAGTTTTGTCTCTGAAATAATTTTAGACGCAAGTTTTAGCAAAACGCGTACAGACATTTCAAATTATTTTGCTTTGAAGAAAATGCTTGATTGGATGTAATGTTTAAATGCTAAAAATGACCCTAGACTTCTAGTTGTCACTGAAATATTAAATAAAGTTATTAATTATCTTCTGCTTGTATGTTCCCCAAATTACGAGACTATACTTTTTTGAGCTCCTTTTTTGTTAGCGTATCATGGATTTGTTTTAGAGAAGAAGAAATATCTTCAAAATTTCGGCATGGAGTATCAAATTGTATATTTAAAGGATATTAAAACACAATTTAGTGGCAAATTAGAAAAAGTTGTGTATCATTCAAAAACAGATGAAATATGCAAGGGGTCTATTAGTATCATAAAAGATAACGAAACTACCACTAGGATAGAACAATATTTGTCATTAAGTCGGCCTATTTAAAGATCTGTTATTATGCCATGCTAATTGAAAAGACGCAATACAAAATCAATTCACAGCAGTTTTGAAAAAAGCGATATTGGCAGCCGGCATCAATACACAATTTTACAAACTCCATTTAGTGATCGAAAAAACATCTTTGGGGATCGATATACTGTTATGTCATCTTCAAAAGAAACATTTAAAATTTGAAAAGCATCTCTAAGAATCAGGTAATAGGCGTTACGTATCATTTTGAACATATTTCTATACGGAATTTTTCTAATATTGAATGCTCTTTTAACGCTACAATCTTAGAAAAGACTTGAATAATAATGTTGTCAGTGGGATATTTAAATGTTCCTTATAATGGTTTCGAAATAATGATAATGAATGATAGTGAATGATAATGAACAATGTTTAATGAGAATAAAAACTTCATTAATCATATTTCATAATGATTTTGTATAATGGGCTTGTCAGATGCGTCGGCCATAAATCTTGACCATACATGGTGTGATGGCGGTTTTCGGTCTATGCTGACCATTTGGCGTGAATTAGCGACAAATCGTTTGGGAATGAATAATATGGACCATATAGTTTGGTTTATGGAGTCTGTTTCACATGACCAGTTACTATTTTGTATCTTTCCTAATTATTTTGTATAATGGGGCAAATGCGGCGGTCATTTTTATACCAGTCACGTGCAACTTAGCCTAATAATACAAATATTAAACATTATTCTAATTTTTATTTAGCTTACAAAACTACAAAAACAAAAGGTAGGACTATCTTTTATACTACAACACTAATGGTTTTGCAAAACGTCGGGTTTTAACGAGTTAAACATAAGAATAGATCAGTCGTATAAAACTTTAATTAACGCAAGGATCCTTAGATGGCACAAACCCAACAAGGGTTCCACTATAAGCGCCACTGACTTAACGAACCTTTTTGTGCATTTGTACCGCCCCCTCCAACGCACCCTTTCCAAAGACACTAATTTTAAACAGACGTTCATTCATATTTTTGTACGAAATCTTTCTGTATCTAGTTTAGTTTAGTTTGGATTACTTGTAAAACACAGCAAACAATTAATTGTGAATGACTCTTGTTCTGTTTTGAATATAAATACACATTACATTATTTACAGTAAATATTATAACACTGCAGGGGAAATTCCTTTAAAAAAAATCAGAACATAACACTCAGAATATTCCAAATCCTTTCGGCGGTACATGAGGTTATGATTGAAATAATTCACCACAAAGCACACATAAATCCCATAATGCAAAACACGACTTTTACAGTCTAGGGTTAATCCCTTAACCATTGAGCAACTCTGTAAAACGATCTCACACATACTTAAACAACATGGTCCATATAAACACGGAAAAGGATGGGGTAACTAGAGATACTTTTAAACACAGTTTGAAAACCCACCCTATTCATATATTTTCGGACGTTATGAAACGGGACCTAATCGTATACTGAATTATTTAATCACACCTATTAATATATTTTATTATTGCACATCCCCAAAAAATAGCCTATTAAGTACAACAATGGTGGACACAGATAAATGTCTCGCCTGCATTCGCATCAGTAACGAATACAATAAAGTCATAAGCATTACGAAAATAACATTAAAATGTTATCATTTAAAATATACAATGCATGGATACAGAGAAACGGGCCTAATCCAAAAACTTTAACTTAGTCACTGGACCATAAAATTGAGGTCATGGTCGGTTGAAACCTACGAGACATATATATCAAATACTGTCATCCTACCGTGCATGGTTACAGAGGAAGTGCCAGAATAAAAAAAAGCTGGATAGTAAAATTGAGGTCAAGGTCAGGAGACACCGGTCAGGAAGGCAGGTACTCTCCATCAGCAACCCGTATACCAAATACTGTCATCCTACCATGCATAGTTACAGAGGAACTGCCCTAATACAAACACCTAAATGTCACTGGAACGTGAAATTGAGGTGAAGATCAGGTGACACCTACCAGAAGTCATGTACTATTTATCAGCGTGGATACAGAGAAACTGCCGTAACCCCAAAACTTTAACGTAGTCGCTGGACGTAAAATGGAGGACGAGGTCAGGTGACACCTACCAGACAGTCATGTACTATTTATCAGCCACCAATATACCTAATATTGTCATCCTATCATGGGTATACGTAGTTACAGAGAAACTGCCGTAACCAAAAAACTTAAACGTAGTCGCTAGACCGTGAAATTGAGGTCAAGGTCAGGTGACACCTACCAGACAGTCATGTACTATTCATCAGCAACCTATATACATGTACCAAATATTGTCATCCTACCATGCGTGGTTACAGAGAAACTGCCGTAACCCAAAAACTTTAACGTAGTCGCTGGACAGTGAAATTAAGGTCAAGGTCAGGTGACACCTACCAGACAGTCATGTACTGTTCATCAGTAACCTATATACCAAATATTGTCATCATACCATGCGTCAGGTGAGAGGTGACAGACTGGCAAGTACTCATCATAAGCTACCATTGGACCAAATTTGATGGACCTAGGGCTTGGGCTTACCAAGATATGAAGCAAGATGTCCAAGTGTTTATGCCACCGCCACCGGATTCTCATACATATGTCTCGCCTCCAGCGACTATCGTCGCAGGCGAGACAAAAATGATCAGATGATGTTAATGGAACTTTTGTTGGTAAAATCATCATGGTTTACATGGGCTAATGATGAGAATTCAGACATTGATATATATTGAGATAATTTACAACTATCCAATGATCTATTTTTCAAGGAAAAAACTACCCTTTCATATATTTTGGAGGGCTAAAAAGATGACCCTTTATATTCCAAGCTACCCCCCGTCCCCCGTGCTTATATACCAAAGCCTTATCACCTGACGTTAATTATCTACTAACTTTCTCATAAATTTCTCCTAACTTCCTCCTAAGTGCCTAACACTTACATCACTATAATATTTAAAAAACCATAAATCAGTTTAAACATGAATATACAGAACTGATAAAATATATCATGTTACTACTTTCACTAAACTATGTTAATGACTTTAACACATGGACAATACATAGATTAAAATAGAAGTATTAAAACAAAGGTGCTAAGTAAATTGACTCATTATTGCCAAAACATAATATATACTATTTGCGGGTTTCCATGAGTATTAAACCTAAAATGACTGGCATAGAAAAGCCAAAATACATCAATATTATCATGAAATACTAATGCTGTTGTCCAAAAAAGAATGTAAACATTGTACTTCATAATTCTAAATATTGACCTTTTTAAGAATGCCCATTTTGGTCTAAAATTGTTTTTTAGTTACATATTACACTTTATAACATTCCATAGTAAATTATAATGAATATGTATACTATATGGACCTATACTTACATCAATACAGCTTTCATCTGATCCTCGGTCTGCTGTTTGTTACATTTCTAACGGTGTCATCCTGGTTTGCCCACTTTTAATTAAGGGTATATATAAACATAAGGTGAATTGTTGTTTTAGCAGTTATAGTTCATTTCTTGAAAATTAAAGTCTGATTTTCACCTGTATTTTATACCATTTAAAAGATGAAAGTGGCATATACAATAGAATTCATTAATATTTTACATATCAAATTGAAGGTTTGTTATTATTTAAGAAAGAGCAGATTTATTTTTAAAGTGTAAAAGTTGAAACATAAATATTGAAAATTTTTTTTTTCAATAAATAAAATGGTAAATAACATCAGAATAATAATCATAAAGTTCAGTTTAATTTGTTTTGGTAATATATGATTTTAAAGTTTGTTTGAAAAAATATCAGCTGTATCAAGAATAAATGTTTTAAAGTTATAATTTAAATATTCAAATTCAAACAAGGACTCATCAGTGTGATTGACTACGCTGACTTACGCTGCATCTCATCTACATTGTACTTCATCTAGATTAACCTTTGTTCTATTTAGTGCTATGAACAGTACTTGTGCTGATTTCTATCTTATTGTTAGTAATTAATGTTTATTGTAACAATATAAAAATATATGATATGTTTTGTAATAAATATATTTTCAATGTTTAATTTATTCTTTTTAAATATATATTGAATCACCAAATAAGATCAAATCATTTGTTTAAAGTACATTTTTCTATTTTCATTACAAAAAAACACAAATATAATAGAGTGACAACATATATATATAATTTTTCTTTCTGCACAGAGAAATATAATATAAAAAACTATATACTTTCTATACATTTTGTATTAAAATATAATAGACTTTAGATTTTCATGGTCAGTGAACCCATTGTCTTTTTTGTTTATTTAACTTAATCGATTAAATGTGGACTAAACCTTTCTAACAACAACAACAACAACAAATTTGTAACACACTATTAACACTATGTTCAATCAAGCACAGGAATTTGACCCCACATCATTAATAGATCTATATTTGTGCACGCATCTCGTTCACATTACTTTTTTCGTTTTCTGGCCATACTTCGCACCAATGGTATGGGGCACAATTTCCGTGAATCATGTGTGTACAATAAAAGGTAGAGGGATCGTTTAAACTTGACGAAAAACAAAACTACCCCTGTGTAATAATTGCATTAAGCATACAATAATTATCGTGTTTGTATATCTAACAATGCACCAAGTAAGAGACAAAAAATAACCTATAGAAATTTATATTTATTACTATTGTTGAGAATGTTCTAATGTGGTCATTCGTTTCCACAGACAATGTTTTCCCTAGGGTAACAATCTGGGACCGGTAACAAGAAAAGGTCTAAGGTGCCGACTTACGAAGAAGATAAGGGTGTGTGATAGGATGTCCATGGGAGTGTGACCTGAAGCATTCGTAAACCCCTTCGTACATCAATAGTAAGTCGTTCGTAATCGTAAACGGCTTATTAGTAATTTTTAAATTACGAATATTAAATAATATTCCGGCGTTTCCGTATGTCATTTCAATCGGATAAATTAGAATGTCCTCAAAAAATTAAATAAGCGTTTTAAAAAGCGCAAATTTATACATTTTGTACAAGATCTGTAACGAATGTAGCAGTGTCGTTTCATTTCCCGGTCTTTTAGATCCCAACAAAATTGCACAGTGCAAAAAGCGAATAAGCCAAGAAAACCTGACTATTCCATAGAAGAGCTAGAAATACGGATTGAACAGGTAGAGAGAAGTAAGACTTACTATTAGGAAAATTTCACGCCCTTGGAATAGAAAATTGTGGAGATAACGGGCACAACTGCAGTGGAAGGCATTCAAACAGAAGTTGACACTTTTCCTGTAAGCTGTGATAATATTGATTCAAGGTCAGTAAACTGGAAAGGAAAGACTACAAGTTGAGATGAGCATTAAAACTGAAATTATAAGAATAGCACAATAATATATTAGTGATCAGCCAAATTGTCAGGGAAATATGAATTCTGAAGCTACACTACCCAAAAGGAGGATAACGATTAAGCCACAGGAAGTCCATTATACCATCAATATTTGCCTTTTACATTTTTTTTTATTTCCCATCTACTAAAGTAAAACCCATTAAATTGTTCAGTCTGTTTATTGAATTAATGTTTACCTTCAGGGTTAAGTTACTTTTCCACGAAAAAAGTATTATTCATCATGAAACTAAATACATATATTCATCCGGGT
The DNA here is from genome assembly GCA_944474755.1 of Limnoperna fortunei. Classification (NCBI taxonomy): domain Eukaryota; kingdom Metazoa; phylum Mollusca; class Bivalvia; order Mytilida; family Modiolidae; genus Limnoperna; species Limnoperna fortunei. Next base: position 35,718,057 of record OX104115.1, read on the forward strand.
ATAAACACACAAATATTGCAAAACCCTTCTCCTCTCACGCCCTTTTCTTCTAGTATTACCTTCTTAATTCTGTGATTGCCTAATGTTATTTAAAATAAAAGAATCAATAATACCTAATTTTATTTAAAAAAGAATCAAGAATTGTTATGCTGAAGACAGATATCATAAAACAACAAGCAACTACTAAACATCATAAAAGCTACATTTTACATGTACATTGAACAGCAACTACAGTGTTATGTATCACAAACCAATTAAAATATGTATCTAGTGTCAGACAAAGAACACATTTTCCACTTGAACATGCTCATAATACAAATACAGATATCTTTTTTTCCAAACAAGGACCCCAACGTTGGACATGTTAAACAAACATGAATTATTTGAAATAGAACAAATGATATATTAAATAAACAAAACATTATATTATTAAACAAGACATAATTATTATGATTAGGATAAAAGTAAGGGACAGAGAGCAAGAGAAGCAAAGAAAAAGAAAAAACAACAACATTAAATATATCAAAGAATTAATCATTATATTAATGAGATACATTCGTTTAAAGAATAAAAGACAGCACACTGCAACCAACATCATGAATTCAATGTAAATTGTAAAATATATATTAGTCACATGTAAGACTTTACATATTGATAGACATGTGTGTTTCATTCATAGCATAATAAATGTTATTGGTTGGGTGATATAATTATGTTTTGAAGTTTTAAATATACTTTCAGTTGGTTAGGTTGTCCAGCGATTCACAAACTTTTTCTTATGTTTTCATGAATATAAAATGTTCTTAACTGATCACCTACCTTGTCTACCTTCGTTGCTATTTAATGTGTTTTCTTCATTTTGAGTGTTCTCATCAAGCCTTTCATCAACAATATCCATATCCTCCATTGACATTGGTAGGTTGTTAACAATGCATTTATTATGCAGTCCAGATGTTGCTTAGATAACATTTACGCATCTAGTAGGTGATAGTGTAGGTCCGCTGTTGAGACATCTAAATCACATCTTTAATATTCCATATGTTCTCTCAATAACAGAGCGAGTCGATCTATGAACAATGTTATACTTCCTCTCGGCTGCATCTGATGGGACACATTACAGGTGTCAATAACCAAGGCTTTAAATTGCAGTTGTTTCAAATGTGAGCATCGTGTGTTGAACCCGGCCAGCATGGTTCTTCGCATTGCATATTTTTTGTACGTTTAAGGCGTGATATCGTTTTCTGCAAACATACAAGTGTTCATCCACCGATGCACGTGCTATCCTATTCTGCAACCATACAAGTGTTCATCCACCGATGCGCGTAATATCCTTTTCCGCAAACATACAAGTGTTCAACAACCGATGCGCGTGATATCCTTTTCTGCAAACATACACGTGTTCATCCACCGATGGTGCCTTAATAGGAATCAGAGTCCCATCCAGAGCTTCACGAACTAAGGGAAATTCTTTTATTTCGTAAAAATCATACATAAATGGTTTTTTTTCAGCTGCAGAATTTGGAAATGTAATAAAAATTTTGATTAAATGTTAATGCAACGGGAAACCGTCATCTTGCTGTCTCTATTGGCATCCCCAATCACACTCATGTAGCTTCCTCTGGCATAATATCGAAGTGCTATAATGAAATGCAAGGACACTGGTAGTGACTGGGAACGTTTTGTTTGCTTGTAGGTCTTTACATAAATCATAAATGCTTTCTCTATCAAGATTGTAGTTCTTTATGATCTTGCGATCAGGCAAAAAATCTGATGGCTTTGAACGATCTCTAAACAACCGTCTTGCAAACGCTTGCTGTTGAAGTCTTCTACGTTGTCGGTCGTTTCAACTGCAGCATTAACGCCATTCCTAAAACTTAAGTTATCAAGATAAGCGTACTCGTTTTGAGGGGTCTCCAATTACTCAACGAAAATTGGTGCCCGAGTAAGAGCAAAAAAGGTCAATAGTTTCCCCAATACACAAATAATTAAGAGGCCGTTGTAAATTACATTTTCAATATCTAAATCTATATTGTATACTTCTATTCACAAAGTGAATATTTTGGCAACAATAATGCATCAGAGGTGCATATTACTTTGAAATGTATGGCCACCCACTCGAATTCCAGAAACAATAATTGCTTACCAGTATACTAGGAGATAAATATGAGGTTGCCTCCATGTCAAGTATCTCGACAACAGAACCATTTTCTAATTCTTACCTGATTCCTGCTGCTTTATCGTCGACTGAGATCAGTTCTCTGACCAACGATGAAACAAATCTAAACAACGGACAGAAATCAATTAGAATGCAGGTATGCAAGTTTATATGTGTTATTATACCTACTTCGGGTTGAAAATTAATTTAAATGCAAGTGTCTCAGTATGATCGTTTTTGTTTGTTTGAAACTTTAAGTAATTGTCAGCATCAACTCTATATCATTAAGCCCAGTGTGTTTTGGGAGGATAGCCGGAGTTCCCAGTATAAGCTCTTGAACTTTGACTTAGAATTAGAATCCTTGTCTGCTAAGATTGGAGTTGTGCACACCCTGCCCATGGTTGGGTTCTAACCCTCAATCCAATTATCTTTATAAAGACTACATTAATTAAGTTTTTTTTACATGTAAACCCCAAACAAAGCACCAAATTAAACTTCCTAGGCACAGGCATCAAAATAAAGGATTGTTCTATCATAACTGTTAACCTTGAGATAAATCAGCAAACCTATTAGATTAGCCTTCGTAGCACCAAAAACCCTACCCTGTTCGGCATCATTCGCAAACAAACAAGTAGATTTGGATGTTACATCCATAAAAATTTGGAAAAACAATAATTATTGAAATACACGAGTACTTGTATCACGTACCGCAAAAGTGTTTTTTCGCGTGTGGAAAATTTAGCGTTTTTTTCAAATAAATTTGTAAGTTTATTTTGGCGTAAGGTAATTTTCGCGGACCCTAATCAGAGTGAAGAACTCTCCCATTTTTTTCTAATATTTCGCGCGTTTTTGTTTCCTTTCCAATTTTACCGTGAATTTAGCGATAATTAAATCATCGCAAAAACACTTATACGGTTTATCCCACCTCATGTCCAAATACAATAAAAAATAAATGCGTTGGGTATTACATGTCCTAATCTTAGCTGACAACGTGGCCTGCAGGTCATGGCGAGAAAACATATTAAGAAAATGGGCTTTAGATCCGTTTAAAATAGTTTTAAAACTTTATTTTTAGTTCAAATTGATCTTTAAAAGATTTATCAAAACCCTCGACGCAACACAGATAAATAGATGTAAATGGGCAAAACCGGGATGCTAGAGTATACAAAGTAAGGAAGTTTAGTGTAATTAATTAATGTAGCCTTTATCGGTTGCTTAAGAAAGTACTTCTTTATCTCAGTCGGTTAAAGCGCCGACCAGACGGAGATGTTTAGGATTCGAATCCCTCCGATACCATTTATGATTTTTTCAATAGAAGTAAATAGCCACTATAAAAATATTTGTTTACCAAATTACGACTGAGATTTAATTTGTACTTTTATTTAATTGCTTGAACATAAAATTTAATCTTTTTTATAATGTATTAATTTTTTTTCAATATGCCGTTTTCACGATATGCCGTTAGATGTATCCTTTCATATGATCTATGGTGTCATGTGATTTTATTCAGAGCGCTTTTCGTTTAATGTTGTCACTTTTCAACTGAAGCAATCCCCGGAGCCGAGGTCATATCCGCTGCGTTTAATACATTTACATCTCTTGACACTACGCTACGGATATTATCTCTGCCACACAATCTTGCTGTAAACATAGAGTTTGAGGCAACGAAATGCATCTCGCCCCCCCCCCCCCGTGCCCCCGTTGACTTGCTGTGACTGAGAAAACAGAAGATAGTTTTACGGCTATTGTGTTCATTGTAAGTGCTTTATATAAAAAATCACTAGACATACGCAGATACAAGCATCATTTATGTATGTGAACCTACTCGCATTTCGTCCAGTGTTAACAATGAATTAAATCGAAGTGTACTGTTAAAACATCTTGTACATATTTCTCTATAGAAATATTTCTTCAATTATTATATACAGGAGCTTCAAACAAATAAACCTTCCGTTAAAGCAATGCACCGCCCAATTATAGTATGGTGCTTCCCATTCCTTCACCTAGTACTCGCTGGACAGCTCTGTAGGTTGAGCATGGACAACCAAAGCAGTATGTTCCAGAATATATCTTGGGAAATACTGCATAATACAACGAAGGTCGTTTATAACAAGTTTGTGAGCGTGTCGACATGTTTCATGCATCCATGATTTCATGAAAATATTCTTTTAATCCTTATAATTCTTCCAATATTGTTTTTAAATACTTACTTTATTTTCTCATCTAGACTCTCTTCACGTACAACCTCCATGTGTATCAAGCGTAGGAATATTCTTGTGTGCTCTCCGCCATTGTTTTGCGTGTGTAAATTTCAAGTTCACAAACGCTTTTAAATGTCAAACTACTAGTATACTAGTGTAAACTTCAATATATGCAACGAGAAAAAAACATGTTCTCTGTGCGATATAAATCCAAAATATCGACTTTATAAATCATGAACAGTAGCTCCAAATCCACTACCACAAATTATTTAACTACGATGTAAACAACACCCTGTCCTGTCCGCCATAATCCTTGTGCCATATATGACGATAATTATAGCATAGATAGTAATTTAATTATCGACACCAATCAATTTTACCTATGTAAACATACTTTAATTAGGAGAAATCTGTTAAGTTTGATGATTTTTTGCTCGACAAGGAACGTTTCCGATCAACTTTTCTATACTTTGTCGTTGATCAATAATACAAAAGGTACATATCAATTTGTAGCTAATTCTAAGGCAAGCACGAAGCCTTGTTCACATTTTGACCGGGTTGTTAGGTCTTTGAGAAATTATGGTTTAAAATTGAAAGTTCGAACTTTTAATTTTCATACCTGGCACTCTTCCGGCAAACTTTTCTATACTTTCCTTTCAATTATGTTTTATAAATTATCATTTTGAAGCTAAATGAATAACCTTTTTCAAACACTTAAACTTGATGTAGGCAAACTGGCAAACAAATACCGGTCAACTTTTATGTACCTTATTAATAACAAATTGCATTAAACTATAAATCTCTATAAAGATCTTTTAAATATCGTCCAGAGGCAATTTAATTTTTTATTCTATGTTAACCCGTTGAAAAGTTATGAACAAAAATATCTGTTTGTTAATGTTTCCGGTTTTTCATTTCCGCGTTTTAGCCCACGCCGATTAGGGACTCCCCTGCCATTACACGATTCATTTCATGGCATTCATTTAACGATAACGAAGCCACGAAGATAGTGAACAAATCCAGAGACTTGTACCAAAGTTAAACGAATATTATATGAACATTTATGATAATGCGCAAAGTAAATTATATTTTGACTATCCTTTGGATAACCTAAAACAGATGAACAGAATTGAACTGTGTGGCGTTTTGGACATGCTAGATAATTTATGCAAAGACCAGACAGCAAAGAACGATGATGATAAAAATCAGTCGTTACAACAAACCTTAAAGAAGGAATAGACACAACGAATGGAAGACAAAACCGGGTAAATTTAATGAAAACTACAAATAGATCTTAAACGTGCAAGGAGTGGAATTCTCCAAACACGTTACCAACTGTAGGCCGCGAGAAGGGCTTTCAGTGTTATGACCATCATAACCCCCAAACTAACGACATTCAGTATCCTCTAACTGGAGACGCGCTGGGCATCTTAGAGCCTAGAGGTTTGTTATCAATATCCGATAATACAACATGAAAAACAAAAGTTCTCATTGTTCGATGAATTTTACCATTCATTTATTTTAGTTTCTATATTCATCCTGATACACTAGGTTTGGTCATTGAACTAAATCTGTAAAAAATTAATAACAGCTGGAAATAGTGTTCACCATCACAAATACATTTTCCTTCCCCTTTTTAGCTATAACATTGCGTCCAGGTCCAGGTGAAAACTATAAACCTTCTGTTGATTAAGGTTGGAATCAAGAACACCGTACCGGACACAAACTCGAGTGTTGACAGTCCAGTGATCAATATTAGTCAGCTATCTGCATAAACCATTTGAATACCCAAGTGCCATTACTATCGCAAATCTCCAAATCTAGCGGAACAGTCGTCGTGTGCTTATAAGTACTGTTTAAATCAAAGCAAATATGTATGTGAATTTTTAAATATCTTACTGTGAGTTATATAAAAAGGTTCAATTACAGAACTCGAGAAGTTATTGCCAAAACATAAGAATAGACAAGTCGTGTAGAACTTGAATGCAAGGATACTTAGATGGCAAAACTCAAACAGAGGTTCGTTCAAGTTATTGCAAGGATCAATAGAGTTCCAATACAATACAAGGGTTCCAATATAAACGAACATTTTCTGTTCATATGTAAAGCTTCCTCGACGCGCTTTCTACAAATACTTATTTCAAACAGACGTCACTGCTGGATTATAAGAAGAAAAAATATTGATTGATTGATTGAAGTGATTTTTGATTGATTAATTAATTGATTTATTCTTTTACTCGATCATTTAGGGAGCTATTTAGAAGCTTTTCTAGCAACAAACTCAGATAAAAATTATGATATTTATTCAGCATGTTTGGTTTCAAATGATTTGTGTGAGCGACTGTAACTTTAATTGACAAGGAATGTCATTTTTCCGCCGATGTCGGGGTTCTTGGTTACCGCTTACTACCACGTTGTAAAAACTCCCGAAAATGGTGTTAACCCCAAAAATCCCAAAACTTTGAAAGAAATCTGTTTCTATCTAGTTTGGGTTGGATTGCTTGTAAAATGCAGCTAGATATGTATTGTTGATGTCGCTTTTTCAGTTTTGAATAGAAATTCACAAGCCGTAAAGTCAACGAGCTACAAAGAGTGTAACAATTACTATTTATATTAATTTTTATTTGTGTTAATTTTATGGATGTACATTAGTTCTATAACATAAAACCTCCCATTTCACGTTTATAGTTATCATTTTCATCTGACGTTTACATTTTTTATTATTATTTGAAATGTGAGGTTTAATCTGTCATGTGATTTTTCTCGGAGCAAAAATTTGTTCAGAAGTTCTGCATATTTTAACATGTGAAATATCATGAAACTAACATAAACACAAAGACTATACCTGTTTTCAATGAATTAAACTATGTTCAATTAAGTAATCCATTTTTGAAATATCTAGACGAAATTTTTCTGCGAGCTGACATTTTGAATTTAACGGTTAATCAACTTTACGAAATCAAGTTATATTTAATGGCGGAACGAATACAATTTGTTACAATTTTAACACATGGAAAATTCGTTTCGTTAAAAACGGAGCCATACGATAGATTTAATTGGGGTCATCCATTGAATGTAATGGGAGTTAAGGGACACCTCAAATGAAGCTTTAAACAGGACTTTAAAAATCCATGATATACTAAGGTAAGACAATTTTTAGAAAATGTAGATATTTTTCTTTAAGTTTAGCGCAGTTTGCATGGTTGTACAAACATTTTTCATATCAAACTTAACTTAAACATTCGCACGTTTTTCTTGCGGAATTTGCGCACGGGAAAATGCGTTTAAAGACGAAACCTCGAATTTCACTAAAAACATAAAATATCAATATCCGATAAAAAATGTTGAAAATAAACATGAAATGACATGTTTTATTAAAGGAACTAGGATGCACATATAAACTCGTATCTTACGAATACTTACACTATACATGTATATATATTCATATTCAAATTCTGCTTTTAATTATTGTTCTCGTTAGTATTTTATTTTTTCTCTGAAACATGAATTAATGTGCCAAAAGGGAACCACAATCCCCTTAACCACATACATTAGGATACTGCAATTTTAAAATCCACTACAGCCAGTTCATGTCATAACTTTGTTCAGTTCATAACTTTGTTATTTATTTGATTATTGTTTTTCTTATATTTCCATATTATTTTAACTATGCTTTTTAGATATTTAGCAATATTCAGGATAAGAGAAAGATAATTAAGAAATAAGACAATTAGAGTACATTTATAATATTTTCGTACCTATAGAAAACATCATTTCCGCCATAAGCTGGCTGTTCCGTCAATGTAACATACACTTTATTGCAACGGATAATTATAGCGCGTGTCGCTATTTATAAGATTTATTCGTCATATGCCATAGCTTTTCGGTGGGAGTTACAGTTTTGTAATTAGACCAGCCATTTAAAACACGCCCTTCTCAGCGCGTGTTGCTCATAGATTAATAATTTTTTTTTACCACAGTTGTGGTATCAAAGCCTTTAAAGCACGTCATATTAGAATAAACAATAATTTAACTCGTGAATGGCTAGAGATAAAAAGTCTTAACATTACAGAGTGGAGTCTAAGGTAGGATCCGGAAATCTTACACTTTGGGAAACAAAGATCAAAAATACAAAATGACTTTTTTGAAGTGGGAAATTGAAAAACAACCGAGAAATCAAGATAACTTTGTTATTTATTTGATTATTGTTTTTCTTATATTTCCATATTATTTTAACTATGCTTATTATTTTAATTATATATAAATAAACAAACAATTAAGTTCAATGCCTACAACTGGTATCATAGTAAGAGGTTTCAAATGCTCGACCCACTGAACAGTCCAGCGCGTCCCCGGGTGGCGAATAGGGGAAATCCTATTTTGGGGGGGGGGATCGTCATGTTATAATACGGAGAGCCGGGCCGCCGACCGTAGTGATTGAGGTGTTTAAGGAATTTGCACGCTACTTCAATGATAAAGAATCCGTTTGTAGATTTAAAAAAGAATTGGCTTATTATAGTCGCTACAAAAGGCTAAATTCGCCGACCCTACCCAAAACTCCGTACTTTTCCAGTGGCAGTCGAAAGCTTGTTCCCTGTGTCCAATCCCACCCCTTTTTCGGTTGATGTATTGTTTGTTTACTTGTTCATGTCCTGAAATACTGCTCGCTGGACGTAAAACAGACATCCAATCTATCAACCAATCTATTTTCAAAACATGTATTAATGTATTTTCATATAATAATAGCATCATCTTTTCAATTATGATTCAATACTTTTTTCCAATGTGGACATAGAGTAAGTGTTTCCTGGACACATATGATTGGTGTGTTCATTCATTTTTGTAAATAAACTAATGCTAAAGTATTACATTTGTACAGTATAGAAGAAAGTGTTCTTCGTCTTTGATTTCCTTAAATTTAGTTCATAGTCTTTTATTTCTTTCAATGTTTTCGTCTAAAAGATCTACCCTTTTCAATAAGAAATTGATCAGCACTTATTCTTAATTTTGTAAGATTTTTGTTAATGAGTTTGGAAGATTGAACTTAAATAATCTTGAATTTTGTAAAATGTCAAATATATTACTGTAGAAACATAATTTATTGTCATACTCTTTTCGTTTTCATTGTTTTTTTATTATTCTCTTTATACTAATCTT